>JACDJE010000457.1:188128-221352 GCA_016647715.1 Pavo muticus
AAAAAAAAAAAAAGAAAAAAAGAAAAAACCCCAAGCATTTACATTTTCAGAAGACCTAAAAAGCACAAAGGTGGATAGTTTTGGAATAAACAACCAATGCAGCAACAGTCTTTCTACTGTTTTATCATTTTTGTAGTGGCTAGCAACATTCTTTGACTTTTTTTGTGTCCTTATATTTCTGTCTGTTTTCAACTGGAGAAACTGTTTCATCTTCCCAGCAGTTGTTACTGTTTCTTGCCACTGAGAGAGTGTGAGGGTGAGATTAATGGAGGTGTCCCATAGTCAATTAATACGAGAAAATGATGCTGTATGAAACCATATAAAATGTAGGATTAATACAGTTATTAACAACATCAGAAAATATATGCAAAAATGTGATAAAGTGTTTCCACCTTCTCTTCATTTGTTTTGTTTAAGCAAAACCAAAATCATACTTCCTCTCCCCACTTCCCATCCCATTGGAGTTAAATAGATCAAAGAAGCACCAAATGTAATATTTGTGTTTTGATACACTGCTTGGAGCAATGAGTAATTACCAGGCTTGCCCCTCATCACATCTCAAAAACAAATAAGTTTCTGTAAATATTCTATTCATATTGATACATATTATGTCATGCAAGAGCCCCTTTGGATTAGTAATGACAGTGCATCAGCCCAATTACCAAAGCAGCTCCTCTAGCTGTAAAGGCTATGAAGAACAATTTTATTACAAATTCAGGAAAAAAAAAAACAAAAACAAAAACAAAACAAAACAAAAAACAAACAAGCAAACAAAAACAAACAAACAAACAAAAAAACCATTTCCCAGATTTCTATTCTTTGAAATTCAATTGGTAGTATTTAAACTTCCTGAGACAAATAGCTATTTCCTGGTAGGCTTTCATTTTCTTTCTGGAATTCTGTTATGTTAAATCAATTTCTCATGAAAAGGTATGGGGATAGTAGAACTTGATCATATTTATTTTTTTCTTCAGTGTCCCATATATTTCAATGGGATTTGTAATTAGATATGAGTGTTTGGATAGATGTTTATTCATTTATTTAACATTATTTAAAAAAATAATAATACAAAATGGTACAGACAAATTTAAGAGTATGAGAATTGAAAGCTATAATGTCTCAGTATTATTCAGCTTATCTATGAAATAACAAGAATGTACATTATGAGTAGCAGATATGCTGTAAGACAAAATATCTATATTTAAAATGTAACACTGAACAGTAGGTGACCTGTAAGGCTGAGTTTACTGTCTGCCCTTTCAATTCTACTCAAATGTAGATTTATACTGAGAAAGGAAAAGGCTACTGGGAGACCAGTATACATCTTGATTACAAATAAACAGGTGTACCCAATGAGAAATGTTGTCTTGTTCTTCAAGTGGATTTGCTTATATTTAACAGACTCTAAACAGTTACCCTGTGATCAATAACTGCCCAGAGGTTTCTGAGTCAGGCAAATAAGAGTATACTAAAGGCTGTATGAGTCCTTGAAGCTTCAAGAGTGAGTTTGTCTTAAGTAAAATACAAATAGTATTCCAGGTGGCTGCCTAGCAACTGTGCAAAAGGGAAAGCTAGTGCCACACAGCTCTCATGGTTAATTACACTCATAATTACTTCCATCAGTTCTGTGCCCATAAACAATTGGATAATAATCAGATGAAAATTGCTGATTCATTGGATTTACCTGCAGAACACAGTGGTAGTGTGTGCTTAAAGTGGTTAGATTTGTGAAAATTACTAAAAATTTGTTTGAACTAAGACACGTTTTCATAAGATGCATACAGTGCCCCAAGATGGCTGAAACTGAAATACTGGAGCAGTAATCACAATAAATACACACTGAAAAGCTGCAGAAGAACACTTACTGGAAGAATCACTTACTGTCACATTGTAGTTGCTTGGACTAGGTTAGAAGACAAGATATGACTCCAACCCAAGTGTTCATTAGACAAGACTTGGAGAATAGGAGGAACTAATGGCTAGTATGAAAAAACTGTAAACAGTGGCTGTTCTACAGTGGGATTATCAGTGTCTCTTCCTCATTTTGACAAGAACCTGTGAAATAACAGACATTGAAGGAAATAAGTACAAAAGAGCTATTTTGACAACAAAAAACAGTAACGTACCCAAGAGGCATACTTCAACCTACCCTCAAACAGAAGTTGTGACAACTCTTTTTGCTCAAGTCAACAGAAAGCAAGTCAAATATCCTTTTTGGACATGGAATCTCATTTGTCATCCAAGTCTCTGATGACGCTGTAATTATCTGCAAGAGATACGGAGTAGGCAAGCAAAAAACCTGTATCACTGACTGTGGTCTACATCTGTATTTTGAGTGCTTCCTGGCAATATATTAGGAACCTGCTGTCCTCCTTACTCATTGGTATGTTGTAGCCATGCATTGTCTGAATACACTTCAGAGCACAGTACTTGAAAGACCACATAAGAATGTGCAGTGCTTCAAAAGGCTAACAGAAAGATGCTGCTTCCTTCAAAGACCACATGTACTGATGTAAATTAACTTCATCCACACTGTTGAAAAGCACATGTTCCCTATGATGACATACAGGTGGAATTCAGGCTACAGGTAATGCAAGGAGAACTTTCCAGGCTGACATGTAAGATGATGAGTGCTTGCTTTATGAATACGTGCCTTTATTTGAAAAGGAGCTATTAATTGACTTCCTGTGTAAAATTTCAGTAATACCTTCACTTGCAAGAATTTCTGTAAATATATTAAAATAGAATTAAAAAAAAAATCTCAGGTTCTAATTGAGAACAAAAGCAAAACAAATAATGCTTATCTTTGTGATTTTTTTTTTTTTTGCAATTGAATTTAGAGATGTTGTAAATAACAATGCACCTTTGCACATTATCTCATTAAGATTGTCCCTAAAACTTTGCCTTTTAAAGATACACAGCAGCTTCTAGTGGGAAAATGCATAATATTTAGTCAGTCATTTGTCAGTATTTTTTAATTATGCAAACGTTTTCAAATATAAAGGATGTCTGCAACCTGAAAAAAAACTAATAAGAACCTACAAGCAGATTTTTTTTTTAATCCTAATTTAAGCAAATTATCTGAATGTCAAACAGAATGAGTATTTGAATAGAGAATTTCCCAGAGAACTTCAATTACTACAATAAATGATAGACGGATAGGAGATATTTTCCTGCTGTCTGTTGTTCTGTTAAGGGTTCTGCACAGTGGTTGGCACTGCTGTAATAGATTAAAAATCTCTGAAAAATTTTAGACATACTCATTCTAAATTATGGGTATGGGCAATCAGAAGAGGATTATCTGATTTTCATCAGTTTAACGCCTACAACGGACCACTTTCATGATCTTCACTTGTGAAGTAAAATTGTCTTGTTTTTTCTTGACTTAAAAAATACCCCTAAGTCTGTGAAAATCTCTAAAGATGCTTTTGCTAGTTACTTATAAAGTCACTAAATAATTAAGAGTTTCATTCTTTAAAATAAAATATTATGCTACACTTCTTTTATCTATTCCGCTTACCCAGCAAGTTATTGTAAGTTTGTGTGATAAAATAAAGAAAGAGAAAAACCTGGATGAGAAAGTATGCAAGATGATGCATTGAAAGAAATCCAGTCCCTGCCTCTTGAAGAAATTTTTTGCTGTATTTGGGATGTACAAGAGAGAATTTGGGAGTTAATCATGCATTTGTAAAGGCAAGCAGGAGAACAGTGCAATTGTTGATGTTAAAAATGATCAGTCCTGACAAAACCTGTGATATGAAGAGAAATGGCTGCATTTGGAAGAACGGGAAGTGGAAAAACAGAGTTTAACAAGTATGCCACAGGAGGAAGAAGTAATGTCAAAAATTAGAAGTAATTGTATGCTTGGAAAAACACTGCAATTTAAAATGATGGATTAGATATAAAGAATAAAAAAAGATCTAGGTTACAGACTTCTTGTAGTTTAACCCAGAAGGTAGCTGAGCACCACATAGTCATTCTCTCGCTCCCCCTCTTCCCAGTGGGATGAGGGAGAAAATTAAAAAAAGAAAAAAAAGAAAAAAAGAAAGTAGAATTTGTGGGTTGAGATAAAAACTATTTATTATAACAGACAAAGGAAGAGAAAAAAAGGATAATAGTTAAGATAATTACATATACATACATACATATATATATATATATATATACAGGACAAGTGATGTGTAAGCAATTGTTCTCCACCTGCTGACTGATGCCCAGCCAGTCCACAAGAAACTGAAATACTGAAACATCCTTGGCTCTGTGCAGCACTGCTCAACAACAGCATGAAGTATCAGTGTATTATCAACATTGTTCTTCCCCTAAAGCCAAAACATAGCATTGCACCAGACACTATGAAGGAAAAATCAACTTAGTTCGAGCTGAAACCTGGTCAAGAGTAAATTATTTTTTGCAAGTTTAACTGAACATATACAACCCCAAAAATGTTAATCATAAGTGTTTTTTTATTGTTGTGGGACAAAACAAACAAAAAGAAAACAAAACACTGAAACACAATCAATGAAGATGTCAAAAAATGTTTTTTATTTGGAAAGTGGCATTGTGTCAGCCTTACATCTAGAAATTTCAGTGGATAAAAAAGCCACAAGTTCATTTACCTGACAGATAAGCAAATGTTAATGAAACCTTTGCTGTTATTTCCAAACAAAGTATTCCACAAGTCTTTTTGCAGGGATTGCAGAAAGCATTCCATCCAAGTACCAAACAGATCTGATGTATTTGTCGCACTGGATTCAATCTGAGGTGGTAAATCTGTACAGTATCTTATGATGTGTCTTACAAAGGGAAGTATAATCTGGCATTTAGTAGAAAGATAATCTAACTTGCATTTTTTAATTATGAAGACCTTTTAAAAAAAATTTACTTTAATAAAAATAGGAAGATCTTGCTTTAGAAAGAAATGTTCTTATTTTGAAATTTAATTTGAAACTTTAACTTCTCTATCAGAAGCATTCATTTTATGAAATAACATTTTCATCCCAAAAGCAAAAAATCTCCTCTGAATTCTTAGGTGTTGATTTGATTATAGTTTTGTCCCTTATGTAGTTACAGAAATATATAAACATATATTGAAAAAAGAAAAAAAGGAGAATTAAGTTAGTTTAACACTTGCCATTTTGCATGTGCGTATATACCACCATAGAAAATATATACGGATGCTCTTGTTAGAAAGCTTACATATTTGTTTAAAATTTGTTCAGCTGATATGTCCTACAGGTTAAGTATTAAATCAACATGCATATAGTTTGAAGATGAAGTTTCTTAACTCTTCTAGTCTTAAGATAATCAGACATAAAAACCTAGATGCATTTTGTTTTATTTTGTTGTTGTTGTTATTTGCTTTTTTTTTTTTTTTTTTCTCCTGCAGCTTATCCAGACCATAAGTGCAGTAGACAAAGATGACCCTCTTGGGGGACAAAAATTTTTCTTCAGTTTAGCAGCTGTTAACCCTAATTTCACTGTTCAGGACAATGAAGGTAAAATTCATTCCTGATCCATGGAAGTTAGATCTTTACTACCTGGCATACATTCCTGTAATATTTTGAATTTACTTCTATTGTTTATCAGCAAGTAGAGAAGCCCTTAAAGCTGCTGTTAACAACAAGATTAATTTTATTTGAATGTTTGTGGTTTGGGACTTCTATATTTTCATCAGTATAGGGAAGGCAAAACTTAGTTTGGAAAAAAAATAGGATAAAATAAATTATAAAGAAAATCAGTGAATGTTGGTTTGGAGTGAGTAGCCAAATAAAGGGAGAAGAGGACAGAAGAAAGCTTACAAAATGGCTTTGCCTTCCAAGTTCAGATGTTTCACGTTAGCCTTCTGTCACATTTCTGTCATGTGATTTTCTGTTTTGATTCTTTCTGATGATGAATGAAAATTACGGCTGGTAACACATGGTCATTTTGGCTTTGCTTTGATCCTTGATCAGTCCAGCTTTTATCAGGAGATGTGTACAACACACCCATTTCGGTCTTCATTATCAGTTCAATAGGAAGGGCTCTAGATTACAGAAGAAATAAACGTGGGGAGTTATGATAATATCTTCAAATATGTTAAAGTTTTTTGACTTGGCAGTGGGAATAATCCTCTACCAATGATGAAGATTACAGGAAGTAACAGGCTGCAAACACCATGAGGAAGATTTGGTTGAAATAAATTATATCAGTAGGGAAAGTGAATAACTGAAGTTGAATGTTTAGGTACCGTTCTGAGATTTCTCAGTAGCAGAGAAAGGTATTTAAAAATACATCAGACACATGGTTTTTGATGTTGAGTGAAAACAAATAACATATAGATAGCCAAAACAAATCAAAGAATGCAGTAAAGAGAACTTTGTGTTTCAGTTCATGGAGGCCATGAAGAAAAAAGTCATTTAATGTTTTAAACAAAAATTATGTCCTAATGACCGTGCAGAGGTATTGACCTTGGTATTCCCCTTCTACATGGAATTATTTTCTTTCTTTTGTATTAATTACTTTTATTCTGTCTGAATTTGGCTCGCAAGATGTTTACCGTTTACCTCAAGAAATTCACTTGTGTGATGACAATGAAATTTTCTTTCTAATGAATTAAATCTGTATTTTCTTCCTTTTGGACTTAGAAGTTAGCAACTCTAGTGTTGGGTCACAGTTTTATAAGTATAACGTAGCTTCAACAGTAGAAGGAACAGTCTTTTCCTGTAACTCATTTCTTCCCAATACCACCTTCATTCCTTTTCTGGCCACTCAGTGAATAGATTTGATGCTGAAGTATACTGCATACATATTATTTCTGTAGGCCACAAGTATAATTTAGTAAATTCACTTCTCAAAACTGTCTTTTTTTCCAACAAAAATTCTACTCTGTGCAAAGGTACATAATTCATTGTTCTACAGTATGTTGAAAGTCTTTTGGTGTGGAAAATCTCATCCTGTATTTACTGATAGCATTCCCCTGGGTGCTGTCACGGAAGATCCATAGGAGGAATCTTTCAGAACAGAGTGCTTGTTGAACAGCGTGAAGCGGAAGGTTATTTTTTCTCGGTTGGCCACTTCATTTCAGGGCTTTAGCCATGGAATGGAACTGTGTCGTGCACTGCATGCATTAATCCATAAAACATTTTAAGCTTTCAGAAATCCTCTTTTCAAATCGCACTCAGAGGTGTTGCAGAGGCACAGAGGAGCAGGCCAGCTGTATGTAAAAAAATTATAAATAGCTTTCTGATTAAATGGGAATGTCACCAGAAAAGTCAGATATCACTATGAAACGAGGACTAGCCCATTTCAAAATACTAACAGTGACCTAAAATATTATACTTTGCATGCACTATATGTAAGACACTCTTTATTTTCCTATGCAAAATAATATTATATTTTAATCTATCTAGATAACACTGCCAGAATTTTAACAAGAAGAAATGGCTTTAGTCGACACGAAATAAGTACGTACCTCTTACCGGTGGTGATATCAGACAATGATTATCCAATCCAGAGCAGCACTGGCACACTTACCATCCGAGTTTGTGCCTGTGACAGCCGAGGGAACATGCAGTCCTGCAACGCGGAGGCCTTGCTCCTCCCTGCTGGCCTCAGCACAGGGGCACTGATTGCCATCCTCCTCTGTATCATCATCCTGCTGGGTAAGAAAAATGTATCTTTCCCCTGAGAGCAAATGCTTCAGGCCTGACACACTTTACAAAGCTATGCAGGTTGGTAGAATAAATGATCGTGGGATTTGCTTCTTTTGCAAGAGACACTCAACAGCAAATTAAAAGAAATAAAGGCAAAAACTGCCTGATGATTGGACATAGTAAAAATGAAATCAAGTTTCAGACTGCTAGATGCATTTCTATTATTTTGTTGTCTTTAAAATAGAGGATCAGGCAGAAAGAATAACATAATCAAAAAAATCACTTTCATATCTTTTGTTTTAACTTTTTTGAGAATCTCTTGTTTAAATAAATGCTTAAAGTCATCATGCAGTAAATATTTCACACAGAATTTGTCAGTAAATAGTATTTTTACCATATTAAATCAGTTTATCCAAAGGTTTCTGTGCTGTAATAAAAAATTCTTAAATTTTTTAAAGTTTCCATTTTGTGTTTCTCAGAATATCACTTAATGATCTGTGATTCAGATGGAAAACAGTTTGAACATGCTCCATACTTAAAAATTGGAAAAGATCTTCAGAATAAACCTGGCTATTTTAAAATTCATCAAAGTTACCAGAGGAGCACATAGACAAAGCTCATGGTTCTCTGCACAAAATAGCACATTTTGATGCAGTCTCTACTTGGATACTGTGATATAGACAGCAATGTTTATCCATTAATCAGGTAGAAATGAACTGGTGAAATGTAGCTGAAATAAAGCTGTTGTATCTGATGGAATCGCTACTAAAAATTGTTCAATACTTACCCATTCTTTTCTCTCCCTTACAGTTATAGTGGTGCTGTTTGCTGCTCTGAAGAGGCAACGAAAGAAAGAGCCTTTGATCCTGTCTAAAGAGGACATCAGAGACAACATTGTGAGTTATAATGATGAAGGCGGTGGAGAGGAAGATACCCAAGCCTTTGATATTGGCACACTGAGGAATCCTGCAGCTATCGAAGATAAGAAGCTTCGACGAGACATTATCCCTGAAACACTGTTTATACCACGGAGGACTCCTTCAGCACCAGATAACACAGATGTCCGAGATTTCATTAACCAAAGGCTAAAAGAGCATGATACTGATCCTTCTGCACCACCGTATGACTCGCTTGCAACCTATGCCTATGAAGGAAATGATTCAATAGCTGAATCCTTGAGCTCCTTAGAGTCGGGTACTACTGAAGGAGACCAAAACTATGATTACCTCCGAGAATGGGGCCCTCGGTTTAATAAGCTTGCTGAAATGTATGGTGGAGGAGAGAGTGACAAAGACACTTCTTAACCTACAGTAGGCTACATTTTTGGTTCCTTTGAGTGGAAGTAATTTTACAGACACCTTCTGCACTCAACAGTATTTAACATTCAGGAAAATTTTCCTGCCACTCAGCACAATGATTTCCTTTAGAATTTGTTTTCAATTTGTCCATTTATGTCATTCATTCTTTCTAGTAGGATGCCACTTGGAACACATACAGTATTTTATTTAATCACCTTCCAAGAGCCAAAGCTATGGAAATTCAGTGTTGTCCATTTTAGTAATTAAAATTAAAAATACCTTACCTTCAGAAATTTGAACAGGGTGATAATCCCTTAAGCAACCTCATGTACAAGCCGCTTCTGTTAGGTACATGTCCTACCCTTGCAAGTGCAGCTTTTAAGAAGGCAAAGAGGAAAAAACCCAGTATGTTCTGTTCTGTACATTAAAACTGAAACAAAATGTACACGTGGTGTTAATAAGTGTAATATGCAGCTGGTTTAAAAAAAAAGTTTGTGCAACTTCATTTCATCAAATTCTATCTGCCGATGTTTTATATTTATATTTTTGTATTTATTTTTAAGAAATAAACCAGTTTTTACAACTATGTTGATGCTTGCTTGCCTTTTTTGGCCATCAGTTCCTGTCTGGAAGAAAGCATGATATTTCTCCACTAGCAGCAGAGCCAAGTGTCAATGATTCTATGCTGCTATCTGCTGCATGCATGTAGTGCAGCCAGAAGTGCATAAGCTCATGGGGAGAGAATCAAGTCATAGATCTATTTGCTTGCTCAAAAGTGTTACTTTCTACAGTTGACATGTTTAAGAAAAGTTAGTTTTGAACTGTTAATATCTTATATAGGAAGATGAAGTGCTATTTTGTCTTGAATTACACAATTCTAAAAACATGATGATAACTTCCATCAGAGGAAAGAATTCATTTTGAAAACTTGGATTATTTGTTCAAATCCTCCATTCTGGATCATGACTGCATCATTAGAGGTGATCCGTTATTGCAGTGGAGAAATTGTAAAAAGATGTTAAAGCATCGATTTTTAAGCACCAACCTTTTTCAAAGGCAAATCACTTGATGACAAAACACCGCATTCTATTGCAACTATCTGAGGGTAAAGTAATCTCCTTTAAAGCTGCCAGGCTGAAGACTGACAAAATGTCAGTAAAACTAGCACAAACTTCCACCGAATCTACTCAGTTTTCTGATGGCTTGGAAAAGTCTAGTAAAAAGAAAATCAAGCAACTAGCCAACCATAACAGAAATCACTCTCTAGCTATCATATAAAGTAGACATTCCAAGATGTTTTAAGATATCTTTTCTTCCCACGGTCTTTAGATTACACAAACCTATTCAGCAAACAAGCACTCTGGGATCTATAAACATTTCTGAAATTGGATAATTTCAGAAGAAAAGCAGGATGTCATAGAGTCTACATTTACTTATTTATTGTGAACGAAACACATCTGAAGGACAATCTCTCCTTTTCTATCTTCCTTAGCTTCTTACTGGCATAAAATCAACAAATATTGAAAATACATTAGTCCTTTGTAAAGTGCATTGCTGCATTCTTATTATACCAGATATTCCTTCTCCTAAATTGAGAGATTAAACGCAGTGAAGTTGAAAGCTGAATACAGTGCCATTATGCAAGCTACTTTTGTGCAATGAAGAATGAATTTTTATTGACTTGATATCAAATTAAATTATTTGATCCATTAAGAAACTTTGAAGATTATGGATTTCTCTTCATTTTAATCAAAAATACCTTCATTTTGACATACTTTAAAAGAAAAATAACTCTTAGAATATGAAGAAATATCTTAGATATTTAGATATTATAAAGTTCTTTTGGAAGCGTGACAGGCCATACAAAGATTTGATCTTTTTTTATGACTATTTAGTGAAATTGGTCTAATTTTTTCTCCCATCCTAACCTTCATTTGTCCTTTAGCAGCATGTTCTAGTAAAAAAATAAACAAAATTCATTGATTCAATATGTTTATAGCCAAAAGACTCTTTCAATACTATTTTCTCTTTGCAACAATGTTGAGTTCAGATCAATGCCACCCGACATAATTAACTGAGTACATACCAGGAGGAGATAAATAGGCTATAATACAGCTGTTTGTCATCTTTTGCTAAAACTAGATTTTGGATAAATAAATGCAGTCTACAATGTTAACAGGCAACTCAGTAAGGATCTCTGGGAAAAAAACAACATACAACTCTCTTAAATATATCAGCAAATATAAAAGAAGATTCTATTATTTTGGTTTGCTTTACAATAATTATTTCTGAACATTAAGTTTTTGTCTGTGACTGTCTTTGAGGAACTTATTTTATAATCATTTAGCAGAATTTGAAGCTAGTACTTAAAATTTAATCCCATATGCCCTATTAAATAATATAGTAGTGTACCTTGTAGGAATATATAATAAAATATAAATATACTACTAAAAATATCATATAAATAGTATGAATGAAAATATGATGGTGGCTCCAAAGGTAATGCCTCCCATTATATTATTTTGGCCCATGGTGTCAAATGTGGATGTTGGTGGTATACTAGTAGAGTTAGAATCTTTCCTCCAATATTCTGTGATATTTTATTGACACGTGACAGATAGCAGCAGAGGGGCAGCCTGACAGAATGGCGTCTGACATGAGAGTGTGCATGAAGCAAATGTGCACAACTGAATTTCTCCATGCAGAAAAAATGGCATCCATTGACATTCTTGGATGCTTGCTGAATGTTTATGGAGACCAAAAAGTGGATGTCAGCATTTCAGCAGTGGCGACAGTGATGTGAAAGACAAGCAGCATTCCAGATGGCCATGCACAGCTGTAACATTACAAAATGAAGAGCATCTCAGTCAGCTCACCTATGCAAATTGGCTAATAGTAGTGACTATGTTGAAAATTAGTGTTTTGTAGCTGAGAATTTGCTCTATAAAATAGTGTCATCATGCTCCTAGCTGTAGTTTCCATGGAAATAAATAGGAGGCATTACTTTCGGAGTGACCTATGAATCTTTTACCACCTGTTAAATCCTTAGAATTATATTTCTCAACACATTTTTGTAAAAGGAAAAAAAATCCATTTCAGTGCTACAGACATTACTGTACAAATAGAATTGCAACATGCAGATATTTATCATGTTATTGTACAAATACTACAGCCTAGTGAAAGTAGCCTTAGAATGTGCAGCCATCCTTGAAGATATCCCATAAGTAAAATAATCAGGAAGTTGTAATTCAATGTCATAATTAATTTATTGGTGGAAGCGGATCATCAGCTAAGTATGGTCTTTTACACTCAAGCAAAGAATAGTCCACAAAATATCTTCTACATTTCTATACAAGTGAGTCACAGTAGCTTAGTTAAATTTAAGGCACTAGCTAGAGTAAGAGATCGAAGCCATGTATAAGAAGATGAAAGGGAGAAGAAAGGAAAAGGAATTGAAGACACTAACCCAGTGTCTTTCTTATGCACTTAAATGGTGAAAAATTAGAAACTCCCAAATTACTCAAAGAAGTAGAGGAAATTTAAAATAGGACACCTCTCTCCCAAGCAGCACCTTCTAAGCCTAGACACGGGGAAGTGTCTGAAAAACAGTAAAACATAACATATAATAAATAGTAATTTATCCTTTAGTCCAAATTAATTTTCTATACATTCATTTGATGAAAATACTTCAAGGCCAGACAGAACAAAATGAAAATATAGTAATACTTCATTTCAGATGGAGCCTGTGAATGACTTACAGGACAGATCTAACAAATGTTTAAAAATTCAGAAACATTACTATGGCCACTGGTTCCCGAGTAAGCAGATGGTTCTTAGAGTCTATTCAAACAAATTTTAATTAATTAATTAATTAATTAAAATAGAAATACTGGAAAGGAGATCTTATGTTAACAAACTGATATGAGAACAATAACAGCAAAAATCATATTCTGTAGGGCCTTCAGGGATGGATGTTGATGGTAAGAACTGTCAAAAATTAAATGAATACTGAGTAAACAACCCCAACAAATCAACAAAATCCTCACACCGTACATAATCAGATAACTGTATTCATCAGTTGCCACCCCTGAAAGTTCAGATGTTTTTGATTGTTCACTGTCACTAGGTGTAAAGTTTCCAACACTTGTATTTACATAGCATGTAAAAATTATTCTCAGTCCTGGAAAAAATGTTTTGTTATGGATCAAATTATTTATCAACAATATCACTATCTATCAGGAGTCTACTCTTCATTCCTCCCAATCACTTTCCAGAGTGACACCATTGCCCAGGAATCAAATTATCCAACAATAATTTTTGAATATATCTTTATGCTGCCTATTATACAAAATTACAAGAAAAATAATCGTGTGCTACATTGTTATCTTCCAAGCCTCTTCTAAGTCACTTTTACTTGAGTAACTACATAAATATCTGTTAAGGGCTACATAGCTACTAACTGCGCTAGATGCAATTAGTGGAGACTGTCAAATCAATCATTGCTTCATGTGTTTTTCAGGTTAATTTGCCTTTATTGTAACAGAAGTCAGATTATTTGTGTGCTCCTCTGCATTTATCCAACATTTGGAAAGAAAAGTTAACTAAGTATTTTCTCTTGCCCTATTACTAACTTCTATGAAGAAAAATCAATTAACATTTTTAGAAAGCTTGTTAGCAACATACATGTAATAACAGCATATCAACAAGAGTTTAGGCTTCCTTCCTTTTCTCCAAATCAGGAAATTACAGATGTGATTGCAAAAGTTACTAAGAGCTTCCCTCAACTTCATTATTTTATCAGAATCTGTTCACAGCACGATGAACTAAGACAATTTCACGTATTCATAACAATGTTATCTATTGTGTTCAATATATTATGTAAATAGTAAACATAAGGAGATAAGAGTGAATAAAAGAAGTTATGTGAATATGATTTTTTTTTCCCCCTCAAAAAATGCCATGGGCTTCTATATAATCTCTACAGCTTTATAGAGAAATATTTATTTTCTCCTCCAGTATATTTGAATTAGCTGAAAAATCACTTTCCACTTAATTGAAGATGTAAAAAATAGCAACAACATCAGAACCTTTATTTACAATAAAGAAGATAGGATCTTTTTTTCTTCTTCTTATGTTTTCTCTTCTTTACAGTTAACCTCTGCTTCTAAAGGAATTATAGAATCTTAGAATCATTAAGGTTGTACCCTTAATAATCTACCCATCCCATCAAGGCAGGAAATCACAATGACAGCTTTTAAAGTAATGCTTTTTCTTGAACGCAAATTTCTCTTAATTATAATATTAATAATAATAATAATAAAGGGGAAACAAAGCTTAACTGTGATTATAATTAAGACTAAGACCAGTAAATAAAAATAAAAAGATAGTCCTATGAACCACAAGGACATATTGCAGCCATGCCTGGACAATAAATGAGTATATAAAATCAATTTAGACTGATGTGAAGTGATGCAGTGATTATTATTATAAGAGCTAATTGTATGAAAACCTTAGCTCAATATTAAGTAAATATAGGAAATCAGGCATTAAGAATTATACAGAAAGAATAAAAAATATATATTAATATGCTATCATCTGGTATTTATTGATTGTTACATTGAAAGTCCTTATCATCTAGCTCAGATGACATAGGATAAACCTAGAAAAGGTAAAGAGGTTGAGAGATGACCAAAGGCAGATGGTCTGGGTTTTTTATTTGTTTGTTTGTTTGTTTGTTTAGGTTTTGTGAAACATTATGAAGCAGGCTGGGATTATTCAGCTGACGGGAAATATCATAGATATGTTTATGAAAATATGAATGATATATAGGAGACAGGAAGAATCTAATGTTCACTGTGCTTTTCAGTAAAAGAAACAGGAGTCATTCCCTCTGCCCCCAAAACAAATCCCACCCTATAATTCTGAATGCAAATAAAATAGTGATCCTTGGCATTCTTATTCTTTGCATCTGCAACTTCTGCTGAATGATCATGGGGCAATTTTACAAAAAATGCTTTAACAACAGCATCCAGAAGAAAAGTAGATGGCAATGACAGAAATCTTTTCTCCAACTTGTTAAACTCAGTTAAATACACCTTGCCTTTTAACACAAGTTGATTCAGAATATGAATTTATTCTAAGAAAATGTATCTTCTATATTTTAAAGACTTTGCTAACAGTCGTTAGGTTTAATATTTATATATTTAGGTTTTGTATTTAAATTGCCACTTAATTTCTTTCTTTGGATGAAAGTCCATCAGACACATTGAAGAATATTATAGAAAATTTATCTGCCATAAACAGCACTTTATTTATTTATTTATTTAGCAACAGAAATAGGTGAAACTTGCTGATGAAAACTGTATTATTGGAAGGAGACTTGTCTATCTTCTCTCCTCCAAATTATCCATGTTTGAAAGTATTGTTTTGCTTGCTACTCTTTATTGATGCATTCAAGACAGATTAGAAAAAACAAAAAACAAAAAACATTATTTTGAATGTCAGTATTTTGTATATGGCAATTGTATGCATGTGTGTCCTTACAGAAATATACATATACATGTACACAAAATATAGGCATGACATGGAAAACATGTTTCATTCATATTAACAAGAACCAATTTTGGAAATGTCACAGTAACCTTTCTAAATGATACTTCCAACAGAGAAACTTTAGACAGCTTCTATGCATAATTATGCCAAAAATGCAGAAACCTTTCTGTGTCATCATCTCAAAACAGTGACCTGAGAAGTCTTGATATAAATGAGGCTGAGAGTAAAGGAAGTGAAAAGAAACAGATTTTTTTTAAAAGCATGAAGGTTGTCTTCTGGCCTTTAGTTACAGTATCTGGAAAAAAAATATTGCAAAAAAGAACTCCATTGTTGCTAAGAGTTTAATCTCTCTGGCCTTCTTCCATAACAGGCCACCACCAAGAAAGAGATGGAGAGAGAGAGAGAGAGAAAGAGGAAGAAGCCTACTTCCTTACTGCAAATTTCCTGATACACAAAGGATTTTCATAGCTCCTATATTGTCACTTACATTAGTTCGTGTTGCTCTATTTTCCTCAATTATGCTTTGGATAGGCTTGCTTTGGGAATGATTCAAGGCTCCCACATAATGACTTTTTTGGAAGAGATTTACCTATTTTTATATGAAAATTGGCAGTTTGTATTACACATGTTCTACCAAAACTACATTCTTACTAGACAAGTAGTATTCTACCTCTACTACAGAGTCTAAAAAGAAAATAAGTACTGGCAATTATTACTCATATAGTTTGGAATTACTGAGTTCCAAATTTGTGAAAAATCATTCCTGATGTGTAAAACCATCAATCCTTAAGAGTGACAATTTAGAGGTATGTATCTCAACATTTTCTGGCTTTAAGAGTTATTTCTTAGCTTCACATTTGTAAACTGGAGATTTAAAACAAAAACTAACAACAACAACAAAAACACACACACACAAAAAAAATCCATAGCCTTAGGTCTTGGGGATTTTTTCTGATTAAACTAGCTGTGAGACACTCTCCTTCTATAGTGATGAGCACCATAGGAATGACTGGAAAAAACATAATACTTGACAGCCTACTATAAGCAGAACAGAGCAAATTAAATGATGTTTATTAGTCAAGGATAATAGTTACTTATGAGTGCATTCCGGCTATTCTTCACATTCAGTAAAGCAGAAACCTGAAAAAAAAATACCATATGACGCTGCATATAAAAACTAAATGCACATAGAAGGAAGAAATAAGAACAAACAACCTCAGTAATGGCATTTTTTGCAACCTTTGTACTAAAGTGTTTTTGGAGTGTAACAGCAACTAAAAGTCATCAAATTTTTCTTCTGAAATGCAACTCTTCCCATACTGCATTGTGTAATAAATAATGCCATGGGTACAATTTTTCAAACTTCTCTGTTCTAAGACTCATTCATAGTTTAAGCATTCATAAAAATTTGAATTAACTTCAAATTTGATTAAGACTAGATTGCTTCATTGTTCCCTGCCTAGCAGAAAAGACTCTACTAGTCCTAAAAAACAGAAGCTTCTACCAAACTGTCTAATTGGAAAATAAGAGAAAATCTTTCTCAAAGTTTGTTAAGAAGAAAAAATAATCTACAAAGCTAACAAGAATATACACAGTTTGGATAGCAAAGCTTCAGCTTTGTAGCTATTTATCACTTTTCTCCTTTTCAATGAAGACTAAACATTTCTATGATTACATCCATTAATTTAATTAATATAACTAAAAGCAATATTAATCAACATTTATACGCACATACTGCCTGTGTAAACACACGAAAATAACTTCTCCCAGTCCGTGTCAGCTATTTATAAAATTCTAAGCCATTTAATGCACAAATAATCTTACATAACCTATTAAGGGGAAAGTAATTCAATTTTAAAAGGAAAATGTCAGGCAGGAGAGGGGAGCACTCCAGTTTTTGCCTAGCACCTAAATAGTACGAAATGAATGAACATCAAATCATACCACAATTGGATAAATTCAATCTTAATTATAAAATAACAGAAGCTGAACAATAAGTTCCACTGATTCTTGAGCTGTGCAAGTATAAGACAAATTATTAAAATAATATAACAATAGAATCCTCACCTCTGTCCCTGGAAAGGTGATGGAACAGCTTGTGCTGGATGCCATCTCCAGACAACTGGAGGAAAAGGAGGTTATCAGGAGTAGCCAGCATGGGTTCACCAGGGGGAGGTCATGCTTGACCAACCTGGTAGCCTTCTATGATGTTGTCACTGGCTGGGTGGATGGGGGGAGAGCAGTGGATGAAGTCTATCTTGATTTCAGCAAGGCGTTTGATACTGTCTCCCACGACATCCTTATAACAAAGCTGAGGAAGTGTGGGATAGATGAGTGGACAATGAGGTGGGTTGAGAACTGGCTGACTGGCAGAGCACAGAGGGTCATCGTTGGCGGTGCAAAGTCCGGTCGGAGACCTGTAACTAGTGGTGTCCCTCAGGGGTCGGTGCTGGGTCCGGTCTTGTTCAACATCTTCATCAATGACCTTGATGAGGGGATAGTGGCCACCCTCAGCAAGTTTGCTGATGATACGAAGTTGGGAGGATTGGCTGACATGCCTGAAAAGGCTGTGCTGCCATTCAGCATGACCTGGACAGGCTGGAGAGCTGGGCGGTAAGAAACCAGATGAGGTTTAACAAAAGCAAGTGTAGAGTCTTGCACCTAGGGAGGAATAATTGCATGCAGCAGTACGGGTTGGGGGATGACCTGCTGGAGAGGAGCTCTGCAGAGAGAGACCTGGGTGTCCTGGTGGATGACAGGTTGGCCAAGAGCCAGCAGTGTGCCCTTGTGGACAAAAGGGCCAATGGCATTCTGGCTGCATTAAAAAGAACGTGGCCAGCAGGTCGAGGGAGGTGATCCTCCCCTCTACTCTGCCCTGCTAAGGCCTCATCTGGAGTACTGTGTCCAGTTTTAGGCTCCCCAGTACAAAAAAGACAGGGATCTCTTGGAAAGAGTCCAGCGGAGGGCCACAAAGATGGTGAAAGGCCTGGAGCTTCTCCTCTATGAAGAAAGGCTAAGTGAACTGGGTCTGTTTAGCCTTGAGAAAAGAAGACTGAGAGGGGACCTGATCCAGGTCTATAAATATCTAAGGTGTGGGGGACAAAGTGGCGAGGCCAGACTCTTTTCAGCAGTGTGTGGAGACAGGACAAGGGGAAAAGGCCAGAAACTAGAGCATAGGAAGTTCAGCACAAAAGTGCACAAGAACTTCTTTACGGTGAGGGTGACAGAGAACTGGAACAGGCTGCCCAGGGAGGTTGTGGAGTCTCCTTCTCTGAAGATATTCAAGACCCGCCTGGACACCTACCTGTGCAACCTGATGTAGGGAACCTGCTTTGGCAGGGGGTTGGACTCGATGATCTCTGGAGGTCCCTTCTAACCCCTATGATTCTGTGATTCTGTGAATATTACCACATTACTTTTGAAAATGGCAGACATTTTTTTCTATCATCAGTTAGGTTTTTTCTCCCGTTAGCAGTGGATACACCTCAAACAGTTGAGAGGTTCAGTTCAGGTTTGACAAGCACAGAAGTCAGATGATCATATTCACAACCTACTTCAAAGTTTTTAGGCTCTAGAACCTCTTGGTACCTTGATATTCTGTTGTTGATGTTAAATAAAGTAGAGCCCTAAGTCTGGCAATGGAATTTGATGTACTGTAAGGTAATGTTCATGTAATTTCAACAGCATCCAATCTGGATTAATCAAAATCAACTACTTCATGGTACTTTCACAGTTAGAGTGGGTTTTGTCACGCATCATTCAGAACACAGAGAAAACAGGCAAAGATAAAACATATAAATAAATAACTTCCTATTACAATATACTGTATTTGAGAAACAAGTATGTACAAGGTAAACATACATTTATGTTTACCTTTAGTAAAAGTCAACTTGTTTATTCATTCTAAAAGTCTACCATTCCCTCATTCGTTCCTCAGTGAAGAGGAACGGTTACAGAGCTAAAAAAAGTAAAACCAAGACTACATATTTCTTAATTTTCTTCTTAAGTATAGCTGGTTATAAAATAATCTGTGTTCTGGGCATGAAGATAATTAAGTTTGAAAAGACTTTGAAGTAGATTCTACTACTATATTCTGGTGTCATTCCAAAGGGAAGTTTCATTAACTTACTTTCTGTGTCAGATGGATAGGGAAAAGAGCAGGAAAGAAATAAGAAAACTAAAAAAGACAGTAGAACTTCAATGTCTGTCCTGATTCATATAAGCAACCAGAAACAATACAGCTTGTTTTCACTTATTAGTCTCCAAAAAACTATGTAAGATTGACAACTACCTGTATCTCTAGAATTTCTATGACTGAAGATCTCCCATATCTCTGACTGACACTGTTATTTTTCAGTGAAAAATCACACCTATACATGCTCGTAACACATTGCATTAAATGATTTCAATATACTTGGTTACAGATTGGTGTTAGCTTATCCAGAAGGATGGAAAAAATTATACAAACATGGTCCATTTTGTGATTTTCTTTGTTAAGTGCTTTTCCTAAAAGATATATATTTTGAAAATAACACCTAGGCCACTAAGGGGAGATTCAAGCATATCTGTCTGCAGTACATTCTATACACCAAAACAGTTCTGACTTTCAGCCTTGTATTTCTAACGCCTATGGAAGACATCATCTCTTCTGCTGAATATGCAAAGATCAGCGTATATCAGTCATATTTTCTTGAGTATACTCAAATAAAAAGTTGAGATACTAAATTTAAAAGCTACCAATGATGATCTATTGCTTTCTTGTTAATTCTTGAAGAAAAAAAATTATCCTGACATCCAGCAGACCGCAGTTTATTTTTACAACATGTAAAACTAGAAGTAGGTTAAATGTTAGGTATTATGACATTGCCAAGAACTTGTCTCAAACTAAACTCCTGCCTCTGATCTTAACTGCACACAATGAGCAAGATAAATTTTAAAAAGTATGCAGGAATCCAATAAAGGACTGCAGAAGTACTAGCATATGTCATGACATTTCCAGTGTACTGGAATATCAATTTTCTCTTATTAAAGTACAGCTAGTTCAAATTTCAGCATACCATTAGAAGTATTAATTTTAAAAAGATGAAGTTGCTGACTAAACATTTTATATAGTTTTTTTGACTGTGCAAGCCATACTATTATATGACTAAGAGAGTGTCGACGGTTTGCGGGCTGGTTCGGCCCAGTTCCGTGACTAGCGGGGCGGACAGATTTCACAGAATCCGCACCGCCGGAAAAGGGAAACAGGGGACCCCAAAATAATTAAAAACAGTGGCACAATCTGAGGAGAAACACACTAATTTACTAAATATTGTGTCGGAATGCAAGATAACACACTATAATACAATATAATTAGAATTGAAGCTAATAAATCAAATATAATGAGAGGGAGAGATTGTCCGAAAGCTGGGTAGGCCTCACCATAATGCTGGGGTGAGATGCGCAGTCCAGCTGAGCAGGGAGGGAGTCTGACGAAGAGAGCCCAGTCAGATGACATACCAAGGCTTATATCTGTTCCCCCTGAGCAGAATGATGACAGCACAGCGAACAGGCTTCTGGGGAACGTAGTTCTCTTCTGGGACAGCTAACCCGGAACACTTTACCTCCCAGTGCACTGCATGATGTTATGATGTGGAATACCAATAACCAAAAATCATAAAACCATGACAGAGAGGTATATGAAGTAGCACAAGGACTTTGAACTAGAATACTTCATATTTCTTTTCTAGACAAAATCATTTTAAAAACATAAAATTAACCATCTTGAACCGTGGGTGGGTGATCTTGCTGTCCTTGTCTCAGTCCATGAACACTTTTTTCATTGTTTTCTTCCCCTCTTCCTTTGAGAAGGAGGAGTGAAAGTGCGGAGTGGTAGAGTTCAGCTGCTCATCAGGGTGAAACCACCACGCTAATCATAACTTTTTACTTCTGTACTGTTTTCAAGTGGGAAAAAGAGCAAGTTACATCATGACAGAAAATGTTTATTAGTTTAGCTTATTCAGAGACACTTATTACACTTTTTTCTTAGCTTAGTGAGTTCTTGCTTTGGAATAACAGATCAGGACATAAGGAAACACTTCTAGACTTTTTGTTTATATTTGATGGGGCAACTCATTAAACCAAGAAAGGAAGTAAAATCACAGCATAGTCTAACAGTATATATGGAAATCAAGATACTTTTTAAATGGGCTTCAAATCCTCGTCTTTTGATTTGTGGCTCTGTTCTCCCCCCTCACAAACAATATCATTATTATTTTATTTATTTATTTATTTATTTTACAATTGGACTGTGGTATTTTCAGCAGTCATATTAAGCAACAGTGCTACCAAACTGCTTTCAACTTAATATTCTTGGCTCAATCATGAGAGCATTAATTCCTTCCACATGAATTATTAGATTGCTGGAATCATAGTTTTTTCAACTGTATTATTGTAAGTCTTTTACATAAAGGATACACAAGTACTAGATGTTTCACAGTAGCGTTATAAATGTAATTCGTAAAGTACTAAGAAGAATTAGAAAAAGGACAAAATTAAAGTTTTTCTCTTGCAACACCACAACACCAGACCCAACAACAGTTTGAAGACCATGGAGCGCATTGCCAGTCATGGCTGTGCTGTCCTACCACACCCACTGTTTAGAAAGACAAGATGAACTGCAAAATTTTCCTAGTAATGATGCCACCCTAGCAGCTGTGAAACAATGGGTCACCTCTGCTGGTGCAGATTTTTATGAGCACGGCATGCAGGCTCTTGTTTATTGCTGGGGGGAAAAAAAAAAAAAAGCATAGCTAATAGTGTAGACTACGTCGCAAAATAACATTTTGTAGCAGAGAATTTGCTCTATCAAACAGTGTCACTGTGCTTTTTGTATCTATTCTCGTTTCCATGAAAATAAATAGGAAACATGCTTTTGTAGTGACCTATGTTTTAGCTCATTTTCAGCTGGCAATGGCATCCTACTCAGGACTTAGACATTCCTGGTCAGCCAAACCTTATGTCTGATGCCTAAACCCATGGCTAATCTAGCATCTTTCCACGGAAAACCACTTGGAAGACTCACTTATAATTAAAAGATGTGTTTTGTTTTTCAAATACTATGATATGAAAATACAATGGTGTTGAAAGCTTTCCTGAAACACATTTCCTTCAACTGTGACTCTTTCTTAATTAAGGCATTCATAGTCTAGAAAAATGGACATATAATTTTCTAAGGAAGCTAGACCAATGGTTGCAGAAGGCATATTTTCAGGCTGAAATAAAATGTAATTTTATACAGAGTATCATCTAGGATAAAGTGCTTTCTAAAACATGGCAATTGAACACCTGATTTAGCCAATTCACCTTCTGGCATCATAACACCTATAGCAGTGAAACAGATCTCATTTTCCTCCATGCAAATTTTGAAGAAAGTACGATTTAGTTAATTTGGATTTTAACAGAACAAAATGAAATGTTGGCATGTTCTCATGCTCTTTACAGGTAAACATTAGAGATTTTTTCTTTAAATATCTTCTTCTTTTGTTTTTTTGTTTGTTTAAAAAAAAGCAGGCAGGAGTTTCCTTTGAAAAGCACAAATTCTTATTTCTGTTAAACCTTTTGAAAAGGTGTTTCACAGCTTATTTCTGTGGATGTTACGCCCTATGAACTTCTCACTTTTCATGATAATTCGTTATCTCAGACATTTTTTCAGAGTTTGCTCTGCTTCTCTTTTCTACTGACAGTGTGTGAGAGTTTGCATTATAAAGTGAATGGCATCATATTGTGAGGGAGACCTTATCTATTAAAGTCAAGTCAAGACCTGAATTCTGACTTTCTTGAACACCCGCTGCTATGCAACCTGTTCTGCAAAGCTTAACTATCTGAACTGTTTTGCTTTTATTCTGATCATTTACTAGATTTGGCTAAGAACAGAACAGATGTGATGAAATGCAGGAGGCATCTAACATAGCTGGCCTAGAGGAAAAATGGCACATGCAGCTTAATACAAAGTGTTACTTCTGAACTTATTTTTGCCAAACCACAATACTCTTGTGGAAGGCTTCAATTTACTTGTGATTGAACATAATGCCACCCAACAGATGGACAAGGAATGTAGGTGACCAGAGGTCATACATTCACATCTGTCATTGAGTGGGGCTTGAGGTTTTTTGTTTCCTGTTTTTATGGGCCTTTGGAGCAACATTTCCAGTCATGAATTTGAAAATTGGCTCATTGCTATTTATGCATAAAATGTATGTACTAAGACAGTAAATTATAGAAAGTTTTTGTTTGTTTGTTTGTTTGTTTAATTACAAAAAAAAAACAATTAAGTTTGAAAAAAATTTCCACTTCAGTTAAATGAAACTTAATTTTAGTTTAAGACTGAAAAAGCCCCATCTTTCTTGACTCTTCTTGTTTTTTGCTAGGTAAGGCATTACTAATTAGTACATACACACACCACATGTGAGTATGAAATTTATTTACTTCAGCAATTAAAAAGATTTTAGGATAAACTCCATTCCAGTAGCTTCTTTCTTACACTGCTATGTGTTATCACTTTCCTACAGGGTAAGAGAAGGATCAAACATTAAAATATGTGTTTTCTCAAACTTACAAAGAAGAGATAAATCTTAACAACTATTATAATAACAATAAATTATGTCTAAAATACAGAAAAGAAATAAACCATTTCAATAGTGCTAACAATAAGCAGGCACTTGCATGGAAAGACATTAACTTCACATGAATAGTAGAAGCATGTTTCATTGAAACAAAGCAAAAATCTGCTTAAGAGGTGTTAAATGTTAAATAGATTTCATTATTGTGCTACAAGGCTATACTCTGGTTGGAATTGCTGCTGGTCTTTACATCTTCATTTCATTAGTTTTCTTCTAAGCTTTCTATGTCTATGTTGTAGAAGTGCCTGTCTGAAGATAAAAATCTTATGTAGTGTTCAGAAGTTTACACGAACTCATCCTTTCTGCATTTCAGAATTATGAGACTAAAACTCAGCACTCCAAAATACATAAGGCCAAATCAGTGCAGTGCTGAGGTCAAGCTAATCCACCTTGCCTTTTGTACTAACTACAGCCATCAGGATCCTTTACAGCGCTGTCTCCCTCTGTCTGACTCCAGTGGCAGTAAGCATGATATCTGCAAAATTCCTGAAAGACAGATCAATAGGGAAATGGCCACATACTAGCTTGAGTTCTTGTGTACCAGAAGATGCATACAATTATTCTTTGACTTCCATAAGTGAAGTCCAAGTTGTCTCCAAACCGTTCAAGTTGCAGGTGTGAGTCCCATCTCTCTAACCTTCTTTTTCACACCTCGTTGTTTTGAAAGTGTAAGCAGCATATCAGCAGAGAGAGACAGAACTCTACTTATCTCTTTAAGGCCAGAAACAATAAATGTCATTTAAGTATATTGCATAGGTTGTAATAAGTAGAGTACTAACTTGCAGAGCTCTCCAGTACCTTCTAGGATCAGGTCTCAAAATTGCCCTACTACATTTTCAGTTGACAATGACATTCTGTTTAAGACTTCTAGAGATAGTTCTGGTCAGTCATGTCCTATGAGCTTTCTCAGCTTGTTCTACATTGCTTCTGCTGTTAACTTTCTCTGTTTTCTTGCTTATTTTTGAAATTGCCTAGATCTCAATCTGACCATGTATATAAGAAGCTTCTTCAAAATTGACCAAATGCCAACTTAAGAACAATGGTCCTGGGAAATAAGAAATAAGGCATTAATAGCTGTTTTAAACTTCATGATAATATGCCAAATCAAGGCCATGCAGATTAATATCACTAATGCTTGATTGACTGCTGCTACTGCCTAACCTTTAGATAGCTACTTTTTCCACTTTCTCAGCACATGCAGTCATCTCTGACAATAAGATTACATACAATTTGGATTTTGTTAACTGTGTCTTTACATCACAATTAGATAAACATAAGCTAGCAAATATAATTGTTTTTTGCACTAAACTAAAATGAGCAAATGACTTTTGATGAAGACAATCGTTTTCATACATATCTGTTTGAAAGTAGAGAGCTGAATCCACAAACCACTAAGTCCAGGGCGATTGTACTCCTTAAGTTGAATATGTGGATCCACATCCCATATGAAAAGTATTCTTTAAAATACTTGACCACGATCTGTTGCTACCTAAGATTCCCCAAGATCTGGAAAGCTAATTAAATATGTTCATTTTGAATATGATAGACTTCTGTTTCTCTTTCTCCTTTGCTGCAGCTTCATCTTCATCCAACAAAACACTCTTGCTTTTAGTCAGATAGAGATGGAAAACAGAACTAGGGAAAACCATACAATGCGTTTTCTTCCTCTTTTTTTTTTTTTTTTTTTTTTTAACAAATAAGGAAAAAAAGAAAGAAAAACATGCACTATGTTACATTATGATGCAATATCAATGCACTGCTGGAGGTGTACATGCTTTTGATGCTAAATGAGTCCAAATTAACTTGTGGAGACATTAACCTTTCAGGAGAATGACAGTGATAACGAACGTAGGAGAGATGTCACTTTAAATGTCTCTACATGTTATCTAGATAGAAAAGCAAAGTACTGAAGCATTTGGTGTGTGGATTTGTCTAATGCAGTCAGAGCTACATTTACAAGAGCTTTTTAAACTTACTGGAAGGACAAAAAGGAAGCCTGAAACATAACATGAGCACTTACTCATTTACATAAGGTACTGAAACCACTGTCTAGAAAACAGAGACATACTTAAACAATACAGATGAGCCAATCTGCATCACAGCTGACAATAAAAATAGGGGTTTAACTCCAACAAGGTTCTCCCATGTGCAAATTTCTGCATTATTGTGTCACCTTCTTCATGATAACTAGCACTTGTTAGACTGTCTGTGAAATAATTTACTAAAAGATGAGCAAACTCATCTCAGCAACTCTGCAGAAAACTATTCTTTCTTTTTCTTTCTTTATTTTTTTTTCCTTCAGCTTTCAGTTGCATTTGCTTAAAAAAAAAAAAAAAAAAAAAAAAAAAAAAAAGGGGAGCAACAGAAGCATGTTTTCTTCTGTTGGAAGAAATCTTTGGCAGCAGCAGGTTTGCCTCTGAGACCAGTCGTTAAGATTGCTCAGATGAACTTGAGATACAACCTTGTCGTTTAGCATAAGGCATAATGCCTAGTATGTGTTTGAGATGTGCACAACGCACATTTGAAATATTTGTAATAATTAGAATGCAACTTCCTTGGAGGAGAAGCTGCCTTCTCAAGAAGAATTTTAAAATGAATTATGAATTTGTAATATGTTTTACATCACTTTCTGTACAATGTTTTTCTTTCCACATGTACATAAAGGACAAAAGTTTTCAGAAAATGTTTAAGAAAGGAGAAAACAGTCAAATTGTAATGACAGAATAGAAGAAGGCAGTCATGGTAAAGATGTTTTGAATGAGACCAAATTCCACCAAGAAAAGGTTAGAAAAGTTTTTGGAGCATTAGTGCATCTGCATCAAGTCTCGAAAAGGTAGTCATAACCCGTTATTAGTCTGATAGGGACAACTCTCATTCTGATATGTAGAAAATTAGAACATCAGCTCCATATACAAATGTTTAAATTATTTTGTAATTGTCAGTTATATTTAATTTTTAAAATCTGTTTATATATATATGTATAATACATGTGTAAAATAAATCCTATATTCTCCCATATAAAATATTTATGTCTCCTGTGTTGATAGCACAATTTCTTTAGAGGCTACTTTTTTCCTGGGCTAATACCTAGCATAATTCTTCTGCACTGACTGCAGGTCTTTGTCAAATCAGAGGAACCCTTTCTTTGTCACAAAGATCCTAGACTAGCCATGAGATTATAACATGACCAAGAACATTCAGCTTTTTGCATAATTCCAGTAGTTTAAAATTAGCAGCATCTAAATATTTTCTTGATGCATTAATCTCAGTATGAACAATGTATCTAATTAGAACAGCCAAAAGAGCATTGCATTTTCATCTGATTGGTACATATTAGTTCAGGGAGAATAAATTTTAATTTCCTATTTAAATACATGCAATCTTTTTAGCAATTTGAGACTCCAGTTTAGTTTCCAAATCTTTAATTGCTTGAAGCTGAATATGCCAAAGTGTATCTTTATCGAACTGTTCTTTGAAATGATATCTGAAGACCTAGGATGTGATTTGCTGGTTTTTCTATTAGCATATATCAGGATTAATTCCAATGAAGCTCATAAAGAACAACATCATAAAACTATTGGAAGAGAAGCCATTTCCTTTGAATTCTTTCTACATTTTTTTGTCGTTTGTGAACTGGTTCCTGAACTTCCTTCTTCATCCAGATTTTTCTATCACTATAAAAACAATTTCTAGAATATATATATTAAAAAAAAAAAAAGTTCCATTTCACAGTCAGTGGCACTCTGATCTCCACTGACTGATAATACATTGCAATTCTTCACAATCGAAATTCTTCACTATGATGATGATGAGGCACTGGAACAAGTTGTCCTAAGAAGTTATGGATGCTCCATCCCTGGAAATTGGATGTGGCCAGGTTGGATGGAGCTTTGAGCAATCTGAAAGATGAACCTACTCATGGCAGAGCAGATGGACTCGATGGTCTTCAAAGATTCCTTCCAGCCCAAACCATTCTATGATTCTATCATCCCATGAATACATGAAAATCATAGTAGCATGTCAGATTTTTTTATTCTATTTAGGACAAATAAGTTAAAACCAAGCTCCAGATTAACCCATCTTCAGTTTTCTTAGTGTAATGAAAAACTGAAATTAAAATTATAGCAAATTTATTCAAATACAAGTGTCTGTGACTACATTTGTACACACAAATTATAGCTTAAAAGTGAAACACGTGGATACAAAGCTAACAAGTGGTTAGATCACTGTTCTATCCTATGAAGATCACATCACAAAATATTTTGACAATACCTGTACTAAATAAAACTGACCCACTAGTAATTTGAAATGGCCTCAGTTATCAATCTGGCAAAAACCTGGGAAATACCACATACTTGGATGTTATGATTATGAATGATGATTAACTGAAGCAATGAGACAAGCAAGCCAAATTGCAAAACACCATGAAAATTAGGGTTTTCATGTGTATTATTTCAAGCAGCTGTCAGTTCTGGCACAGTCAAGTTCCATATGCTTTGGGTGATTTAACATATACGGAGGAAAAGACTGTTATAACAAAATATAAAAAAGCGTTAAATGGATTACACAGCTAGTGAAAAACTTCTGCTGTCAGCCATCAGTTCTCACTGAGAAAATGCAGCTCTTCTCAAATATCTGTTGTTTGCAAAAGAACAGTAGTTTGAGTGGTGAAACTAACGCATAATTAATGACAGAAGAAGCTTGATGATCAATGTATGTTTCGCATGAAAAACAAAACACTTTTCATTCATGATGATAAATATGACAGCCCTAATATAAATGAAGGAGTTCTCCAGAGGCATTTGCTTTAAAGTTAAGGTCATTATTTCTCTTCTCTTCCCGCCTCCATTGCATGCTCCCTACGCTGGTGACAAGAGAAGGGGTAACCTCAAAGGATTGATTAGTCTGCCACATGCCCACAGGGTGGCTCCAGGTGACATTATATACACTATAGGAATACAGGCATCTTAAAGCAGTTCTGCACCAGTTCTGTCACAGTAAGATAAATGTAACACTACTGCCCCTAGGGCTTGTATGTATTTCATAGTACCTGAATGATTAATATTAGCTGATTATCTAGCATAAAGCACTTCAAGTAAAATGTGAGAAAGTAGGCTAAGCTTGTATCTTACTTAGGATCATTTCAGCACCTCTTTAAAATTAGATACATTCATTATCTTCTAGGACAATTTCTGTAACCATTCATAGAATGGATACTATTCTTTCTCTGCCAAAGCTATATTTCAAACAGTTAGTACACATCAGGATATTAGTACATGTGAGCGGGGGAAGATTACAGTCTCCTTAGTACTATTACCAAATTAATATTTTAGATCAAACATTCACTGACTGTATCTCCCATGTAGCTAACAATGATCTCTAAGCTATTTTAAGCTATTTCCAACTTTTTTTTTTTCTTTCCAACCTGTAGAAGTGTAGAATGTGAAGTAAGAGCATAATGTTACCTTTTCTTCCTCTGTTTGGAACAGACTACTAAATTTCTCTTCATTTCCATATCTCTTCCAAAATGTTACAGGGAAAAGAATGTTTGGATTCATTGTCCATGCGCAAAATCACCTAAAATTGTAGGTCCAGTAACTCTTGGATGCATAGCATCTATAAAAGTTATTTTAGGTGTGCAATATCTGAATAATTGAAATCATCCTAGCAATCATTTTCTACTGAAAAGGGTATCCAAGGGAAATGTTATCGCTTTAACAAAGCTATGTGTACTCTTAGTCATATAAGTCAGCCTTGGAGGTCAATGCAAAGTAGGAAACTGTGGCACATAACAATTGCCAAAAACCAACAAAATTTGTATCCAGTGAGACTGCCTACTTCTACTAGCCCATTTGCATTTTCAATTTCTCTGTTTCCTTTCATGTTTCTATTTATTATTAGACCATTTCCTTTCATATAGTTCTTTACACTTCATCAGACTATCATTTCCATGATGTCTGAAATCCTTTTATATATTGCATGTCAATATACTTTTAATTTATATGTAGTTAAATATACTAAAATGCTTTAGTATTTCCGAAAATATTTTAAGACAGTCTAAGGAAGGATATATGTATTATACAGTTTTCTTATATAGATATATTACTTGTAATAGTTCTCTGATTAAACTTGCATATCCTTGGCATCCCCAATGAATATTAGGGTATTGTTATAAGTGCATAAATATGCTATCAACAGTTAATCTATAAATTAAATTATGTGGGATAATATAGGTAAGGAACTCTAATCAGATTCTGAGTGTCTGAGTACTTAATGAAGTGAATTAGTACTGACTTATTTAAGGTCACATGGTAGCTACTTCAGATGATGGCTTCAGACTACCGAAAATACTTTTCTTCTCAAGCTGTTATAACCTATTACACGAGGAGTGACTAAGTTATATATAACAGCACATTTTGAACCTTTAATAAAACTACTCCCACTATTCATTGCAAGCTGTCTTTTTATTACAGTATTGTAATTTCCGTTGCAATGTATCTATATTTTAAAATTATACTTTTGAAGAATAACAATGAAAGAAACTATGTAATATCTTTGCTAAAGATCGCTATTCACTAGATTTCAATATTGATACTTAGTTTGCATTGTCTTTGAGGAAATATTATACACATTACTCAAGAGAAACTATTTAAACTGAAGTTGATTCAGTACTGTAATCTACAAAAGGTGAATTCAAATTGGATTATTTGTTGATGGACAGAAAAATATCACAAAAATAAGGGTACTATGTAAATAATACCAAGATCCAGATGTGAAAGTAGCAATATAATAGTTGTTGCGATTTCTATTTTTTTTCTTCCTTATGAACAGTTTTTTATTCCAGCACTGAAAATAAATAAGTAAATAAGGATAAAATAAATAAGGATTTAACTTTTCATTCTTAGGACATTCAAAATTCTGACTAAGTGGAATTTGGAAATGTAGAAAGAAAAATGCAGAATACTTTTAACACTGAATTTTTTAAATCTACAGTTCTCTCTGGAACTCATTTGCTAGTACTTAAGATACCTTATGAACTTACAATTTTGTCTTAATACTTTTAAATATTGGTTTTTAATCATAATACTTTTGATACACACACACACAAAAAAACTTTATTTTTAATACTACCATAGAAATTGTAGCTCAATGTTTACAAAACGTTCCCACCTGCTAATTAACACAGTTCAGCATGTACTGAAAATTGGCGAGAAAATAATTGCAATGAAACATTTATGCAGGCTTTAACCTCTCATACTTTGGAAACTTTGGGGGAAAAAAGCTTAACTATGGAGGAATTGAGCCACTTACAGGATAACTTAGGTTAGTAAAGGTAGATTCATTCACAAGTTAATTGTATGCTTGAAGAATCAGAGACTTAGGTCTCTAAACATAAATATGTACACATATTTTGAAGATTCCACACATCAGATAGTTGATTTTTTTTTCCCTTAACTTCTTGAAATAAGGATTCTTTTATAGTGCAGGTCTAAGTACATGGCTCTACATGAAAACTTGAATAAAGATCTGATATATTATTCAAGGCCCTAAGAATGCATTAAACAGAATTCCTTTTTCTTGCTATTGCTGGTTGTAGACTCACTTTGCAAGGGAACTGTGCACATAAACACATATATCAGCACACACAAACACGTAGACACTGAAGCAAGGCTGTTGTATGTGAATTCCTTGCTAGTAGCTTACAAATCAGCTGTTCAGTTTCTGCTACATCTTCAGAATATAGGTTATTTCAAAAGATATTTTTTCCACAGCTTTCATAAAAATGAATATCTAGGCAGATAATTAAAAAAAAAAAACACCATCTATTAATTCTCCAATCCACAGCAATAAATAAATAAATAAATAATCAGTGAATACAGAGAAGCTCTATAGTGTGAAGAGATAAGTCCACCAAAAACTTTTTTCAATAGCTCTACCATGAAGAAAGATCCTGTCTTAATTTCCAAGTCAAAAAGAAAAAAGTTTTATGTACAAAGTAGAATGTGGAAATTAATGAGATGTAGAGATTTGTAAAGTTAGCTCAGTATTGATATAGAGGTACAAAGTCATAAAATCACAATTTGGTGGAAAGGTGTTACATTTTCTCATAAGATCTTTTTCCCATTCTCCTTATTTTTAACATACATCTGTTTGTAGCTGCTCAAAGATGGTGAGTATTAATGCGAGTTCCAGTCATAGAATCATAGAATCATAGAACGGTTTGGGTTGGAAGTGACCTTAGAGATCATCTTGCTCTAATTCCCCCTGCCATGGGAAGGACACTTCCCGCTAGACCAGGCTCAAACCCCCACCCAGACTGGCCTTGAACATCAGGGCGGGGGTATCCACAACCTCTCTGGACAAACTTTTACAGTGTCTCATCACCCTCACAGTCAAGAAGAATTAATGCAAAAACTCAGATTACTTATATAGCCCAGCAATAACAAAAATCCATTAAATAGGTATGCAAGTACTCTCACTGATTAATTAATCTAGATCCAAAGTATATTTACCTAAGCACAGCATGCATCTTTATAAAGGTTTATGTTGAATTGTAGGAATTCTTTCAAACTATTGCTCATGCTACATAAAAGTGTATGTCTGCTATATTTATTGACCAATATATTCTTTTTTATTGTAGCATTACAATAAATGTATGGTGTATACAAAAGATACTAGGGTTGTATATTAAAATGACATCTTTATATACTTTTATTAATATTAAAATAGTTTAATGATCATTGCTATATTAATAAGATATATAGATCATCATCCTAATGGTTACTGTAATACTAGTAAGATATATACAACACTTCTGTAATGGTTACTGCATTTTAGTAAGATATATAGAAGACATTTATAATATGGTGGAGTATTAAATATTTGCCTGACTACAGAACAAGCTGTTACAATGATCACTGTAAGAAACAGTGGAGAGATGTCAGTGATTACTCCATGTATTAAAGAACAGCAATATAGCAACCTTGTGGATGTTGAGTATTCCTGCTGCAAGATAGCTTAGGCTATTAATCTTAAAAGAATTTCCTTTAAATTATTATTTTATTATTTTTATTATTTTTATA
>JACDJE010000457.1:221427-232138 GCA_016647715.1 Pavo muticus
AAAAAAAAAAAAAAAATCCCCAGCAAATTGTTTTCCATTGTGCTACTGCAATTCTGAAGTAATTTCTTAAAGTAAATCTCTATTGAAGTGATTTAAACAAGCCTGGAACAATGCAAGCCATAGGCTGTTATTCAGGACATCAAGTTATAATTTCTAAGTATTTGTTGACAAAAAATTAGGGCCCATAAAAATAACTTGTGAAGTAGTAAAAAGGGATTTTGGATTTTTATTTTTTTTTAGATCACATTGCATTCATTACACTCATATAGGTAATGGCACAGAATGATAACAAAGGCATACACATGACCAGAAGAATTCATGATTTTAGACATATTTACAATGTACGGACATAGGGTTTTTTGCTTATATATGATGTTCTCTGATCTTCTAATTCTAAATATTCTTAGAAGGTATTCAGAATATTAAAACAACAAAGATTACACAAACTTAGAGGAGTAAATTCAGTACCTCTCAAGAAGCACTCAGAATTCATTATATAATGCCTTTCTCTGATTCTTTCAGCATACTGATGAAACTTGTATTCATTAACATTTTACCATGGGTATCCTACCCCCAATCACATCCACTGCATAGCCTACATACATCATAATTCTAACCTGCAAGCTTTCTCTTAATTGCCACATAAGAGCTATGCAGTACTTTCCTTCTAATATATCTGTACTACTCCATCACCTTGAAGTAGGACATAATTCCACATAAAGGTGTACGTTTTTTTAGTTCACTGTAGAGAAGACACTTAAACCACGTATAACAGCACTATACTATTCTATTAAATGCCGGCATTTTAGTTCGTTATTAGGAGAACATTACAAATTAAAGAAACATCAGACATTTTCCCCCATCCTCCTTAATACAATATCAAAATCTTTTTGCTTCATTTAAAGTACAAAATTAGAAAGATGTAGACTTAAGTCTGAGATGGAGTATAAATCAACTTTCTATGTATACGAAGATTTTATAGGAGGCATTTGCAAACTAGAAAGCCTGGCATTCATACAATAACACATGCATAATTTCCCCGTGCATGTCACATCCTTGAGATGAAGGTAATTTTAAAACACAAGATCAGAGAAATATCTGCTNTTCCCTCTCTCTTTTTGTTTGGCTCACAGACCCCGAATTTTTGCAAGTTGAGACCCTGTTGTTTGCTGCAGTTTACATGCCTAAGTAAGTACTGCAAAAAATTTGAGACCACCTTCTCTCCCAAAATCCACAATCTGGACAGGCTGAAAAACCCATTTAAGCCTACAGCACTCCTACCCTTCATGAAAGGAATTCCTTTTGCAGCACTACTTGGTAAAAACTGGTAATAGAGTGTCAAACAGTATGAAGTCTCCCTGTTGACTTTATCTTTTCTGAACAGATGGGTAGCAATCTGTTTCTTGTGTCTCTAGAGGCTAAACAGGTGAGTATCTGGTGAATACGTAGTTATAAACTTTCTCCTTCAAAAGCAGTCAATTATACAGATAGCACATCCTAAATGCTTTCCTTTGTAACATTTCCTATCTAAAGGAAAGAACAGAGGTAAAAATAATCATAGCTTACGTCCTGCACCTGTGTTGGCCAAAACATCCACCTGAAGTGTAAGACAACTCTAGAATGAACATAACAGAAGAATATGGCATTTTTGTAAGTAAACAGAGATATAAATTATCTCATGATGAAGACTGAAAGGAAGTAACATCCTATATGCAATCTTGCTCTGCTCTGGTCACTATTGGAAGGAAAAATCAGATATTTGAAAGATAAAATGATTGATACTTTCTGAAAATTTGGGTTTATTACAGCATCAGCTGTTAGCTATTAAAATAATTAAAATCATAACATTACAAAATGCTGCTGAATATTTTAGTTGGAGGCCCAGGACCATAAAATCACTCACATGAAATTGAAGTTATATCTCCTTTTAAAGTTTTATTGCAACAGAATTCAAATGCTGGAAAAGCTACACTACTGTGTTGTGTTTTTTCTTTCCTAACCACAAACAATATGCTCCAAGGGCATATTAAATTATGAAGTTTAATTTACAAGGCAAGTGAAATGTACAAGGGCTGCTCTGAAAGTAATGCCTCTTATTGTATTACGTTGGCCCATGGCATCAGAGGAGAATGGTGATGGTTTGGCAGTAGAGGTTGAGACTTCCCACCAATATTCCATTACATATTGCTGCCGCGTGACAGATGGCAGCAGAAGGACAGTCTGACAAAATGGTGTCTGACATGGAAGTGTGTATGAAGTAAAGGTGTGTCATTAAATTCCTCCATGAGGAAAAAAATCTTATCTTACTCACTGACATTCATCAGTGCTTGCTGAACTTTTAGACAGATCAAAAAGCACCTTCTGACATGCATCTGTTCAGGGCAATGTAAGATGGATCAAGTGGACAACATTTTCCTAGCAATGATGCCACCATAGCAACTGTGAAACAGTGGGTCACCTCCACTGGTGTAGATTTTTTTGAGCACAGCATCAAGCTCTTGTTCACTGCTGGTGTAAATGCATAGCTAATATTGGTGATTATGACGAATAATAGTGTTCTGCAGCTGAGAATTTTCTGTCAATTATTTTATTGTGCTCTTCCTATCTGTTGTAGTTTTCATGGAAATAAATAGGAGGCAATACTTTGGGAGTAACCTACAGATCTCTTCCTCATTTTGCAGAGATCTCCTTTCTCTGATTTATTTCCAATATCTTCTACACTTATCAAAGTATCCATGCTTTCTTTCCTTATCTCATTACGATTTCCTGTGCAAGGCACTGTAGGAAATCACCAGACATGCTGTGTCAAAATACAGAATGACCACAAATCAGCAGACAATTGCAGCTTAAGCAAGAATGTGATTTATTCAATGTGGTTATCTTGCTCTGAGCTTGAAAAAAGGCTAGAGTTGAGCAACTTGCATATCTGGCCAAAGCCCCAGACAGACTAGAGATGTGCAGTTTAACATCTTGCCTGAGGCCTAGGGACTATGGGGGCTGAATGATGCTTGGAGTGAGTCAGGGCCCTCACAGCCTCATGATGTTCCAGTAAAAATGTTGTTTCAGTAAGGATGGGAGAGCAACCCCACCTCTGTGCCAAACATTGGCCTGAGTACCAATCCCTCCCACTCTCCAGTTAACACAACAAATCTTGTTAAGATGCCTATCAGCACACATGACTCAGTCCCACCTCATTAAAAGGCCCTCTAACACTTTGTTGAGAGGAGACACTCCATCAACTTGGGCTTATTATGGACAGATCTGACCCATCCTCCTGACCTAGTCAGCAGGAATGCCTCTCACAGAAAGATATCACACCTCTGCTACTCTGTGGATGATACTTGAGTGATTTATTGATTAATTACTGGCTAGCCTTGAGATACTACACTAGTTCACTTATCAGGAGGCAATTCTATATCTGTTATCTGTCTCCTGAAAAAATCATTTATTCTTTTTCGTACAAACCTGCTACAGTGAAACACCTGGGGAGCTTCGTCACACAGGCATTTGTGAATCTGTTTCAGTGAAATTCCTTGAGAGGGCTCTGAAAAGAAAATGTTGACTATGATTACCAGCTACACACTATCCTTTAGACATAAGCCCTTGACCAAATCTGGGACTTGGACTGAACCTAGCTGCACTCAGACTACTCTGAGAAGGTGTTTAGAAAACAAGAGGTTCCTTTCTGTACCTTGTATCTCATTGGTAGGTTTCCCCAGTGAGCCATCTGTCAGACTTATACCCTTACTGCAACATATACTCAAAGCAACAGGCCAAGCATAGTTCTTGAGGTCATATATGGATCCATCCCTTCTATTGGTCTTCTGGGTTTCTAAGATGTATGAAGTTAATTCTAAGACTTTCAAGTCTTTGGGGTATTGCATTCTAAGTGCTGAATGGGTTCAAAAGCTATCAATGGGAAGTGAAACATAGAAGGGAGACATAGTGATCTCACAACCAGCAAAGATTTCTGATGATAGAGCTCTACCACCAAATGCTAATCAGAAGCTGTTCTGAACAGAGCTTAGAAAAAATTGTAGAAGTTTAATTATCAATTTCTATGTTAAAAATATCCAGTTTCTGGATCCAAGTTGTTCTTATTTTTCAGAGAAACTGAACCCATAAAACTAACATATCCTTCTACCTTAACTAAACTTTTGTTTCCTAAACTGCATACTTCAACCGCATACAATCTCTTAAGCTGGAATAACTTGAGAAGGAGGAGGTTTCATCCAATTTTCACAACTCCTGATAATAGGAATTCATTTCCTAGTCAAGAGAGAACAGGAAAAATCCCAAGTGTTCTTCATACTCCAGTCCTTTAGCAATAATACTCAGAGAACATCAATTCATAGATTTCAATCCATTTCGACATATGTATTTATTCCACCTTCAGAGCTATTCTTCAAAATTAAATGACATTTAATTTTAGCAAGGTCTGTATAACACTGTTTCCAGTGCAGTGGAAAAAACACAGTGGACTGTGTTTTCAGTCCTAATAATCAGAGGGGGGTTCCTTTGTAGTATCTCTTTTTTCAAGCTTTCCAGAGGGAGATATTAAGAAAAAAAATCCTGTGACAAATAGAAGTGGAAATACTGCAGACATGTTTCAGTACCTAATAAATGTAGAAATAAACTTAAGTTTCAAATAAATTATTTTTCTTTTCCCTTTATTTGTGCAGATCAGGTAAAGAAGTCATTCTGTGAATTTGATTATTACTATAATCAAAACAAATGCATTCCAGATTTCCTCTGTTGCCTCAGAACTATCTCTACATCATTTATGCTCTATATTTGGCTGAAAGTATCACCGCTTCCCCAAATCTCTTCTAAATATTCTGGGAAAAGAACAAGTGATGGAAATCCTATTGTTCACCCAGTTACAACAAACTACTGACTACATATAATGATTTCCCAAATGCTTTAATTTCCTTGGGTGGGACAACAACAAAAAAAACTGAAATAATGATTTTAGAATTCACATCTATGGAGAAATGCATTATTGAAATTAAAAACGGTGCTACTGAAAAATATATTTATATAAATAGTTTCAAGTAATAAGCACCATTACAGAGAAGAATGTAACGTCACAACAAAAATATGAAGTAATCTGAATGTAATGGAACTGGACTGGAGTAGAATTCAGACCTATAATATTCAAGTCCAGACGTAAATGTTCTGCAGAATAAGAAGCACTCCTGCATCCTGTTTAGATGCAAAATCAAGTCGTTAAATACTAAATAGCATAATAGTTATAGTATTTTAAAATGTAAAGGATTACAGGAAAACAAATAAAAAGGAAATAACATACCAAAATCAGGCTTGGAATATACTTTGAAATTTTAGTGTAGATTGATTGTGAATTATACATTTTAAAAAGAAAAGTAAACATCTTCAATAAACTGTCTAGAAGTACGCATGGCATCCTGCGGTACTTTTCTTTATAGCCTAGTTTTATGGTGCCAGGTATAGAATCAAATAACTAAAGAGTTTTCACAGATTATAGTCAGAGCTACAAGAGGACAGATCAAAAGAAATAAGAAAGGAAAAGCAAGCAACTTTTCACACTCCTACAGACCTTCTTGATAGAGGCTAAATTGAAGAAACAATTTGATTATAAAGCAATCATGAACATGGCTGGAACATTAGTATCCTGAAAATTCAGTCTAAATTACCACTTGAGATTATAAAATTACGCTAACTTCTCAAGGAAGATTACTTAAAATAATTTTTGAAAGAACGATTTTAACAGTTTAGCAAAGGCCAATGAACTTAAAGTCAAAAACAAATGAAAAGTGATTTGTTAAGATTTCAAAATAATTTTTCATAACAGAATTCTATTTTCAAAACTATGACGACAGAACTGTTTGTTCTTCTTGTCTGTGTCATCCTGTCTATCCTTCATTCTAAGTCGGAGCACAGTGTTTCTAAATACAGAATAGTCTTATTCTTTATCAATATGAATTCTAACTAAATATTTTCTTAAAGTTTACTCTGAAATATGAATGATAAATACCACTTTGATTAAAATACATACATTGAGCACTCCACAAATGACCTCTGAGTGTTGCATGAAACTACCATACAACCCCATGCAAGCACAGATGGCTGGGGATAGTAGCCAAAAGGGGATAGAGTTTCATGCTTGCTTAATCTTATGAGTATGTAGGCAGTAGCAGTTTGTTTCTTCTGTATTAACAAGATGGAGTAATGTAGTGCTGTATGTATAAAAAACTGGAATGAGCAGAAGGAGGTGTGCTTGATTTGTAGAAATAACCCACCTGGCACCTTGTGTAGGAAATAAACAATGTGTCCTCTCTAAATATACGATGTGTGTTTTGGGAGAGCATGGTGTTCACGTTTTCAGTAACAATACCAGTTGCCCAAAGTTAGTAAATGACTCTTCTCTGCGATGAGTGTACATGAGCAATGATAAATGAGTCATTTCAATTTCTACCATTTTAAAAGCCATCTTAGAAATATTATTAAAATCTCACAAAGACACGTCTTCATAACTTGCAATTTAAAATATAATATTGCCCAAATTACTCCCTGAGTTACCTCTTCTGTTGTTTGTTCTTATAAAAATTGTATAACCATTGACACTATAGCAACTTCAAGGAAAAATTCAATCCCAAATTTAAAGATAGAAAAACATACTGTAATTGTATAATTATAGCAAGTAATTCCAAGCTTTTAACATTTAATTAACATTATAATTTCAAGAGCCAAAAATACTTTGATTTTTAAAATACAATTTAAATAATAAAATATTACATAGTATCCTCACATAATGACACTCTCATTCTTGTCTGTGTCTAATTTGTGTTTCATTATTAGGTTTAATGCCAGCTCTCTCCAAAAATTAAAAGTAATCGTAAATTTCAGTTTTATTTGAATGACTAAAAATAGTTGACAGTTTTCTAATAAGAATTTTAGATCTTAGACAAAGAGAACCTGTAATGTCAACTTGATCCCTAACAAAGCTGGCTGTGGGGGCACAAAGGGGGACTCTGTAGAATGCTGTTTATTGAACTGAATAAAGGAGTACATAGCTGTGCAACATATGAGTTAATAACTTTCAAGATATGTTCAAAATTCAAACATCAGTACATGCTTAGCAGTTGCTTTTTTTTGCAAAGCATTACAGATATATAAAAGGCCCTACTTAAGAGAGCATACCAGAAGTCACCTGAAAATATAAAAATAAACAAATAACATTTCTGATTTGTCAATAGCTTCTTCAAGATATCCAGCCAAAAAATTTTTAAAACTTTTATTTATTTATTTAGTTTAAAAATCAAATCGTTGGATCTCTCTGTCTGGATCTCTCTGTACGAAAGTCTCTTCAGGACTCCCTTACTGGATTCTTTTTAACATCCATATTTATGTACACTAATAAATGCACTCAGCATCTTTAATGAATATTTTAATGGTGACCTAACTTACTAACCTTGAAGCTATTGATTTCCTTAGCTTTTAATTTCTTAAAACCTTCAATTCATTTGTTAAAAAAACTGTGAAACAAAGAAAGTCCAATTATTTATTTATTTATTTATTTTGTCCAATTCCAATTTATGCTCTTAAAAGATGAAGGTTTTAGGACTGAAAAAATCATTATCTACTTGTTGCTCAGACCTGTAAATCCAATAAAAGTCATATTTGTTGTATTCTTATGTTAATATTTACCTACACATTTTCTTTGCAGCATAAAATGCTAGTTTTCATCAGCTAACAAATTATGTCTTCAGTGAATTATTTCTTACTAATATATCCTTTACTTGAAGTAGAATAACTGAAATAAACTATGTTCTCTCAGGGCTTTATTGTACACTTGAGAGTGCATTCAGACAGCTGAATGACAGCATGCCTGCTCCAGGGTTTACGATTTCTGTAGACAACAGATATACGTAAGCTTTTAGTTGATGTGCACAACATCGGATGTTCCACCAGCTAATATGAAAGCTGTAGCAATTGCTACAATAGTGGCTTCCACATTAAATGTCTATCATTAAATTCCATGACACTCTTTCTGATTTTTTTTAATAAATTCAAGAATTTATTTTATGAAAATATGAAAATTGAGTTAAACAATAGTATGTACAACAAAAATCATGCTGCACAGCTTTTGCTGCTGAATGGTGAATAATATGAAGTAGCTGAGAAACTATTGCTTCAGTAAGTGAATTATGTCAAATGCAAACATTGTTGAATAAGAATATTGCTTGGTTACCTCAAACGCAGTAGTGAATAGCAAACAACTGATTCTCTCTATTGCAGAGAGGTGACTACAAAACCAGCTTTCACCTCATTGTGCACATTTTAAACTTTAACATTATTTATAGTTTGAGGTGCTGTACTAATATCATTGTTGCATGGCTGTGGGAAACAATGTATTTCTACTACTTATTATTTTGAATATTTTAAAAAGAAGGACAGGAAAAATGTATTTGGTAAGAAAATAATGAAAATTAACAAGTTCTTTTGAGAAATGGAGTATCACAACAAAGTAAAAATTTAACAGCCTGCACCTGCATGGAATCAAAAGTCTTTTTTTGTCATATGTCTGTATATTTTTGAATATGTTTTCTTAACTACATTGGTTTTTGTAGGGCCAAGACCTACCCTTCAATCTAGCGTACATAAATTTCAGTTCTCAAAAGCATATATGTCCAGAATGTTATATGTCTACTCCACTGTCTACATTCTTCAACGGAATAATGCTTTATTGCATGATGTACTATATCATTTAGCAAAAATGAAAAACATAATATCATTTAGATAGCTCTAGTAATTCAGTGGATTCAGTACACCTTACGGTTTATTTTCAATCTTCTCTGCAATTTAAATTTAGGATTGCCAAGACTATTATCATTTAAGTATTATTTCTGATTGGAGCTGGAAGCATAAGAACTCATGTTTTCTTAATTTCAAAAAAATGTTTTCAGAGTTGTATACAGAGTACAGATCTTATATGTGGTTACCTATAATGCACATAATACAGGTTAGTCAGTTGTACAGCTATAATATTGCATTAACCTTCTGTCACAAGAGTACGTTTCATATCTTGTTGTATTTACATATTATGCTTGGAAATGGTGAAATGTTCTATTAAAAGGATACATTTATTTTTAAAAGTTAACTAAGTATAAAGTGTTTGATTTTAAATTCTAAGATGCTTTCAAGTTGGAATCCAAGCTGTTATTGATTGTAGAATTAATAAGTACATTACAGTAGAAAGAAATGGTGTAGCAGCACTTCAAAATAAGTACTCTCTTATTTTTTTTTACCTTTCTTATTAAAATGTATTGAGAACATATTACAAATCAATTAGAACAGCTGTCATTGATTATAACAGATATATTCTTAGTAATAGGGGAAAAAAAACCACAACCATAAATTAAAGCTAGAAAACTTTGGATTAAAATCACAGTGCATTTTTTACTTTTTTCATTGCAAAAAGTAGTAGGTTTTTAAAAATCATAGAGTCTATTTCTAAAATATATTATAGTCCAAGATACGTGCATTCTGTAAAACATATTGGAGTAAAATTTTCAAGACTGTGTTACCACTGCAATTATTTTGCCTGATCTTCTGAATAAATTTATTTCTGAATTATTTGGAAAACTCTCTACATGAATTGAGATGGACTACAGAAAAGAACAGAAAGACAAAAAAAGTACCAAAAAAAAAAAAAAAATCCCCAGCAAATTGTTTTCCATTGTGCTACTGCAATTCTGAAGTAATTTCTTAAAGTAAATCTCTATTGAAGTGATTTAAACAAGCCTGGAACAATGCAAGCCATAGGCTGTTATTCAGGACATCAAGTTATAATTTCTATGTATTTGTTGACAAAAAATTAGGGCCCATAAAAATAACTTGTGAAGTAGTAAAAAGGGATTTTGGATTTTTATTTTTTTTTAGATCACATTGCATTCATTACACTCATATAGGTAATGGCACAGAATGATAACAAAGGCATACACATGACCAGAAGAATTCATGATTTTAGACATATTTACAATGTACGGACATAGGGTTTTTTGCTTTTATATGATGTTCTCTGATCTTCTAATTCTAAATATTCTTAGAAGGTATTCAGAATATTAAAACAACAAAGATTACACAAACTTAGAGGAGTAAATTCAGTACCTCTCAAGAAGCACTCAGAATTCATTATATAATGCCTTTCTCTGATTCTTTCAGCATACTGATGAAACTTGTATTCATTAACATTTTACCATGGGTATCCTACCCCCAATCACATCCACTGCATAGCCTACATACATCATAATTCTAACCTGCAAGCTTTCTCTTAATTGCCACATAAGAGCTATGCAGTACTTTCCTTCTAATATATCTGTACTACTCCATCACCTTGAAGTAGGACATAATTCCACATAAAGGTGTACGTTTTTTTAGTTCACTGTAGAGAAGACACTTAAACCACGTATAACAGCACTATACTATTCTATTAAATGCCGGCATTTTAGTTCGTTATTAGGAGAACATTACAAATTAAAGAAACATCAGACATTTTCCCCCATCCTCCTTAATACAATATCAAAATCTTTTTGCTTCATTTAAAGTACAAAATTAGAAAGATGTAGACTTAAGTCTGAGATGGAGTATAAATCAACTTTCTATGTATACGAAGATTTTATAGGAGGCATTTGCAAACTAGAAAGCCTGGCATTCATACAATAACACA
>JACDJE010000457.1:232210-244006 GCA_016647715.1 Pavo muticus
AGTGGTAAAAAAAAAAAAAAAAAAAAAAAAAAAAAAAAAAGGCTAAAAACAATTACAGAAAGCAATTAAGGCTTTTTCTAGTCTGTGTACCATTTAATATCTAATGTTCCTTTTCACAGAAAATCAAGGAAAGAGGTAACAATTCCTTCTGTAATATAAAGGTAAATCCTAGTTAGAGAAGAAACTTTTAGACAGATTTAATGATTTTCATAGTCAGCCAACAAAACAGTTGGAGCCATTCTTGCAGGACTGAAATATCTTCTCTATCTGATAGATGGTGCAACCAGAACCTCAGTCTCAGCATGAAAGATATTGAACAAATTGTCAGCATGATTTACATACAAGTTGTCAACAGCATCTGGGTTGCTGTGTAGAAGAATGATGGGGAACAGATGCTTCTAGAAATGTTCCCATCTGCCCTATCTGAATATACATCCCCTGTGAAACAGTAGGTTTCAATGGCTACAAGAGATCATCCTGCTCTGATTTTTCAATTTTAATCCTTATTCCCATAACATAAAATCTCTCCCAAAGTATATGTTGCATTATGAGTACAAGTCTGACGTGCAGCTCATTGAGGAAGCCCACCCTTTTGGTCACGAGGCTCAGTAGGGACCCTTTTGCTTCCTAAACTCCTTGTCAGTGGGGAGTAGTGCAAGTAGGCCCAGTCTTAGTCCCAGACTTAATTAACGGTTTATATCTAAAGGACTGTATGCAGTCACTTAACATAGTTAACGTTTTCCTGTCAGAGCCCTCTCTTTCACTGAAACAGATTCACAAATGCCTGCCTACCAGAGCCCACCTAGGACTTTCACTGAAACAGGTTTAGTTGTCAGAAGTTTTAGCAACCCAAGCTACTAAGCACCCTATACTGGGTCTGGCTGGGATGAAGTTAACCTTCATAGTAGTCCATACTGTACTGTTTTGCATTTGTTATTAAACTGTGCTAATAACATATAGTCTTTTGTCTCAACATTACTTGCAGAGCATCAAGGCTGTCTGTCTTCCCCCTTCACCAGCTGAGGATGGGAAAGAGCCTGGGAGGAGACACAGCTGGGACAGCTGACATAAATTGTCTGAAGGGGTATCCTATATCATATGATTTTGTGCTAAGTTATAGAAGATCAGACCAGGGTCAACTCACCACAAACTCAGATCAGAATAAGGAAAAAGTAGAACTGACATTTTTATTCCTCTGAACTTTTATTCACTGTATCTTCAACTACAAGGCTTGGGAGTTTTGTATATTAACTTTACAACTACAAATGACAAGTGTGTGTTTTATAATTTCTAATTACTAACCCTTGAAACTATATGAAATAACTTTTTAAGCTAAATAAAACAATAGACATAGTGATTGAATGGAGTTTGCTCCATAAATTTTGCTAAAACTTCCTATTTATTTCCATGGAAACCACAAGAGATATAAAGAGCACAATAACAGTATTTGATAAAGCAAATTTTTCCTTACAAAACACTATTTTTCAACGTAGTTACCATGATTAGCTATGCATTTTTGTCAGTAATGAACAAGAGCCTGCATGCCATGCTCATAAAAACCTACATGGCCATTCACAATGCTGTATATTTTTCATGATCCTGTCCTCACTGCTGAAATACACCACCCACCACCTCACTGTGCTCACATCCGCTGTTTGGTCACTGTAAATATTTGGGAACACTCCATGAATGTCAATGGGTACAATTTTTTCCACGTGGAGAAATTCAATGACACACCTTTGATTCATATGTCCTTCCATGTCAGATGCCATTCTGCCAGACTGCCCCCCTGCTGCCATCTGTCTCATGGCAACAAAATGAAACAGAATATTTATAGGAAGGTTCAACCTCTGCTGCCATGCCACCAACATCCGTCTTTTGACATTGTGGGCCAACATATTAAAATAGGAGGCATTACTTTCAGAGCAGTCCTTGTATAATCACTAAGCTATATCCATTCACTAAAATGAAAAAGAGTCTCATGTAACATACAAAGAAGATGTGTACATTTCACATTCCATGCAGGTTCAAAGGGTCCCCCCAAAAATTTAATTTTGGATAAATCTGTCACCTAAAGTAAATCAAATCACTCATTTTTGGGATAGTAAACAGTAAACTCAGCTATAAACTGGATCCTACAGTTTCAGATGATGGAAAATTTGAGATGAGTGGATAACAGATTGTAACTTCCTTTCGAAGATTATTTCACCTCCCCCTGTCAGCTGCATTTCCTGCTGAAATATCTCTTGCTCACTTTTCATATGCTTAATTTGACTCCTCACTATATGATGAGTCAATGCAATGCACTTTTTCTGTCAGAACATTATTCTGGGATTGAGATGTTTCACATGCTCAGCTAATGACGTGTTTGGTGTATATTAACCTGCAGATCCCAGAGTAACAGGAGGTCTAACAAGGAGATAGATAAAGGGGAAAACTAATAGTGAAGCTAGCTGCAAGAGGGAATGGGAAATGTGCAGGGAAAAAATGTTATTTAGAAGAATTAAAAATAATTAAGCATTGGACGGTGAAAAAGTGCCTTCAAAAAAACTAAGATATCAGACTTTCAACATACACATCACCACTTTGGCTCATCCAAACTGAACATCCACCTACTTTTACCTGGAAACCTAGTAAATGAAGTTACAAGATTAACGATTATGACTGAGTAGTTGTTTGATGGATTGCTAGTGAGGAATGCAATATGTTTATTCTCTTTTGTTAAACAGAAGTGTGAGACCATTTCACAACAAAGACCCTCCTGTTCTGCAGAGTTTGCACTGGTTTTGACACTACTGTAGAGATCCCTACCCATTTCTAATTATGGATGCAGAGGGTCTTCCTCAGCTATGCAGCTGCTGAACATGACTGAAAATAAAATAACTCCACTTCCATTCCTTTCTGCTTTCTATTATCTGTTTGATAGGAAACAACCTTGGAATCATCACTGAAACTAATCAATTTGCCAACACTCTTCCCTTTAACAAACCAGCTTTCTTTAAATGAAGCCAGCTTCATTCATGGTTAGAGTAACTCCAAGGCAGAAGACTTTAAAGCAATTAACCTCTGCTGCTAGTTCTGAATGATACCCTTCCTGATATGCTTGTAAAGCCTGGGCTAAAAAATATAGCAGAGAAACTAAAGGCTCCCTATGCAAATTAGAAATATCACTCTTATACAGATTCATCCAAAACACCAATAATTCTAATCAGAATTTATAAACAGAATTTTGCATTTTTTCATCATCTATTCAACCGATATCAACAAAGATATGAAATGCAGACAGGAAAGACATAAAAGGCTGCAAAGGTATGCTAAATTCATGAAACTGCTGAGACAGGTTAAAAAGGCATTGCACATATTCTGAAATCCTTTCCTCTATCAAAAATACATTCCTTGTTGATTTTCAGTTTTTTAAAATATGAGCTAGAATAAATCTCTTGTGACTTTTTTGAGTATGTGGAATGGAAACATTTCCAACATTGTAATTTAAAGATGAAGCAAACCATAATGCATAAGGTATTTTTATGTATTTTTAAATTGCTCATTTACCTCCATTCACTAGACAACAAAAACATTTAAAAAAATAGCATAGCTTGTTACATTGCCAGGTCAAAAAGAATATATTTATTTTTATATAAAATTTAAAATGCTTTTTGCCTTTGTTATCAGTGTCCTATCCAATAGGCCAAAGACTTGAGATGACTGAGGTAGGCACGGAGGACTTCATCATTATGTATAAAGTTTTTTTATCATTATGTTGAACAGTATGGGTAAATTTTATTGATATTTTATTTATAATCAATCTATTTAAAGTTTTATTGGAGAACTTGAAACTAAAGACAAATACATGGTTCATTTGTATTTCAATCCATAGCGGGAGTGGATCTTCTTTCAGAAAAGATAACATCAATAGCGACAGTATGTAGAAACTATGTGAAACTAGATAAGCACAGCAGAGAGATCAGAATAACGTACAGAATATGGTTAAATTCTCCAAAAATGTTGACCTTTCTCCAAAATTCCACTGCCAAATATTTATCTTTTAGCACAATCAAAAACGAATGTTTATCTATCTCTATCCTGAGATAGGTAACAAATTTATAACAAATTTATAATAATAAAGATTATTTTTTTCCTCCAAATTCCAACTACATACTATCCTGAAGTATTTTAGGATTTTTTTTTTCTTTTGCAAAATGATCTCTGAGATAAATTTAACGTTTTATTTCAGTTTTCATTAAGCACATAAGAACAAAGGCAGTGTTCAGAACAAATGATGAAATATAATTAAAATCAGTATTATTTAGTTGTAAAAAGAGTGTCAGTGATATTTCTCAAGGATTTAGAAGTTTCTACTTGTATCAGATCAAATATTGTGAAATCTTGCTCTACATTCTACATGTATACCATACCTAGGAAAAGACTTCTGCAATTAGTCTGTGTCTCTAGCACCTTTCTTCCTACAGCATTTACTATATTCCAGCTTCAAGCAAGGAAACATTCTTTTTCTAGCCTTAATGTTACTTTGAACTTAAATGAGCAGGATACAATGCTGCTGTGTGGAATTCATTTTCCTACTTCATTGCTTTTAGGGTTTTGCTGTTCCATTACATCCTCCTATAATTCCTTTTATTCCTACAGAAATAATATAAATTATCCATGTCTCTTTTGGTGTCCTTCAACTAACCCTGCAAACTTTCTGGGATGTCAGAGTTAAGGTTTTTATACTGAAATTTGAGCATTTTTTTAATATCTAGAGATAACATGATCGAAAATTGTTGTTGTACTCTTCCTGTTCTTTTTATAGCTTATAAGAGATGTAACGTAAATGAAATGACAAAGTCAAATAAATCTTCCTCTGCATAGCTGTTCCTAAAGCTCTCTTTTAAATTTGTTGGTTGTCATATTAACAAGTAGGAAAAGATAACCCAAGCACTAGAAAACAGTGAGGTAACCACTGTTTATTTACCCTCTTGCTGAATAGTACTTTCAGTTTATGCTCACTGACCATTTCACTTAGCTGTTTCCTTAGACTGCCATATCAGTGGAGGGTTTTGTTTTGTTTTTGCTTTCAAATAACATGTGACCCAACTAAAAGAGCTGTTCTCAGAGTAGATCTATTTTCTACTGTACCAATGGCAAGTTAAAATTCAGATTCCCAGCAACATCTTACCATTTTAATGTCAGTTACTCTCATTTCAGCAATGTTTGTTAAACATAATATTTAACCACATTTTGTTATCAGTCAGAAATTTTAGCTTGTGTAGCTAAATCAGCTAGCAACATAGTATTTTGTTATATGATGTACATGTAGAATCTTTTAAAATTAAACCTTATTCTGGAGTGTTCTGCGATTTCTTGCATGGAAAAAAAAAAAAATAGGATGTTGATTACATGCTCTCTTTATGTCAATAGGCACCTCCTAAGAACAATTCACACAAAAAGAAAATGCCTTAACTGTACTTAACAACTCTCTGCTCTTGCACTTCATTCAAGGGTAAAGGAAGGATACTCCACTCAGGTGGAGTAGGCTTCACCCAGAACTTTGACAGCAAAAAAAATAAAAACAGTTAAAAGAAGAACAGAGGCTAGAATATTATAATCAGCATCACACCAATTAAGTAATTTTAATTCAGTGTTGCTCAATAAGATCTCTAGCAGTGAACAGAATTATAGTGAATAACAATGGTGTATGAAAGAATGAAATTTTTGTACAATACAAGATGTTCTGCTCTCAGAGACCAACAATAGAAGTGCACGAACTGTAGCTGTGCAACAATGCTATTGTTAAAGCTTGTTACAGATGACTAACTCTCTAGTGATTTGAGCCAATCGATTAGTGCTATAAAGCTGGCTTAAACATAAAGGCCTGACTGAACGTGGAATTATGTACCATAATCAGCCAGCTTCAAAATAGTTTTGAAATGGATGAACTCTCAAAAGGAACAAGGGTGCCCACAAGCAGTACATCAATGAAAGCTGCACAAAAACAACATGACAGAATGCGAAAATCTTAAAAATATATATATTCCAAAGACACTGCATCAGTTGTGTGCATCTTTCAAATTCTAAGATTTCTACAATGCTGTGAAAAAAATAAACAATCTGGGATTCAGGAAATAAAATCCACTATACCAATTTAGATGTAAAACTTAGAGCGATGTTTTAAAATTAATTACTTGATTAAATAAATAATACACCTGACATGGATTCACTTAGTAACAAGATTCAGCCTTTATATCAGATTTACAATTCATAACTTGTAATATTCATATACTCTGACTCCGAAAAAAAAATGCAATGTTCGTTTTTATTGAATGGGATCTATAAAGAGCAGGTAGAAATGTTCAAAAGTGGAATCAGTTATATTATCTATAAGATGAATTTATTCTGCAACTGACTAGAAGAATGAAGCATTCCTGTTAATAGATCTGTGTAGCTAAAGAGCAGGAAAAATCAAGAGTTTGGAGGCTATCTATATTGCACATGTATAATTCAATTTTCTAGACAAATGAAATGATGAGATAATGAAAATGGTGAATTCATTTCATGCTACAGGCATATGTTTCTTGTGAAATTAATAATCTGTATTCCTTACAAGTACTGTAGACTTACGTTCTACATAAGGTTTGCCAGGGACTTTTGATTTACTCAGACTTTATCTACAATGCATGTTCTATTTGACTATGAAGTCAGCTTGAGAACTTCCTAGTGTCTCTCGCACACGATTACCCATTCTTTCTGTGCTTACAACTCATTGTCTCCTCTGTTATGTCAACACGAGTTTCTGAAGGACTACCCTGTATGTGACCTTTGGAAAATATCCAGGTTAAGATGGTCCAGAATATGGATGTGAGTGCTAATGACCTAAATGTCTGGCAAAACACTATTGAAATAAATATATTTAGGCTCTTGTATAAAGTTTTCTCCAATAACTGTAAATAAGAACAAAGAGTTCTTCTACAAAGTCATCAGGTATGGCCTGGCAGAAACACCCATTGGAATTCTTTGCTGAAGTTACTGCTTCTCATTAAATACATATGTGTACCTTTTTCAGTAATATCTGCTCATTTAACAAGTAGTACACTGAATAAATGAGTTTCAAAAATGAATTATACAGAGATTGTATCTATTTTTCTGCTCTTTGACAATGACATGAAGTTTTTTTTATAAGGCTTCACAGGAAGTATGTACAGTAGTAAGGACTGGAATTTTCCTAGATCCCAAATGTGAATTTTAACTACCACAGGCACCAGTCATACTTCTTTTACTCACTAGAAGAGTGTTGGAAATACTTTCTTAATATATAACCCCTACTTTCACTGCAACGTGTTAAACACATTGCTATTTCTCCATGCTATATGGCAAATAGACTATCCTTATCTCTCTGCCAGACGTTCTTAGGAATATTTAAACCTTGTCCTGTTCCTGAACACATCATTTAATCAACATGTTAAGAAAATCAAATTAGTTTATGCTTACATCAGTTTCCATAACTTCTAACTTTGTGTCTCTTTACCATTATAATTACAAATAGATTTCCATTCTTTGTTGAAATTCAGACCGTACAATATCTTCCCCCAGTTGAAGTTATTGACCCTTTGGATTGGAATCTGAAATCTAATTCTAATACAATATTGTAAAGTAAAATAATTATCTATGCCAGCATGTTTTCTCACTCCAAAAAAGGTAAGTTCATGAACTATTTAATAATTAATCTAAATTCACTTTCAAAAATATAAACTTAGACTTGCCTGACAGAATTATTTAAAACTGTTCCCCAAATTTAGAATTTTTAAAAATAGAAAGCAGCATTACTTTTTCCATTTGATTTGGACTACATCTCCGCTATATAGCAATTGCTATCTATTTTGACAATTGTTACAGTTTCACATTTGCAGAAGAATGAAATATTACTAGTGGCTCATCATCATTCTATTCCTGTCTTACTTAATGAGTACCTTTTAAGTATATAGGTATATTAATTACATTAAAATCTAATCACTGGAAATTAGCCACAATTATAGCCGTCAAAGTAAAAGCTGTATATTAAATGGTACAGCACCCTTATAACCACCATATTAAAAAGTAATTCTCTATCGCACCTGGGTATTCATAAGTTAATAATGACAATAGTGTTTATTCAGTACGTGCAGTGTAAATGGTACCTTTTGTCCTTTTCTAAGACTAATTGTGCCTCAAAGAGTTAAAAGGCAGTTCATGTTTCCAATGTACACACACAAGAAACTTATGGTGATTCTGAAAAAAAGTTCAGGTGTTACAGATAAAATTATTCCTCATAAATTATATTCTGCATATCTACTTCTGCAAGCATGAATATCTAACTGATTTGTAATAGTTTTGTGCTTTTATTAAAAAAACCATTGATGGTATCTTAAAAAATAATTTCCTTACTTTCAAGGCATATCTCTTGTTTTCATTAGAAGTCTTCTCTTGCTTTCTGTTCACAGTTCGTGGGCTATTTATCTAAATTACAATTCATATCTGCCTTCTCTCACATGCCATGTATGAATTTATGCTAAACCATTTTCTGAAAACAAAATTTTGTAGAACAGTTATTTCAGTTTTGCTTCTGTATGTTATATTCATCTCCTCAGACAGCGTAATCCACTTTCCAATTGTTTGCTTTTCTAAGTTTTCCTTTTTCCATGAGTGATAATGTATGGTAAGACCTGTTATGAACATATTTGTAGTTGCTCTGTCAAAGCACTGAACACTGTCTGTTTGTTTTAATTAAGACATTTTTTGGACTTGCTTTTGAGCAAGGTCATTTTAAAACAATTTTCAGCCTTCTGCTACTGTCTTTAAAAGAAGCATTTGTTGTATGTGACCTTATCAAGACACATGCTTACATGACCTATTAGTGTTACATTTTATTTTGAAAGATATTGAAGAATAATTGAACAAGACAAAAAAAAAGTTTGTCAACAAGAATTACCTGAAAAAGAAATAATAAATCACAGACAAAAGAGATATTTTCATTTATAAGAGTCAATACAAACAAGGCAACCTTTTGTGATAAATGATTGTACTTTCCTTCTTTTCACCAAAAAGCACTAGGCTTCATCAAAAAAGGTATTTGCCCTCTTTCTTGCAAAGTTTTCCTTCTACAGATAATCTGGCTGCCCTCTATGGCATATTTAAAAATACACACTTCATATAGAATTTAGAGGGGGATAAAGGCTAGTAGAGTTGCATCTAGCAAGTTGCAACTATCAAGTTGTCATGACATAAGCTCTCTGAGGCAGAAATCAGACCATTTCATTAGCAATCATTTAAGTGAAGCAGGTATCATTACATTCTGCTCAGAGCTATCTGACAGATGAGAGAATAGGCCTGCGAGTGAAGCATTTTGCTCATACCTGCCTTAAAAGAGTGCAGATAATGTAAAAGATTATCATCAGTTCACAATAGATACTGTAATGATCATATTCTTGTTGAGAACAGAGGATTCCAAGAAAACTATGTAGCCAAATAAATAGATTAAATCTGCTAGCAGGCACTGGAAGCATTATTTTGTCTTAAATATGCTAGAGGTAGATCTTTTCATTATCAGTAGTCATTAAATCAAATGAAAATGACACTTTTAATTTAATTAACCTCTAAATCATTATACTACTTTTGGGAAAAACAAAAAAACAAAACAAAACAAAAAACCCACAGTGTTAGCTTGGAAAATATCATTTGGTCCTTTAGCTAAGTATCAATTCGACAGATGATTAATATGCCTCCAAGGGCTGTCCTCAGCCTCTGTATCTTGTAATTGGAAGATGAGAAGAGAGTTTTTCCTTCTCCCCTTACTCCTGTACCCAACAGGGGAACATAAGTCTCAGTATAAATGTTATATGAAGTAATCATTTGTTTTTGCCTGAAATTTCCACCCACAAAGATATTTAGAAATGATTCATTGCAGTCTTAATCTTGTCTACTTGTGCCCCAGAGCACAGTAGGATATATTATAGTTATCCCTATGCTTTTTTTCAAAATGATGATGCAGATAGTAAAATATTAAAGAAAAATATGAAAGCTCTATAGTATAGCTGAATTATAGCTGCAGGAGGAACACTTAAGATCTGACACCTTTTTTAGACTATAGCATAATTGGTATTTAGAAGAGCACTTTCAAGAGTGTTTGTAGGATATAAGAGTTTTTAGGTTTAAGCTGTTGTGAACTAGCTCTCCGGAAAACTTTAAAATGAAGTTGCATGTTCTGTTACCACCTTTGATTTAAAAAGAGAAACAAATGAACAAACCAAAACAAACAAAAAAGAACACAAACCCAGCAAACCTGAGATGTAAAAATCTGTATATTTTTTGGGAATCAGCGTAGTTGTGGTGGAACATTGCATGTATACAATTGCCGCTAAGAAAATATTTTTACAGGTTGAAGTGGTAAAACATACAGTTTAAAATTTTTTATGTATTGGAAGAGTTTCTTACCCTAAACTAGAATTTCAGGTTTACTTTGCTCTCAGTAATGAAATACAGATGTATTTATTTTAAGGCCACACATTTTTTAAATCAATATTAATTCAGTTAGCTTGCAGATAAGGACCTGAGTTTTTGTTTTCAGCTTGTCTAAAAGAGTTAAAATATCAGCGTCTATCATGAAAAAATATGCTGCTTGAAAGGTTCAGAGACTATATGCACTTTTTTTTTTTTGTCTTTGCACAGATAAAGGAAAAATACAGTACATGAAGAAATGAAAGCAAAACATGGATTTCCTTTATTTTCTTGTCTGTGAATTAAAGCAGTAGAAGAAATGTAACACTGTTATTCACAGATACGTATTTTACCGTTTGGATACAGCATCTGCATGAACTAATTAGACCATATAATTGCCGTCAGTATACTTCTCATTGATCAAAATACATTTGAATCTTATTCCATTAGAATGAAATTTTATTTTCTTTTGATCATTCAAGAATAATTCTGATCACTCTGTCATACTGTTGAAGAGCTGGAAAGTATGACATACTCCATTCTGATTGTTACTAGTAAGATGATAAAAAAAAACTATATCACTTACTGACAATTTTCAGATATTATGTCATTTAGGCAACTATTATGAACATGAAGTAAACCAACCAAATATGATGGCAACAAAGATTACTAGCAAGAATCTACAACATTGATCAGAATTCTGACAAACACAGACACTGCCCAATACTACAGGGAATATTCCTCCTAAAAAACAGGACTATTTTAATAGATTCAGTAGGAATATATTTTGTCCTTTTCTCCAGGTAAGCCCTTTGAATGTTTGATCAAAATTTAGTTGTTTTTTTTTTCTTCTGTTACACTCTGTCACAATTGACATCTTACTGAAAAAGGGTCAAATGCAATTCTGATGCATAACTTCAAACTGAGGTGAACAGATGATTCAATTAACTTTAGTAGACTAGACAATAATTTTGAATTATTTTAGCATTCAGAAAAAAAGGAGTTTTTTTGTTTGTTTTGGTTTTGTTTGACTTGAAATTCTTTGCAACCTTAAAAGAGGTTATTTGTACAAAAAAAAAAAAAAAAAAAAAAAATTAACATCCCTTTGCCTGTAAACAAGGGAGGATCAAAATACTCATTCTTTACATAGCACTTTCCATGCATTTTATTCTTATTTTTCAATTTTTAATTCAAGGATAAAATACTTTTTTTCTCTTGTTCCACAAAACATGAAATAACTGTAAGGAAAGATCTATGCTACAAACATTCTGAACTGGCTGGACACTGGAGCCTTTCAAAAGAGAAAAGTACTTTCACTTTTTTTTTTTT
>JACDJE010000457.1:244015-270168 GCA_016647715.1 Pavo muticus
GCAAAAAAAAAAAAAAAAAAAGAATCCATGAAAAAAGCAAATTCCAACACACTTAAGGCAACGAGGTACTCAAGAACTTTGTATAAACTTGTTCCCTAAAAAGAGGAAACTTCTCCAACCTTCTTCCCTATTACTGTATCTACGATCAAATGGAAAACAGTTCTCAGTTCAATGGTGTTTCCCCAACTTACTTTTAAAGAAGAAAAGTAGTTGAAATTAAAAACAAACAAACAAATAAAACAACAACCAAAAAAAAAAAACCACAGAGACTGATAACTGCTAAACAGAAAATATTTCATCAATAATTCTGTCACTGATAATCCAACAGACAAATAAAACCCCAGAACTGTTTTCTCTTGCAATGTAAAGGACTCAAAAGCAAGAAATTATTATTTTCTCCTTCAGATACTCTGAAACGGAGACTGCTATAATCAAGTATTCAGGATCTGAATTCGGGTCTAGGAATCTGATTCTTTGGTAGTTTGTTGTATTTTCTATTATAAATCATTGAAGCAGCATTGTGCATTTTCTCTTTTCAGAAGATAGCTGTATAGATTCATAAAAAAAAATCAACCTTAATTATTTTTGAACATAGCCATCACCATTAGCTATGCATTTTCACCACTGATAAACAAAAGCCTGCATGCCACACTTGTAAAAATCTGCATGGAGATCTGGAATGTTACTTGTCTTTTATGTCACTCTAGTCACTGCTGAAATTTATCACCCTTCACCTCACTGTGTTCACATCCACTGTTTGGTCTTCGTGAAAATTCAGCAAGCATCCACAAATATCAACGGGTGCCATTTATTTGGAGAATGCAATTTTTTGGAAAAATTCAGTTCCAACTCTTTGCTTCATATGCACTTCCATGTCATAGAATCATAGAATGGCTTGGGTTGGAAGTGACCCAAAGGATCATCAAGTTCCAACTCCCCTGACATAGACAACATTTTGTCAGACTGTCCCTCTGCTGCTATAGAATCATGGAATCATAGAACTGCTCAGATTGGAAAAGACCTTCAAGATCATCAAGTCCAACAGCAACCTAACCATACTACCCTAACTTTAACAACCCACCACTAAATCATTTCCCTGAGAACCACATCCAAATGGATTTTAAACACAGTCAGGGATGGTGACTCAACCACCTCCCTGGGTAGCCTATTCCAGTGCTTATCAAACCTTTCTGTAAAAAAGCTTTTCCTGATATCAAACCTAATCCTCCCTTGGTGCAACTTGAGGCCATTTCCCCTTGTCCTGTCACCAGTGAGATCAACCCCGTTCTTGCTGCAATCACCTGTCAGGTACTAGAAGAGATCAATAAGGTCTCCCCTCAGCCTCCTCTTCCCCAGACTAAACAGCCCCAGTTCCTTTAGTCGCTCCTCATAGGGCATATTCTACAAGTCCTTTACAAGCCTTGTAGCCCTTCTTTGGACCTGCTCCAGCACCTCAGTGTCCTTTCCGTACTGAGGTGCCCCAAACCGAACACAGTACTCAAGGACTCAAGGTGGGGCCTCACCCCGAGTACAGCGGCAGGATTACTTCCCTAGTACTGCTCATCACACCATTCCTGACACAAGCCAGGATGCCAATGGCCTTCTTGGACACGTGGACTCACTTATGTCTCATATTCAGCTGACTGTCCATCAGTACACCAAGGTCTCTTTCCATCAGGCAGCTTTCCAGCCACTCCTCCCCAAGCCTGTAGGGTTGCCTGGAGTTGTTGTGACCAAAATGCAGGACCTGACACTTGGCCTGACTGAAACTCATTCAGTTTACCTTGGCCCATCAATCCAGACTATCCAGGTCCCTTGGTAGTGCCTTTCTACCCTCCAGCAGATCAACACTCCCTCCCAGCTTGGTGTCATCTTCAAATTTACTGAGGGTGCACTCAATCCCCTCATCAAGATCATCGATAAAGATGTTAAATAGGAGTGGCCCCAGTACCAAGCCCTGGGGAACACCACTCATGACTGGACGCCAACTGGATTTAACTCCATTGACCACAGTGTGTGACCATCTGTCACACACCAACAAAATATAATGGAATATTGGTAGGAAGGTTCAACCTCTACTGCCATAGCACCACTAACATCCACTTCTGAGATTGTGGGACAAAATAATAAAATAGGAGACATTACTTTTGGAGCAGTCCTTGTATATACTTAGTAAACCTGATGTTCCATTGCAGTTTTTGCCTCTCTACTTGGCTTATTAAAAAAGATCTACAGTCATTTTCCCTGAGACAAATAGGAAATTCTTCCAGACAAAAAGAGCTAAAGCCATTGATTCTTGGGTCAAGGATGTAACTGTCCTGGCAGGGAGACCTTGCTGGGATTGGGTATGGTGGGGATGCGGTGATGGTTGGACTAGATGATCTTAGAGGTCTTCTCCAACCTGAATGATTCTGAGTCTGTGAGTCTATTTCAGAGAAAATTCACAACTTCTAAAAAATGTTTCTTTTCATAGTAGGTGTAAAGAGATCCTATAAAAACATGTAATGAAGAGCTGCTATTTCTGCCGATGCAGAAATTTAAGAGCACTGAAAGCACTCTGTATTTTTAATGTCTATATGAACTGTGTTTTGGCTTGCACCTAAAAAATGGAGGACTGTAACAAGCTTTACAAAACATAATGATTCTTGGTTACTCTGGACTCACCCAGCTGATCCTGTGAATCTACAGGTTTGGCACACTTCTCCCTTTATCCTCAAACTGAAGTCCAGGCAGCCTTTCAGCCTGGGGGTACCTCTCCCATCTCCAGACAAAAAGAACCTAAAATATCACATTGAACTATCTTGTACAACAGGTTTCTATGGGAACTGAAGAACCACAATAGACAAAAAAAAAAAAAGAGAAAACAGCAACTTCCAGAAGTGGATGAGGTAATGAGGCAACTGCTGTGACTACGAGTTTCAGCCCAGGGACAGTGAATCTTAGGAGGGGAGAAACACTTAGGAGATATCCACATTCAAATAATTATTATCAAGAAGTTATAAAATATATTAGGGCATGAAAAGAAATTACTGAAATTACTGAAACTGTGGAAAGCAGAGGCTGAATAGAAAAGCTATTTACTAAAAGAAGAGATTAATTACAAGTGAGGATGTATAGACTATAAACAGCTCAGGTAATGGGAGATGATAATTGTGAGAGTGAGAGGGTAAGCAGAATTGATACAGGGAAAATATGACCAGTTCAGAGGGACTGTGTAGTGAACTAAAGACAAGATGTACCAAGTACAACTGAAGTACTTAAATGGCACAAATTGAAAAGAAGAATGAGATTATGTCATTGGCTACTGCACTTATTATTCTGATCAAGACCATTTATTGGCAGTAGTATATTGCATTGTTGAAGAAAGAATGCCTAAGAGCCAACAAAAGCTGCCTACCAATATTTTCAAGCAGTTAAAAAGCATTCACAGGCAACTCTCATGTGTTTTATTACGGAAATATGTATGTATATATATTTATTAATTTCATATGTCATGTGGAAAAAATGATTAACTCATTCTAAATCTCAGCATTTTCGAATATGATCATGCAGTTTTCTAATTCCAAAATGATCCCTTATAGAGTAATTCCCTTTATTATTTCTAGAATAAGCTTTTTTTTTAGTGGACAGAAATAAATAGAGTGAATTCTCTACAGTAAGACACTCTGGTCCAAGAAACTGGGCTTTAATATCAAAACAAGAAACAAGAAGCCCATGAACAGTAAAGGAAATTATCAACACAGGTCTCCACAATATATTAAAAGAAATAAACAGTTTGTTTCACACTTGTAAAAGGAGTATTCCAAATTCAAAAGGTTATTATACAGTAAAGCTAAACATATTTAGCACCGTCTTTAGAAAAAAAAAAAAAAACTGTAATATTTATTTGCATTATATAAATATTTATAGTTGTAGACTAACCTGTAGCAGTTGTGTGAAGATATTTTGATTTATTCCCAAATATATTTATTCTTTGATAAATCTCTACTTATTCAGATGCACGTATGTTTTTCTTTTTAACCTCAGTGAATCTTTGCAGACAGGAATCACGCAGAATAGGAAAATACCCTTTTTTAATTTATAAATATGATAAACTACCATCAAACACTAAAAATTGTTCTTTCTCCTCTCCCAAGAATAGAAAAATAATACACATTTCCCATTATTTCCTTGCTATATAAAGCTCAGAGTTATCTTATACTGGCACTATTTTTTTCAAGTGACATAATCATTTCTTGTTGTTTCTCTTCTGACTAACATATTGCTTAAGCTTCAGTGCACAAGTTACATTTCTTAAACAGTAGTAGTGGATATTTACGTAGAGAAGTAGGGGGCAGAATTCTCTCTGGAATGCTGGTAAAGAGTTCTGATACACCTTCAGTGCAGAAAGAAGCGTTATTAAAAGACCACCATACTACTGAACAGCAGCAATTAGAACACAAAGTTATTCTGTCAGTTGATGATGACAACTTTTATCCATGGCTCTAAGGTTAATTACACTGTCTTTGATGAAATGTCTAAAAAAATGTCAAAAGGACATGCTGCTGGTCAACGACTGAAAATCTATTCCTTCTGCTGAAATGTCAATAACCTTTCAGGCCTGGTATTATTTTTTACAGAAACAGATAAGACATTGCTTGAAAAGGAACTGTTGCACAGTATATCAGCCAAGCTATATTTTATTATTGATTATTTTATCAACAACAAGAAAGTAAAAAAAAATTATGAGGTAGGGTTTTTGTTTTCTTTCCAATCCAGACAAACTTGCTATGATTTAATTGAAGAATAAATAAGAGAAACATTGAAGCCTTTTGCTTTAAATTCCAAGATGCCTCTTAAAATAATGTTTCCTAAGTTTGAAAAAAAATGACACTTCCAGCATGAGGAAAAAAATACAATGAAAACAATCGGGAAGAGGCTAGCTTTTGAAAAAGAAAGTAATTGCAACCATGTTAGTGAAATAAAAATGGGATATGAATGTTAAAACTTGTGAGGTTTTTTTGTTTGTTTGTTTGTTTGTTTGTTTTTGCATTGAAATATAGGTCAGCTTAGCAGGAGAACTTATACAGTGGAAAAATATATCTATTAAAGAGAACCGCGTGAACCACAGGTCTAGTAACGGCATTTGGAGCCTTTCAGTTTGAGGTCACTGGTTCAAATCCACCCCAATTTATAAATGGCCAACAGTTAATAGCAAGTAAAGGCCTCTTGTGACTTGTGTGTGAAATGATAAAATATCAATTCTTTCTATTGGATGAGTATTTATACTGGTAAAATAATAATAATAATAATAAAGTTGAAAGATTGTGGACTTCTATTTTCCTTAAAAGAGAAAGATCAAGGATTGAGTCAATGTAAAAAAAAAAAAAATCAGTTCTTCTTGAGCACTTTATGGTTTGTATATACTGTATTTCTATTTTTTGTTTTGGAGAGATCAGCTTTTGAAAAAATATTTTGAGAATTTATATGTTAACAGTTGTTTTATCAATATCTAGCCCCATTTTTTCACCATCTGATTGTGAGTTTCTCTACTGGTTTTAAATTAAATAGCTTAGTCATTAACTGAATGTGATATTGTATTTGTCATTGGAAAGAGCCAACTGAGACAATTAAAACAAGTACATCAGTGGTGAAAACAGGTTGTGACCATACACACAGATTGTGATCTCAACACTCCTGTTTTTGAAAAGTAAGTATAGAATTTTAGTACAGAATGGAGAGTATAAACTCTGAGTATTACATTTCATTAAAAATTCACTGAAAAGAAATTGGAACTAGTTATGAAGTTATTCACTGCTCAGTCTTACTTGTTATTACCTACTGAAGGATCAAAGGACAGCTTCAGCTTCCTTTCTGGCACTTAAAGCAAATACCTGAAGCTTTTAAGGACTAAATACATCAGCTCCATTTTGAGAAAAAGCTGTCAGCAGCACTGTTCTCTATATTTTTATTACTCAAATTAGATACTGACCATATCACTTTTTCAAGGCCCTTTTAACAATAAGATTAAATCTGCTTGAGAGATAAGACATATGTTAGCTACAGAGATACAGGTGTTTGCTTTTCTTGAAATTCTGATTAGTTGGAACCTTTATCTGTGAAATCCCTACAAACTCAGAAGGAAAATGTACCTTAAATAATCAATACAATTTTCACTCAAACTGTCAGCTGTGGATCTTTTTTCTTTAATAAGTTGTCTAAAGTATCTTGCAGGCTGTGTTATTCCTCTTTGATGTTACATCAAGTGAGAAAGATTAAAGCCTAGCTTGAATTTATCACCAATGACATTTCTGTGACTTTGGTCCATCAATCCTTTGTGATGGGAAGATGTCAGAACAAAGTCATCACAAATTATGTAATGTCACTCTACCTAAACCACAGTGCCAAATAAGCTGATAAAACATACTGCTATCAAGTCTATATTCCTCCATAGGTTACATTTATAGATACTTGCCTCTGATTTATAATTCTCCTGAGATGATGAAATTCACAAGGACCAAACCATTTTCGACTAATTGTTACATATCACGCATGATAGCTTGATCCTCTAATATACTGAATAACTTAAATTTCAAAAGTATATTTCCCCTCTTTGCTCCTTAAGGATTCATAAATTGTAGAAGTAGGCTCTCAAAATAAAAATACAATTGAAATACATAGATATATCCAAAAGAAATGCCTCCTACATATTTGCAAGAAAACTACAAGAGATACAAAAAGGACAATAACACTATTTGATAGAGAAAACTCTCAGCAACAAAACACTGTTTTTCAACATCACCACTAATTATGCAATTTTGCCAGTGAAAAACAGGAGACAGCATGCTGTGCTTGTAAAAATCTGCACTGGGGGAGGTGATCCACTCTTTCACAGCTAGTATGATGGTGCTGTTGTTGGGAAAATGTTGTCTGAGCTGTCCAAATTTCACTGTGCTAATATCCACTGTTTGGTCTTCATCAGCATGCGACAAGCATTGATGAATGTCAGTGGGTGCCATTTTTCCCAAAGGAGGAATTCAGTTCCACCCCTTTGCTTCATACACACTTCCATGTCAGACACAGTTTTGCCAGACTGCCCCTCTGCTGCCATCTGTTGCACAGCAACAAAATGTAATAGAATATTGGTGGGAAGGTTCAACCTCTACTGCCATACCACCAACATTCGCCTCTGATGTCATGAGTCAATATAATAAACTAGGAGGCATTACTTTCAGAGCAGCCCTAGTAGCTCTATGGGAGTCGATGGAAGATACAGCTTCTGTGCAGTTTTTTCTCATAACTTTTTAGATATCTTTCTCTTTCAACATGAACCTAGAAAACTCTAACTGCTATACAAGACATTCAAATTAATTGCTAATCCTCGGTGTAAACTGAGATTATACACCTAAATAGAATTTTTCTTAGTACCTACATTTTCAACTTATTTTCTAATGTTTGTTTTTTTTTTTCCCAACTGATTTTGTCAAAACTCCAGAAAATTATTTTGTAGTGCTACTGGAAATTACTCTACGTTCACTGACGCTTAATGCCCAGAAACTATAGGTCTGTTATTTAAATAATAGTTTAATCCTCTAGGAGTATGATTTGTAATATACAATGCAGAATTTCAGCCTATGTACTTTATTTTCGAATTACACAAGTCTTACATACATTTGTTGAGCCTTCATACGCTACCTCTTTTATTTATTTATTGCTTGTTTGTTTGTCCATTTCTAGTTAAATATCCTTATTCAGCTCTACAAAGTGGAAGTGTTTTAAAACAGTTCTGACATTGAAGCCTAATATACCTGTCCAAAGTATATACGCACTTTAGATTCTAACACAGATGGCAGTTTTAAAACAGTAATTTTAGCCAAATTACCACCAACATAGCAAATAAACTTTAGATCATTTTCCTTGATAGATTATGAGTGCTAAAAAGTTCACAATTTTAGTTTAAAAGTTATGTTAATTACTTTAAGTAAGCTTAGCATCAAAAAGATATAATGATGTCTCTTGTTTTGTTAAATTATCTTGTACATACACCCATCAGAATGATGCATAGTAAACAACTAATATATATTATTAATAGCTACTAGCTTTTAGAGCCAGTAACACTTAGAGTGAGAAAATAGAGGGTCTGCCAGTAAATACAGTTCATCTCAAAACTATCTTATCAGGCTACATTTCAGCTGCAAATACCCTATAGCAATTTGTGATACTGATTATTAATTTATATCCTGGTAAAATCTGAAACATAATTGAAAGCTCTTAAAAAATTACTTTTTCTTTTTTTCTTTTTTTCTTCATATGTAGTTAATATCATAGAATTAAGTAAGGGGCAAATAACATAAGAGAATTTAAAAAATAGAACAAACAAAAGATAACTTATATGTTGGCCAAAACTTAATATAAAATAAACACACAAACTTCTGAAAGATTAGCAAAAATATCACTTTTTTTTTTTTCTTCCTAGTAATATGCATTTTTTCTCTCGTGATTCTTTATGGAGCTATTCTGTACTGTAGTTTACAAAAAAAATGACCAAAAATCTGAAACACCAATCTTAACATCGAGAATGATAGCCAGTGTTGGTAACCCTTGTGTTACTATCACAAATATTATTTTAGATAAAATAGGGAAAAATAAAACAAATTATTTTCTACTTTATACATTATGCTACTACCTAGGTCTTCAGCTTCTGGGGAATACTCCCTTAGAATTGAAAGCAAGCAGAATTGACAAAACTGCCCCTTTCTCACAGTATCAATGCTGAGGTACAAGAGAGTCTCAGAATAGAAGCTTCCTCTGCTGTTGACTGAGAAGGAACCATCTTTGAAAGTGTACTGAAAGCAAATCTGCAGGCATCTGAGTGTGTGCTGGAAAATGTTTTTGCCTGCCTTCAAAATGTTGGGGAATTTTGGCAGACAAGAGAACAAATTATGGAATAATAGTCCTATGTCTGCCCTTTTTATGAACATGCTGTTAAAATTTTAGTTGTCGCTTACAGTAATTAACAGGAGGCAGATTAAAGTCCAAATGGTGAACAAAGCTAAACTTAGTCATCAAAACATCTATCAGGAAATAGCTGTAGATAGATGGCTGTTATCATGGAGGTGGTAATAGCCTTCCCCACACAGCACTGTGCACTTATGCTGGATTCCATCTCCTAGCTCTCTGTTCAGCTCCGCTTCAAGAAAAACCACTTTTTCTCCGAGGCACATAGGAAGATTTGTCAGTGCTTGTGCCTCAGTGAACTAGAAAGATCACATGACTTTTTAAACTGTATTTCCAAACATCAGTGAACATCGTTTTCAAGTAGTAGCAAAAGTAACTTCAACAGAGACAATGAGTGGGAAAACGTTACAACACATCATTGCTAGAAGGCCCTAGGACGAAAAGCAACATGAGATAGATCAGAGAAAACAAGACGAAGAATACAGATGTTCATGTGCATGGATGTAAAGGAAAGAGATTATTGAAGCTCGAGATTACAAAAATGAGAACAGGGAAGTTCCATTGCCTTTTTTTTTATTATTAGCATAGGGAGCCTGATTTCTCAGACTGTTGTTCAGAAGACTATTTGGTCCTTTTCCATTAAAAATCAGGAAGAAACAACAGGAGGAGGAGGATGGGAGAAGAGAGAGTCTGAGAAAGAAAATTTTATGAGCCATTATTCATTACCTTTCCTTCATGAAACAACCTACCTATCAGAGCTGCCAAGAAGAAGAAAAACCTTCCGGGGACAGGGAGAACTTCTATTTCAAAATGAGCAATCAAATTATCAGAGTCTCTCCACTGGAAAGCTTCAGTGGATGACTAACTGCTGCCTTCTGCTCATTACTTCTCTCAAAAGATGAATTGAGGTCCTTTGTATTCTCAGGTAACTGAAGTTTCCGTTTTGCCTTTTCTATTTTTAAGAAGTAGTTACAGATGAAGAGAAAATGTGCTGCTGTAATAGAGCCACATCAGGAAATATCCTCCTCAGCTGCTGTTCAGAAACATTTGAAATGCCTTCTAATAGAATGCTGCATGTCCCATAACATTTGTAAGTGACTATGCTTCAAATGCAAATTTCTTCATTACATTGAATTGCATTAAATTTGATAAGTACTCTGCTGCACATATCCCCTAGAAACAATTTGCTGAGAAAATAAAACGATGTAGTACAATAATATGCATCCATTAGATAATACCTGAAAATAGCTTTACAAACATATTTCATTTTAGTTGCTACTTAATGATTTAGTTTTAGTGTGTAGCTTATGGAATCAGGCATTTCAGTGCAATGAACTAGAATCATGTTCAGAGTTAGAAACTTTATTAGTTTGATTATTATGCCAAATATGACGAGCACATGTAGATTTATAGAACAAGGAAAAAGTTGCAGTCCATTGACTATGCCCTTTTTCAGCCTCTAAAAGCCCTTGCTAGAAGGTCATCTCAGTATTGTTAGCAGCAGTTTTCTACCCAGGGAGTAACTTAATAATTTTGATAGCAGATAATAACAGGCAGATTTTTTCTGACAATGTCAAAATACAAACTGGGATGAGGCAAGAAAGGCAAGATCACTCATGTTCATTAAAAAACCTTTTACAAAGTACTGAAAAATAAGAGATGTTAGAATGGCATGACAAAATCCCAGTACCCCTAGTTACATCCTAATTGTCTAAATTCACTGGCACTAGAAGCAGATAAAGTGGTCTTCAAGGATTATTTGGAACTACTATGGATTTCTGCTTGACCTGTCATACCAGCAACTAAAATATGCCTCACATACAACTATCCACTACAATGCCAGCACCTTCTTGCTCAAACCTAATGCACAATTCAACTAGCTAACTGTTGCATACACAGATGAAAAGATGGATAACTATTGCATGCCCTGCTTGGTTGGCAGAGATCACACTAACCCAGTAACAGGTTAAAAAAATTAATAATAAAAACAAAAAAATGCTCCAAAACACAGCAGTTTTAATAGAAACAATGCAATAGTAGGTTATTTTCCAATGTCTATCTAAATTATGTCTTAAATTTAAAAATCTTACTTATCAGATTCCTTTTTCTGCTGTAAAAGGACTCTTAAAGGGTCCTAGGTAATGGGAACTGTAGCTAATACAAAATCAAAAATTTGATCTCTAAAAAAGAAAGCATGAAAAATCAATAAATCAAACCAGGATTATATTAACATTGCCAACAAAACTAAACAAATCAACAATATCCTATTAATTCACCTTCTGTTTGTTCAGGCTTTTGGGAGATGGAATATTCTTGCAATGAAAACAGTACTTCTAGGTCACTCTGAACATAAATCTATACAATATCATGTGAACGTATCATTTCTTTCAGAGCTGCAAAACTTTGAGTCCTTCTCAATTCCATGCTTACCGTCTCCCAAAAATGTCCTTTCCTCACCTCTCTCCTGTGCCTAACTTCTGAGCTCTTGTCTACCAGCTAAGTCTCTGAAAACACTATAAAACTGTCCAGAAATTGCAAAGGAAGAATCATATTACACATTACTTGAATAGCATGAATTTCCATAGTAATTTTCTTATTACTATAGAGAGCCTAGCTTGTTTCAGTGCAGAGCAGCAACTTGCTCATTCAATTATTACACAAGCAGTTTGCTGGATTTGACTTATTTTCCTACAGCTAGACATTACAAAACCCTCCAGAGCACTTTCCTTGGAAAACAGAAGTACGTTAATTTTAATAAATACAATATTTTGCAGTCTGACTCAGTATTTACAGTTGAATGGTTGGCTTATTTCACATGTAAAATTGTTTCATTTAGTCACCATGAGACTTAATTCCTTAAAAAAAGTGAATAAAAACCTGGTTGCTGAGGGACATTCCCTCTGCCTCAAAATACGTAGCAAGCTTTCAAATACCACTAGAACAACTGCAAGAGGTAGCATATGCAGCTGATGACTCTGGCAGAGATTTTTGATTAACAGGGGGAGCTAAGCTATTAATGGGAGAGATCTGCTGGATGAGAGTTTATTTAATCATGATAGGCACGTGACAGGTAACACAATGATAATGAGAGGCACTGAAGTATCACCATCATGAATGTAGGTGAAAGTATTGCTCCTTGCTGGCACAGCAGTAAAGAATTGCAAAGTAGAAGCTCTCGAAAGCTACACAGTACTCTCATACTCTCAAGTATTCTGAAATGTTACCTTACATACAAGACAGTGATTAATGTTTCATTAATACATTTCTTTAGAGTCCTTCTTTGAATCCTAGAATCACAGTATCGCAGAATCATAGGGGTTGGAAGGAACCTCTGGAGATCATAAAGTACAACTCCTTGCTAATGCAGGTTCCCTAGAGTTGGTTGCACTGGAAAGCACGCAGGCAGGTCTTGAATATCTCCAGAGATGGAGACTCCACAGCTTTCCTGGGCATTCTGTTCCAGTACTGTTCCCCTCACGGTAAATAAGTTTATTCACATTTGTGTGGAACTTCCTATGTTCTAGTTTGTGCCCATTGTCCCTTGTTTGTTGCCCTGAAAAGAGTCTGCCCCTATCCATTTTACTTCAACACTTTAGATAAGTATAAATATGGAAGAGATCAGTACATCCCTTTGTAAGATAAAGTTTCATAAATCAACATATCCCAAAAGAAGACATATGATATTTTAAAGTGAACTAAAATAAACCTGGTAAAAAAATGCAGTAAGGTTATCTCACTGAATAGTTGAGAGTTTCTTGGCATACACCCAGCTATTCTAAAAAACCTCCTCTTGTCCTTAGGGAAGAAAGAGAGATCAAAAAAGAACTTGAAGGAACAGAGAGACTGCATGTGTAAACAAAGAGACACAACTCCTCTTTTGCTCCGTATTCTTGGGTTACTGTTTTTTTAGTATGAGCCAATTTACTTAAATGCATCTTGCACTATATGACAGTATATAGAAGTAGTTTCTAAGAGAGAACTCTCACTAGACAAAATGACAGATATTGAGTCACTTAGAGTTATTTTTTCCCTGTTTGGCATTACCATCAACACCTAGAAATCTTATCTGAGAAAAAACTTTACCAGAGAAACCAAGAAAGCATGAGCATTTAATTTTGCTTTTACAACTTGTTAATTTTCTTAACTGTTAGGGGAAGCGAACAAGATAACATTAGACACAAATCTGTTGATTCCCACACTGCTGTTGACTCCATGTTTTTTGGTAATTGTATATACGGAAATGTCGTTCAGAGGAAAACCTACAAAAATAAAGAACGCTTTACTAATAGGTAGTTTCACAATTGAAGGGAACACACAAACTGAGTACTGAATGGTATAAGGATATTGTGGAAATGTTTACTTCCCTGAAAATCATTAAGTATATTTTTGATGAACATTTTGCAGTTCCTTTATTTCGCTGCCCTCTAAAGGGCAGGTTCATTTCTCCTTAAAACACGGTATAACTGCACAGAGCCTGTTTATACTTCAAAGTCTAATCTTTTGAATCCTAAACATCATTCTTTAAGGGGCTGTCCATGGCATCATTAGGTTCCTGTACTGAGACAAGGATCTAGATTTTAGTGATTACAGGAACTACAGCTTTGGCTATCTGTAGTGAATGGATAATTAAATAGGGCACAAAAGTACAAAGGAGTTTGCATGAGATACTGTTGCATGAAGAGGAGGCAACTACAAGCAATATCCATTCTAACTATCTTTTACTCATATTGTGCTTCTGCAGCTAAAGAGATTCTAGAAAATACATCCCCTAGCTTCCCTCTTCGAAAAACCAATATAAATATAATGTTTAATTAAAAGAGCACTGCTAACTGTACTAATGTTTTTGCATTACTATGTGTGAAATGAATATTGCTGAATACTGATCTTCAAATATAAATATATATCTTAAATTATCGGTGTCATTTTACATTCACAAATAAGGTATTAAGAGTGGGTTAAAAAGGAATGCCACTGAAGGTTTACAAGGTAAAGCTTTTCTCTGCCTTCTAAAGGGCACATTCAGTTCTCCTTAAGCACAGTCTTGCTGTCCAAATGCCTGTTTATACTTCAAAGTATAATCTTTAAAATCGGGTTTCATTTTATTCTCCTCTGCAGAACAAAAGTCATTCTGGATTCTGAGCTTTTCTTAACATACTTTACATACATTTTTCTGACACACACACATACTTATTCAGACAAACTTAGTAATAAACAAAAAAATGTGGCAGGTGAAGGAGTATATTTCTACTTTACTGAAAAGAATACTAATATTGCTTATGTAATTAAGTACCTGTTTTCTATTATACGTAAATATGTGTTTAGATCAGAAAAAATTGTGAAAATTCAAAAGTAACAGCTGTTTCACACTCTTCCACCTTGTCATCCCGTAGGATACATTAGCTACACATTGGTTCATCTGGAGATTGCCACATATGCTTTATCTGTCTTTCAGAAGTTGATAAGCAGCTGAACAGTTTCACAAAGTGAGAGAAAACTAGAATTTCCTCCAAGTATTTCTGTGACTGCAACTTATATATAACATTTTAGATTTTAAACATTATAACATTTAAAAATAAATCTAGATGTTCCTGATCTACTTAATTCAGTAACTTTTTAAAGGAGGCATTTAAAATCTCCTAGAATAGGTTTATTTCTGACTTTATCTACTGATTAAATACGGAAATGGAGGTCCAGAAGTATGGGGAACAGGGGAGGATCTGAAAACCAGTTTCTTACCATGGAGAAAAATATATGAATATATATCCACAGCACTGAAAAAACTTGTAGGATGAAGCTAGTGCCTATGCTGAGTAATCCGTCCTGAAAGACTACCTATTTACTTACAACAAAACTTAGCAAAAACTGCCATCTAGAGGCAAATGATAACATACTGCTTATATACAAATGAAATCTTTATGGCTACAAAAAATTCCACACAGATACAGTAGCTTCTCTACCCTCCATGAAGGCAAATGAGCACCCATATCAGTTAAGTACCATATTTTCTCTTTGATTTGCACTTTCCCCATAAATTATACTTTTCCTGTTTCAGTCCAATAAATCTTGCTATCCTCTTAACAGTGACTGATGAAACAGGCAGTTCAACTTCCCAAGAGAATAACATGTAATAGTCAGATGGGTATGTAGTTAAATCAATACTGAAATATAGTGCATACTTCTGTAGGTGGGTCAGTACTATTTCAATTTGGGCAAAGTATTTAAAATTTACAAAATGAAAAAAAAAAATCAAAAGTAAATCATATGGATTTTTGGTAATGTTTTTGCATTTGCAGCAAGAACTTCTCCAGGATGGCTGTGGCAAAAGAGGAGGATAGCTGCCCTAGAAGAATTAGCTCATAAACTGTCTTGTCACCATGAAAAGCAAGGCCTGAATCTATACACATGCTGCCTAGCCGACTGTCTCCCAAAGTATCAATTAACTGTCAATTAGCTAAAGTACTAATGTTCTAAATAATTCAGAATGCAGCTGTTGCCTAGAAATTAGCAGTGGATGCAATATGAAAATGCTCAACTATTTTAAGCGGTGGCAGTATGGCATATTGTTACGTAACGCTTGTCATTAACTACCAAGAATATGAACATAATATCTGTGACATGTGTTTCCCCTTCCAATAATTATTAAAGTCTCCTGGATATGGGAAAAGAACACTGTACAAAATAAATAGCCATATACTTCTAATTTCAGTGTTTTCAAATTCAAAAGGCTACCAGATAAACTTTCTTTTGCTAAACCTAACCCAGATTTAATAAAAATTTGCAGTAAGATAAAGTACTATACTATAAAGTGGATAGAGATAGGCAACAAACTTTTTTGATTTACATCTTTATGTTCAGAATACGCAAAGAAGACATAAAACTGTTTCCTTAAAGTTCTGAATTGAATGGAAAGATACAACTGATACTGTTGTTTCTGTTTACAGGTACACAGAGAAATTGTTTTTTATTAACATAACTCTTAAGGTTCCACTTTTTTTTTTCTTTGTTAGATATATAGCTGTTTAAAAAAACTCAAAATCTGAATACCAGACAGCCACAGTTTTTGAATGTGAGCTTTTGACTCAGAACATAATGAGAATATATGTCAATTTTGAATAGTAAGACAAAATAGAGACTTTTTTTTTTTTTTGTGGGGGGGGGAGGTTTTAGCTTGAAATGTGCTAAAGATTAGGCAGAAGACATTATAGTAGTCTGTAACCTCACTGCTTGCCCTCTTGTTCCATGTAACTCATATTCTCAGCATCTTCATTTCATGCCAACAAACAAAAAAACAGTGATAAACAAACAGGAAAATATAAAATCCTCCTTGAACAATGCTTATTGCCCTGCATCTATGATTAGAATTAAAACTTACACATAAAAATGTTTTCAAAAGCCGGCAGCAGATGATATATTTGTATCAATTTCTCCAGCTTCAACAGCTGGCTGATATAATGCATACCATGACCTCTTCTTCCTTCACAGGCTCTGCCTGGTCTCTTTCTAACATTCTGCCCACATCAATGATCTCATTTAATACTCCGCCTCTAATGTAATGTGCACTACTGATCTTGCTTTATCACATGAGCAACATACTCCATAATTCAGCCTTCATGTGACTCCATTCTGTATGTGGGTATTTTGCTTCTCCATTTGCCTTCCAATGAAATATCAAGGTAAATTCAACCATGGTAAAAAACTGATCCAGCTATCCTGTATCTAGCACCTGAAAAGAATATTGCTGTCCCGTCTCACGTATTTTACTTTTCTCTTTTTTCATTATTCCAATGTTTTTTTTTTTCAATAGCAGTATAAGTTCATTCTTCATTCTTTACCACTACAAAACTTCCTTGGTGTTTTGCAATTCAATTCACTTTGTTTCCTTTCATTTTTTTTTCAGCATTAATTTCTCCTGCATTCCAGATTTCAGTTCCATCCTCTCTGTCTTCTCCCTTGTTCTCTTCCAATCTAAATCTGTATTGTTTTATCCACATTCGACCTGATCTTTTTAACTATTATTTGCCATCTGAATTTATTCAGAAAAGGTATCAGAACTTAGAACTTACTTAGAAGTTAATTTTAGTAAAATTTTCTCACGTTACTACTGGACACATTAAAAATCTTACACTGAGAAGATAGTAAAGCCACTAATGATTACATGATCAATATATTTTGCTCTTTCAGCTCATGTTTGTCCTTGTTGTGTAATGCTTGTTGCAAGGGCAAGAGATCTGCATTCACCTACTTAATCCATTTAATACAAGGCTAACATCTTGTCATTATTCCCATAACAGATAACAGAGACATAAATGAACTGATCGTAAGAAATTTTCAAGTAGAGCATCAGCTCAGAAAGTAAAAATCATAGTCCTCTTTAACTTTTTATACAATTACTCCTAACTTGCACAAGTTCCACAGTCTTTCAGAATTTTCTAGGTGAGCCACTGACCATTAAAGCTGTTGCATTAAAACATAGGGATCCCTTTAAACATACCCATAAAGTTTTATTATTATAAGAAATAAAGTCTGTTCCAAATGTAATGTCTCCTGTTCATTATGCTGACCCACAATGTCAGAGGCACATGTTGGTGGTATGGCAGTAGATTTCCATCAATATTCCGTTACATGCTGTTGCCATGTGACAGATGGAAGCAGAGTGACAGTCTAACAAAATGGTGTCTGACATGGAAGTGCACATGAAGCAAAGGAGTTGAATTGAATTACTCCAAAAAATGACACCCACTGACATTCATCAACACATGCTGAATGTTTCAGAGACCAAACAGTGGATGTTTTTACAGTGAGGTGGTGAGTGGTGCATTTTAGCAGTGGCAACAGCAACAGTGGGTCACCTCCACTGAAGCAGATTTTTACGAGCTCAGCTTGCAGGTCTGGCTCTTCACTGGTGAAAATTTATAGTTAATGGTGAAGACTATGTGGAAAACTGGTGTTTTGGAGTTGAGAATTTGCTCTATCAGATAGCATTATTGTGCTCTTTGTTGTATTTCCATGCAGATATGTAGGAGGCATTACTTTTGGAGTGACCTACATAAAATAAATGCATATTCCTCTCAATAACAGTATCCTTCTCAACACACACCAAATTAATACACAAAGTTAAAAACTATCACAATTTTTAACACTTTTTAAAAGATGACATATGTGAGAATAATGCCCCAAATATTTTTAAGAACAAGCAAATTCATTCTGTGCAGAAAACCTGACAACAAGAAGCTTAAGTTGTAAGACTATTTTCTATCTTAGAATATCAAGTTCAGGCAACTAAAGTATCTCAAAATCAGCGACAAGTTATGTAGCCAGACGACCTTTTATGTTCCTGCAGAGCTGCAGTTGCCAGAGGGTTTGTTCTGCCAGCTCCCCAGATAGTTTTAGTACACTATGAGTTACTGAATCAAACAGCAGACATGGGTGAGGAGTTATCCATTTTTTCACCTTATGCATAATCAAATGAAATATGCTAAAATGAGTTTTCATAAGCCAAGATCCACACTGTATGCCTCTCTAGCACAATTATCTTTTTGCTTAAAGCAAAAAAAAAAATTACCTAAATGCTGGATCACATGGGAGACAGAAAAACAAGCTCATACAGCCAAAATATCCCAACATAAACGAAAAGATGAACTCAGATCTTTGCACCCATAACAGTGGAACAGAGACTATACATCTCTACCTTCTCACATAGAACAAAGCATGAGCATCTAGCTTCCTTTCCCCCAGAAAGACAAAATCCCCCGTTACTCAGCTCCATGAGAAAAGTGCTTATACAGAAGAACTTGTCTGACAGACGTCTTTATCTCTAATTCCATCCCTTCACACCCTCCACCTGTTATTCTTACAGACTCGAATCCTTTTCTCCTCTAACTGGTCAGCCAGGTCTCCCCAAGCCTAAGCCTCCTCTTAAAACTGCATTCAACACCTCTCATTCATGTCAATCCCCTATCCATTTTACCTAATTTTATCTCCTTTCCACACTCACACTTTCAAGTGAAAGTATTTCTGCTAAAAAAATATTTCACGCTTTTTCTGAACTTCCTGCTAAACTCAGATCTTTCCCTTCTCAGTCCACAATCAAAGAGAGATCCTTTGATGCAGACTGTGAAAAGAAATTCACACAGCCAGGATTACATGCCAATGGAAAGTGCCTGGGTGTTGTCAGTTTGCCACACATTGGTAATTGCATCACCCAATTCCCAGGACAACAGTCTTCTACAAAGAAGAATGAGCTTATGAGAAAAGAGAAAAGTATATTTAAGAAGACATGCAAGGTTCTTTTTCCCAGGAATATTTCCGAAAAACATTATTATCAATATTTTGAAATAAGCAGCAACTTAGTAGCCAGCTGAAATTATATGTTAACAGGAAAAAAAATATTTCTCCATCGTTGCTTCTTCATTTTACTACAGGGTCAGACATGAAAACAATTGTTCTTCCTTGATTTTTTCTTCTTCCTTGATAATGACGAAACTCACAGCTTCTGCAATAAGAGTAAATGCCAGCAAAGACCACCTACCCTACCATCCCTGCCAGAATATCTTAGAAGGGGGTTCTTGCTTTCCTCCGCTGGCCCCAGCCAGGTTTGCCTATCATACCTGCAGTTGAGCTGGCAAAAAGCTGAGCAACTGACTGAACATCTGCTCTGTGACCAGGCTTGATCCTGCATTGGAAACAGAAGCAGTCCTCCAGAAGTTCACTCTTCTTCCACAGAAAGAGTCAAAAAAATTGGGAGTGTAGATAATGAAGATAACAACAACAGACATGAAAAGAACATAATGTGACAGATTTGACAGATCATTTTTTATTCTACTCATCTGGAAACATTTGATCAAGGCTGATAGAATTTCAGAACTAGAATTTCAGGTGTGAGTGATTGGTGCTACTTTTTGTAGATGTTACAAAGTCAAATTGGCTTTGAGATGATGTTTAGCCCCAAACATGCAATTTGTTACATGTAAGAGATTCTGCTAATCTTCACAATTAATTAATATTCTTCTAGACCCAGCCATTAAACAAATTACTCAGCCTGACAGGCAATTACATAGATGCATACTTCTCTCTAGATGAATGCTTTCAAATTTGTGAATTTTGACAGATGCTGTAAGAATAAGCTAAGTAAATTAAACGTGTGGTAACGCTGAGATACCTCTTTTCAATCTTATGAAAAGATTTCTCATTCCTGACTCTCTGCACAGGAAATTGCTTACATTTCACAAGTTTTTCTATTGTACATTTCTCATGCCTTTTTAAATATATACATGTATACACTTCATAATGTTTAAAGTTTTGAAATTTAAGAATTGACTAATAACTGTAACTAAGTTCCAATTACAGCAAAAAGTACGTATATGTTTAAAATGACCCCCCAAAAATGTTGTTAATGTGAACCAATTATAAATTTCAAAGACTCAGAAACATACATCTGTCTTGAATTACATATTCTCCACCTTCATCTAACTTATTCACACACTTCAAATAAATGTATAATTTTTGAAAAGCAAAAGACAAGGTTGGAAAGGTTACAACAACAAACAAACTAAACCAAACACACACACGAAAGAGGAGGAAATCCAACATATAACAGAAATTGCATTTACTATTCAACCACATCTGATTCTTAACAGCTCAGAACACAACAATAACAACTGATGGGAACTTAACTGAAATGTTGAGCTTCATTTTAAATTGCTGTTAAGGGAGTTGCATTTACTTTTCTGCTTACATTCAGTTGGAAAGCCAACCATTTCAATTTCAGCTTAATGAACATTTGAATAAAATGTCTAAGCTTTCAAATTTCTTATAGAACAATACTAAACACTTCTTGTTCTAACAAATACTACTTAATGTAAAATATCACCCTGGTCTAATAGATTATAATAAATGAAGTAAAATATTGTGAAATGTTAATCAAAACATTGACATTAATGAAATGAAATAAGAGTTCAAAAATTTGAACTTCTTTTCCTTATGAAAATTTCATTGTGAGATATAACCTTGTGATTACTAATGTCTAACTAATTTACTATTGAGTTGTCGGTTTCTAAATGTATGCAGTCTACTACATATAAAGAACCTTCCTCTAAGTTTATAGTGAAATATCTTACTCATGATCTAAAAAATAGATTTATATTAGAGAAATGAAAAAGGAAGCATTAAATATAACATGAATAAAATAATTAAACTTCTATAGCATGCAAGGAGATGTATAGTCTCCAGTGCCACTTTTCTGTAATATACAGTGACTTATTTAAAATATTGTTTCTCTACTATTATATTTTCTGTTATTTTCTCTATTATTTGGTGATCTGAGACAGCTAGCATGGCTTCACCAAGGGCAGATTGTGCCTGACCAATCTGGTGGCCTTCTATGACGGAGTGATTACTTCAGTGAAAAAAAGAAGAGCAACTGATGTCATCAACCAGGACTTCTGCAAGGCCTTTGACATGGTCCTGCACCACATTCTTATTTCTAAACTGGAAAAATATGGATCTGTAGGGTGGACTATTCAGCGGATAAAGAATTGGATGGATGGTCACAGCCAGAGGATTGTGGTCAATGGCTCCATGTTCAAGTGCAGGCCAGCCATGAGTGTGCCTCCCAGGTGTCAGCCTGGGAAGCGATGTTATTTAATATCTTTATTGATGACAAACAGTGAGGTTGAGTGCACCCTCAACAAGTTTGTGGATGACAGCAAGCTGAGTGGTATAATTATAGAATGTCATGGTTTAGTTAATTTCATCCCAAGTGACAGGGCTTCCACCATACCCCCTTTCCCACTTCTGAGGGGAAAGGTGTGTGAAGGATGTAACTACGACAAGGAGTAATAAGTAATTTACTACAAACGATAAAAGAATGTAAGACAATATGATATGAAAAAGAGCTACAGGTAATAAATCAAACAAACGAGAGAGAGAGAAGTTCCGACTGTGTTATCCTCTGCGGTACTAGAAACAGAAGAGAGCCTTCTCCCCCATCATTGTGCTACTGTCTCTTTTTTACTCAGAATCAGAAATCATATGGAGAGTTCCAAAGCCTTCTGTGAACTGCAGTCTGTCTCTTCTCGGTGCATCTTCATCTTGGAGAGTTGGAAAGTAACATAAGAATAGCCAAAGCTGTCAGGACCCAGGGCATACAAATAGCCAAGACTGCTAGGAGCTAAGCCAGGAAAATGCAGCTTCCCTGCACTATGCTCCAGCACTAAACAGCTTGTCACATGATCATGATACGGAATAGTGATAAACCAGGACACAGAAGGAAGGGATGTCATCCAGGGGGACCTGGCTTGAAATGTGAGCACACAAGAACCTTATGAGGTTCAAAAGGCCAAGTGCAAGATGTTACATTTGGGTAAGAGCAATCCCAGATATGTCTACAGACTGGGAGAAGAACACATTGAGAGCAGCCCTGTGGAGAAGGAACTAGGGTTCCTGGTAGATGAAAAGTTGGACAGGAGCCTGCAGGGTGCTCTTGCAGTCTGGGAGGCCAACTGTATCCTCGGTTGCATCAAAAGAGGCAGCCAGCAGGGAGAGAGGGGGGATTGTTCCCCTCAATTCTGCCTTTGTGAGACCCCATCTGAATTCCTGCTCTGGGATCTGGGGACTCCAACACAAGTAAGACATGGAGCTGTTGGAGCAGATCCAGAGGAGGGCCATGAAGAGACATCTTTCGTTCTTGTATGATTATGAAGCAACAGCAAATAAATGTTTGATTTTCCTTTATACAGGAAGCAAGTTTGTCAAAGTTTAGAAAACGGTTACTTTTTTGTACTTTCAATATGCTAATTTTAATCAGTTTTTATGTTATATCTTATTATTTTAATTATCTGATCTAGCAGTAGTGATAACGTATGTAGGCCAACAAAGGAACTTTATCCCAACTCCTCATCTTGCCCAATAATCAATTTGCTCCTTGCTTCAGTTCTCCTGTCTCCAAGCTTCTCTCACGCATCTTCCACTTTTGAGACCATTTTTGTGCAGATTATTCAAAAATCAAATTATATATTCAGAAATTATTATCAAACATCTTTTGTTCCCAAGATAACTTTTTCCAATAGTTCGTCAAGAACATTGTCCATGTTCAAGTTGCTGACCTGGTTTTCAAAGCCCTGTAGGCTTTAGGTCTTAAGGATTTGAAAGATCTGTTCTCCTCTGCTTACAATTTCTTTGCATTATTAAAAACAAAACAAAACAACAACAACAACAAAAAAAAACACACAGAATGTGAGGATGAAGAGTATTTCCTGCCATCTGAAGGAAGTACTTTTTATGAGAAATAAGAATTAGGCTAATGTCAACAGTTTATGGGCTGGTTTGGCCCAGTTCCGTGACTAGAGGGGTGAAGGGACCCGCGGGTCTGCACTACCGGAAAGGAGAAAATAAAGAGAAGGAGAGATTGGCCCCAAAAATAACAGCGGCAACTATCTGAGGAGAAACAAACAAATTTACTAAATAAGATATCAGAATGCAAGATAACACATCATAATACAATATAATACAATATAATTAGAAATGGAACTAATAAATCAAATATAATGAAAGTATCCGAAGGCCTTACGCTAATACTGAGGCGAGACGCGCGGTCAGGTCGACGAGCAGGGTGGAGAGTGCCTGATCTCATGACCTTGCCAGGGGCTTTATCTCCTCTCTGAATGCAAAATCCTCTTGGGTATGTAGTTTTTCTTCTCTTCTGGGACAGGTACCTGGAACTGGAGCATTAACTCTTTAACCCCCAGTGCACTACATGATGTTATGTTGTGGAATACTGATAACCAAAAATCATAAAACCATAACAGCTAAAAATACAGAAACTAGCATAAAGAGCAGCCCTAATTTAGCCAATTTGCAAAACAAAAGAAAAACCTACCTTCCCCAATTAAGACACAGTCACTCATCTTTACATTTTTACTGTCACTGTATGTTCAGTGTATTCTTGCTAGTTTTGATGTGGAGATGTTGTGTTGTTGCTACTGTTGTCTAGAAGGAAGGGAAGAAGGATGGACAGATGGGGAGAGAGTAATAAGATCTTTACTCTCTAGTAATAATAAAATTCTGAAAACTTGCCAAAAAAATCACAATTTTTAGATGGACATGTGAAGCCTTTTTAAAATTCAGCAGGTCAAGTGCACATTCAATATCTAAAATAGTCAAAACAAAAATATACTGCTCTGGCAGAAGCTGCATCCATAAATCAATGACAGCACTACATACACTCACAATGCAGGAGATTTCAGATATTCCTAAGCATCTCAAGTCTGAATTCTCTACAAACTCCTTGATCATGGAACATCCGTTTTATCTGACCAGTGATGCAAACGTGTAGGATGGAGACTATGTAAAATCTAAGATGAATAACATAACTTCATTTCAGATCATGTCTTCTGCAGGCTCTGCACACTGGTTAAATTTCTGTTCAAGTTCTAATCAGCTTTGAAACAAGTTGAGCTAATACTAGGACATTTGGCAGTCATAATTATTTCAAAATGATGCAGGATATTTAACAAAGTAGATATATTTTAGCACTAAACAATTCCTAAGTGGAATTTTCATGGTTATATTCCATAATCACGGACTTAACAAGCATACAAAAACTGAAGATTCAAGAATACAGCAGCTTTCATAACAGGATTAAAGATGGAAATTCAAATTCTATTGAAATTCTACTGCATTTGCCTAAAATGAAACTGTCACACATTGAAGTAATTATTTTTTCCTGCTTGGCAACATTGTCACTCCAAAGACTCTGAAACTTCGGGGAAAAAGAACAACACAAAAGAACAGAAGGGGAAGAGGAGAGTCTCTGTAGAAAATCAAAACGCAGATTGTAAGGAAACAGCTGTTATTCCTTGTATGAAGGTGTTGGTCTCCCTCCAGAGATAAAGTCTCAGAGAATGGAACCTAGTGAGCAACTTCATATACATTCCTCATCCATACTGTTTAAGTCAATGTGAAGATCTCATTTGTAAACTCTTTAAAAAAGCTATTCCTTAGCATTTCCATACCAAATTCCTCTTCTAGGATTTCAGTTCAGCTACCACTGCCTTAAAAAAACAAACAAACAAACAAAAAAAAACACCTTACATCACTAGTCAGCTGTTCTTAGTGCTTCATGTTCAGCAGTATCTATCTTCAACTGTTCCTTTCATTTTCTTTTTTTCTGATTCAACAATCATTGGAGCATATCTTATTTTGTTTTAATTCCTTACTGTACATATATATATATATATAATATGTACATATGCAATATATAATATACATGTATATGTATCTATTTGTTTAAGCATATTTTATACCCCTTGCCTTTCTCTAAACAACAAATCCCCTATAAAGACATAGAAGTTATCTGTCAGTTTACAAATGTTGAAAGATTTCATTCTTCCTTTGTAAGTAGAATTCTTAATTTGAAGATTTCTTTTAGTGACTCTGGCTTGATAACTTCTTTACACATAATGCTTAAATGCACTACGTATGCTAGTACGTCATAAGAGATCCTCTTTAAATTTCATACAATTATACTAGTACTAATTTCCCTTCCACATTCTGGATTTATACCAGATTGTACAAATATAAACCTAGTTGCATTGTAGAAATTTCAAATCTTCTCTGCGGTGAAAGGTTTATTTCCCCTTTCCTCATTTAAACATTGTACTGCTAAAATCTCCCTCAGGAATATTTCTGAGATCTCCTAGAACTGCTCAATTCAACAATCAGATCATTGAAATTTGAGACAATTGATCTTTGAATTTCAATAATTATGTGAGTAAATAGATTAAATATTCAAACTACTAGTCAGTAGGTTTTTCTTTGTTCTCCCTCCCCCCACAAACATAATGAGATTTATGGGTAGACATATGCTTCAGCTAATATGTGACTTTACAGAGCTGTATGCATATTAATGCTACATTAAATGCAACAAAAAAAAAATGTCTAAGTAACAGATTAGAATTGAAAACTAGCAACAGTGCAGTAAATAGCACTTAAATAGTGCAAGATTTTCTCATCTAAGTATACAGCAAAACTCACAAAACTCCTTCATCCTTACTTTTGAGAGAAAAGTACTGAGATCAAACACCTCTAATTACAGAAAAAGTTATAGTTTGCACATTTGAAAGAATATTAAAAGGATTCATTTTCTTTCTATCTTAAATTCAAAGATAAAATTTTTCAAAGTTACATGCAAGAAAGGAAAGCAAACAAAAAAAAAAAAA
>JACDJE010000457.1:272308-322762 GCA_016647715.1 Pavo muticus
TTTTTTTTTTTTTTTTTAAATAATCAAGATTAACTGGCAGATGATGCTATCACTGACTATTGTTGAAAAGAAATCACATTAGGATAGATTATTTAACTAAGGAATTAATTCAAACTGATTTCAATGTGATATCACGAGATCTGCCAACTTGTTGAAGGACTCTTAATTATAATGTAAAGGACACATAAGGAATAAATGAATCATGTTAGTAAATCAAACTGCACTATGTCTAAAATAAAATGTAATAATCTTTTAACAAAATCTGTATACTGCTGCAATTTGAGGAAATTGTTGCTAATGGTGGAATAAATGAAAAATAGTCTCACTAAAGTAACTCTGGTTCTTCAAGATGCAGAAATGCTTAATCATGTTGTAATTGCGCATGCATTTGCATGCAAGGATTCTCAAACCTTGTCCATTAGGACTGTTCATACAACCTGTAAATTTTTATTCCTCCTTTTCCTTGAGTGTACAGAAATATGAGAATTCTGAACTGAAACAGTAAAGTCTAACATATATCAGTCAATGCTCAATATGACCAAACATTCTTCCTTTTAATATGCAACTAGTCAAGAGAAGAACTCAAAAAATTGATGTGTCGATCTCAGCAGAATTAAGGCTTTGGATAGGAGCTTTTCAGTTTTTCAGGATCCTGCTGACATGATTGAATTAAATTTATTCAGTACTTGCCTGAAGATCATCTGTTTCTCTGGCTGAGTTGATAACAAACAAAAGGATTTTTTTTTATCATACTTTTGATGAGAAGAAGTAGAAAAATTGCTGAAGTTAGTTATAATTTTAACACCAAATTAGGAAGGCAAGGGAAAAGAGTAGATCATGCACCATGCAGAAACAAATAGTCAAACATACGCTGACCACAACTGCTGCTACCCTTATTCCAGTTATACTGCTAATGCTATTGCACTGAAAGTGTAGTGTCTGCTCCATAATTTTTATGTTCTTACGTAGAAGAACTAGTCTCATGTGCACATCAAATACACAAAAAAAACTGAATTTGTGAACCAGATGTGCAAAGTATCAAAGATATACTTAAGTAACTAGAATAAATGCAAAAATTTAAAAAAAAAAATAGCATTCGTCTGATAAATACGTACACTAAATTGTTTTGAAGAAATAATTAGAAAAAGATATTTTTTTCTGAAAAGAAAAAAAAGCAGAAATAGTGAAAGAAAATGAAATAATAGCAGACAAGAATCTGAACATGAATTTCCCATAAAATATATCAAAGAAAAATTGTCTGCTATGTTTCATATATTTTATCTTTAAAAACACCTTCCCGTACTGACAGATTTCACTATCTATTTACTGCCTTCCCTGGTTTTACTCTACACAAATACAATTTACTGTAACATTATCCTCTAAGAATGGAGATTCTCATGGAACATGCATAAATCTAGGTAAATAATTGAGGATTTGAGGGTTTTTGCTTTATAATATATTTTTCAATATTTTCATCTCTACCTTTGAGTACTCTGAAAACTTCTAAAAAGATAATTTGAGAAACTCAGCTTTCCCATCACTTTCTCTTCCCTAACGAAGGACTAGTTTTTCTTGTATCTATTCTCTCCCAGAAAGCCCTTGGCTCTTGTAAAATCTCAGTACAAATCCATATAGCCTTTGAACACTGGCAGTGTTATGTATGATTATTTATTCAGCAACGAATTTGAAGATTGAGAATACAGTCTTACAATCATGATGATTAACCAAATTGTAAAGGGGCAAATGTAATTTCTGTTTGAACAAATATTACCTTGCCAAATACTACCTTGCACTATTTTATCAGCCTTAGTAATCAGATGTCAAGCAGCGTATTTTCACAAAATGACTTTATGTTAAAAGTACCTTTTCATCCATTCTTTTAAATTTGTGTCTGTAAACTTTACCTCTGATTCTCTTCATTTTATGAAAAAAAAAAAAAAAAAAAAGTATGGCTGGAAGAAAGGAAGAGGACGGGGCAGTTTTACCATAAGACCATGCTAATCAGTGGAGTATAGTAACATGAATTTTTAAAATAAGTAACAGCTCAGGAAAAGTACTATAAAGGTTTGATTAAATCACATTGGTTCACTCATTGCACTTCATAAAGGTATATTCATATGCTGAATCATGAAAGGTTTATATTTTTATATTATAATCTGAGAAAGAAATGGAACAGTTGCTTATTATTATTTTGTAGATTTATGCTGTTGGCAACACATTCTGAAAGAGTTAACTAGTTGACGGATTTTATATTGATAAAATTTGCATTTCGTCTATAAAAACTGAAAAATATTTCTTACCTTCTTGCCTTTTGTGAATGCATTCAGTCCTATCGCACTGGATTGATGGATCTCAGGGTTCCATTTTTGCCCTAAATTGCTAAAAATAGGTCTTAAGGTCAAAAACTCTATTTTAGGCCATTTCAATCCTTTCGTATATCCACAAATCAGAAAACTTTATAAATCTTTATTGTATTTTGTTGGGTTTTTTTTCTTTTTTAGCTTGTGCACTCATTTTTCTAAAATGTAACTTTTCTTCCACCCAAAATAGATGAGTACAAACTATGCGGAGCCTAGAATACTCCTTAAAGAAGAGCTTTCATTTATGCCACTTCAATAATTATGTTGAAACTAATCTTCAAATTCAGTGACAAGAAAATTTTCATCTGAATTACAATTCCAGATTTACCAAATGAATAAATAAATAAAAGATCCTACTTTAACTTTTGATTCTTACAAAAATATCTGCAGTTCAGGTTTAATATCAGATTATAGTTTGGTTTCAAATCAATATGTTCTCAAATAATTTAAAAAGGATTTGTTTATCACAGATCTAAATAATATATGTTCTTGCGCTATGCTCAGGATTTCAGGAAACAAGTTTGATTCATCAGTTTGACTAAGAAGTCCTTCCAAATGAAGAAACTCAAAGTCAGAGGCATAACTGCAGCTCCTCACCAAATTGTCAAATAGCATTATTTATATTGTTGAACTTGAGCAAAGATCTCTTCCTTTTTTCTTCTTTCCACAATAAAGTTCCTCCATTCTCAGTAAGTTTTTTGCAATTCTGTTAGCATGCACTTATGCTGCAGCACTGCTGCTTATTGAATTACTGACCTTCCATGTGCCTAGATCATTATCAACAGCTGATCAACTCTCACTTCTCTTCCCTCCTCAGGCTCTAGGCAGAACCCAAAAACAGTAGTCAGAACAAGGCAAACAGGCAGCCTGTCTCCTATTTATGTCCAGCTGTCCCTCCCTCAGCAAAATACAGCATACAACTCCCTGGCAAAATTAAATTAAGAAAATATTATCGCAACCACACTCAAATCCTTTCATGCAGGTTTGTGTTATGTCTTCTGAGCACTCACTAGCCAGAATAATAATTATTATTTCAGAATTTTATTTCACTGCTCAGAAAAGGTATGCTAAGTGATAATACAATAGCAGGACAGAGAATTCTCTGTTCTTCATTGCTAACTGCAAATGAGGAATACAAATAATCTCATTGGTTTAAACACCTCTATCAAATATCGTGAAGACAGCACCCAAAAGTTCTTTTCAAAGGGCTATGAAGTTAATTGCTATAGTCTGCATTTAACTGTTATCTATTACCTCAATCAGATTCTTTTCCCAAAAATGCTTGAATATGATTTTAAGTACCTGTGTCTCAGTTATTCCATTTGGCACATCATGTACGTTTGCATGTGAAAATAAAAGTTACATCTAAATAATCTCAAAGTTATTTGTTTCTCAAAGAAAACATCCACAGGGAATAAGGATCAATTAAACAAGGGGAAACCAAACTTTGTGAGAATTGTCTATCTTTCCTAAAAGAAAAAAAATCATTCAAAGATAGGGCATATTCCTTAAAAGCATCATGAAAGATAGAATGAACAGCTCAATTGGTAAAACATGTTCCCTCCTCTTTCAGCACACAGGACTAATGTAGATTTTACTTAAAATAATTTTTAGACCTTCTAAATGTTTTAGATCTTTATACTGGAAAGTATAATATTTGAGCTTGTTTGTCATCATGACAACAAAGTGCAGAAAAATAAAATAGAATATTTAGATATACAATAGAACTTCCTATTGTAGGGAAAGAATAAAGAGAAAATTGCCTGTTATTCTTGGATGTGCTTACCTTCAGTGCTATTAGGCTGTCATATAAAGAATCCAGTCTGCACAGTCTTCACATTTTCAGCTATTTATGTACAAATAAAAGAATAGTTCTGCTTTGTTATCAAGAAAGTTGAAGAGAGAACAAATCTCTCTCAAATAGCTTCCTAAATCATCCATGAGTTGTGGTTGTAAACCCAACACAAGTAGTCCTATAGATATATGGGGAGAGATCTGGGGCAAAGGAAAGCTGTGAGTCACCACTGAACTGGATCAGAATTCACTTTTCCCACTCTTCCTTCCAGGTAACATCCTACAGCCAGAACAACACATGGACTTCCTCTATCACATCAAGGTGCTCAAATAAACAATTTTTCCACCAAATGAAATCCATGAAAATACTGTATGTCATTATTAAATTATCTCAATAGGGGAACTAAAGCACATATTGCTGACAAGCCTTTGGCTTAAACTAACACAGCTTCAGATTAGAGGACATACAATACAAATAATGATTCCAGAAAATAGGAGGATCTACAAGAGAGACAAGCTTGGCCATTTCCAAAACCTGATGGCATACCCATACAATACTAGCCATACAGTTAACATTATCATATTTCTATTTCAGCACAAGTAATGTTCCATCATTTAGCCATTAAGACTACTTTTTCCTTCTCCATTCCAAGAGAGTCATGGGATCCACCAGTTTATGCTATCTGATTCTTGAAGATTAGAAACTTTATTATATATCCTGAATATAATTAGAACCACTAGGAATATACTCATTTTAATTGCTATAGTCTTACCACTAAAAATAAAACTAATTTTTAAAAAGATTTCCTCTAATTTTATTTAAATTAATATTTCAGGTCTGTCATTATACACTTCTAGATAAACTTTTTAATTACATAGTCTAGAAATATTTTGCTTTCAAGAATCATAGTTCCTACCTGAACATTATACATCTTACACCTAAACCTTGATTCATGATCCTGTACGTTTTTTCTTAGTTCCAAGATGGGTTTTGAAAGCTTTAACATGTAAAATAAAATCATATTCACATGTAGGAAACAGTTATTTGACCGTAGTTCATCAATGATGCTGCCATAGGCAGTGAGGGACAGCATGTGTGGGACAAACAGGGGATCAAGCCTAGCCAGCAAAGGTTCACGAAAGGCAGGTCCTGCTTGACCAGCCTCATCTCCTTCTACGACCAGGTGAGCCAGTTAGTGTATATGAGCAAGTCTGCAGATGTACTCTACCTAACTTTAGTAAAGTCTTTAACTGTCTTCCATAGTATTCTCCTTGTGAAGCTGGCAGCACATGGCTTAGACAGGTGTACTCTTCACTGGGTAAAAAAACTGCCTGGACAGCTGGGCCTGGAGAGTGAATAGAGTTAAATCCAGCTGGCAATTGTTTATGAGCGGCATTCCCCAGGACTCAGCACTGGGCCCAGTTCTCTTTAACATCTTTCCTGATGATCTGGACAAGGGGATTGAGTGCACCCTCAGTAAGTTTGCAGATGATACCAAGTTGAGGGAGGGGAAGTGTTCATCTGTCTGTCTCGGTGTAAGAAGGAGGGAAGTTTTATCACAGAGCAATAACCTGGGATCCTTCTACCTTTCTTAATCATAGAAACTCTTAGTCTATTCTTACACATCCCCTAATCACAAAATGGTCAGTAGCAACATGTTTTTACCCAGACTGTGTGCACCTTCATCTATTTACAAGGCTTTGCAGTACTTAGACCATCATATTGTGAAATATTATCTTTGGTGAAGAATTCTGGATGCACTAAAGCTCATCACATCGCCTCTTCAGTAATGAGTCACATATCTGTTCTTTGGAGATCTTATGAAAACAATAGCTCCAGGTATTACAAATACTGAAGGGTTTATCATATGATTGTCTTTGATTTCTTGTTTTCCATCTTTTGCTACCTAGCGAAGGAAAAGCAAATTTCAGTTCTAACAGATTTCTCTATTTTGTCAGAAAGGTTAACTCACTTGAGGCATAAAATTACATAAAACTTGGTTGTCTTTTTCCCCTGTAGAAGTCTGCTGAAGTGAAGATAACAGTCCAAAGCAGATTTTTTTTTTTAAATAGCTTCTACAGATCTAATTTCCTGAGTGCATAATTTCAGTTTCCAAACTGTAGAGTTGTGTTTCTTTGAAAAAATAAAAATTATAACTGACTCAATAATTACTCCGTAGAGCATACATGAAATGTAAAGCTCAAGTATGTTTGATAAAAAAGATGCTTACTAAATTTTCTGAATTTAATTTTGAAATGACTTTACTGTGGCAGTCTAGGCCAAAGCGATCAAAATGAATTAGGTACAATAGACACTGTTTCCTCTTCACAGTGAAACAGCTTTGCTAAGTAGCATTGTCCTTGTTTAAACAGGCTTAAGCCTCAGTGAAACAGAAAGATTTCAAACTTTAGACTGAGAACCAGACCATTACTGGCAGGTTAAATCATTCAAAGACACATCACAAACCCTTTACATATATTGATGAGAAGCAGTTCTAGCTTGTTAAATATTCAATATTCTGAGGAATTAAATGAATGTCAGAAAATAAGGGAAAAAAAATAGGAAATGTGAGGCAAAGGAGGACATTAGAAGAAAAAGAGGTAAATAGAAAATCATGAAGAGAAGACCGACAATGAAGTGATTATCACCTAAATACAGAAAGATTGACCAGGACATGTGAAAGTACATATATCTGTATCAAAGCCTGGGATTCCCAATACAGGAAGCATGTGGAGTTGTTGGAGCAGATCAAGAGCAATGCCTCAGAAGTGATAAAAGGGTTGGAGAACCTCTCCTGTGAAATGAAGTTGAGGGAGCTGCGCTTGCTTAGCTTGGAGAAAAGAATCTGGGGAGACCACATTGTGGCCTTCCAGTGTCTGTGGGGAGCTTATAAAGAGGAGGAAGATCGACTTTTTAAGTGGTCTAACAGTGATTGGACAATGGGGAGTGGCTTCAAACTTAAAGAGGGGGGATTTAGGTTACTTGTTCAGCAGATTTTTTTTTTACTCAGGGGGCGATGAGGCGCTCGCACATGCTACCCAAAGAACTTACGGACACTCCATCCCTGGAGGGATTCAAGGCAAGGCTGGATGGGGCCCTGGGTAGCCTGGATCCGGTGGCAGGCAACCCTGCCCACAGCAGCAGTGTTGGGACTAAAGACTTTTTAAAGTCTTCTCCAATCTAAGCCATTCCATGATTCTGTGGTATCATTTATTCAAAGCAATAATGTGAGGCAAGGGTAATAAGATCAAAATACTGAATTGGACATGGAATCATATCAAAGAATGCAGCAGAATCAGAAATTAATCATACTGAAGAAAAAGAAAATTTGTATTCAAGGAGAATGCATGAAGTTTTATCATAAACAAATACAAATCTCAATCACATATTCATATAAAGCAAAAATGAAAATAAAGGAATATCAAAACCAAAGTTATTATATATTTATCATTATATCTTCATTCATATTATATCTTCACGTCTTTACATCAAAAACTGATGTTACATCAGTTTCATAATAGTAACCAATACTTAAATGCAGACAGCAGATCACATTAAGAGATTTGTCATTCTAGGTGATCTTACTTGACACTATATTTTTAATTAATTTTGAAGATTAAAAAAAGATGCAAGAATCACAGATGACTAATCGCTGCTTATATCATTTATTAACTTACTGTTCAACAGTATACTGATATCATCTTTTTTTCAACCTGAAGAATTCTTAATCTTTTCTGTTAAAGACAGATCAATCCTCTCATGAACTCTGTAGCCTAATCTTTCTTATCAATTGCTCTTCCTTTTTTGACATGAATGCAAACAATATACTTTAGATATTTTCATTCGAGACTTCCTTACTTCCCTTAACATTCATAAAACTCTATTTGCATTTTTAATCACTGCTAACAGCAAGAAATTTTCCAGACTACGGTCTATGATGTTTACTGTATAAATCTACAACATAAAATCTACATTGTTCTACTACTAAATGGGAAGACTACATCTGATTTTTCTTTTAATTTTTCTGGTTTCTTACTCAGATTTTAAATGAATGTAAGAAATAAAAAGTTAGCTTCCTCATCATTACACAAATGTTCATAATACACATTTAAATACTTTATGTTAAACAAAACATGTAAAAAAAAGGAAAAAACTGAATGAAAGTACTTTTAAAGTGCAAAGGATTTGTAAATAGGAAATATGTTTTACTGTTTTAAAAAGCCTCTTAAATTTTTTCTATATTATGTATTGTTCTGGATTTCACTGGGCTAGAGTTAATTATCTTCATAGTGTCTGGTATGATTGGCTTTAGGAGAAAAACAATGTTAATAACATGTCAATGTTTTAAGTGCTTCTGAGCAGCGGCTGCACAGAGCCAAGGGCATTTCAGCTCCTCACACTGTCCTGTCAGCAGTGTGGGGAACTAGGAGGGCACAAGAAGCTGGAAGGATATAGAATCAGGACAGTTTACCTGAATTGGCCAAAAGGGATGTCCCATACCATATGACAGACATAATGTGAAAACTATAAACTCTGGGGAATTGGCTGAGAGGAGCAGCCAATTCTGTGGCTCAGAGACAAAATGGGCATCTGTTGGCAGGTGGTGAGCATTATGCATTACTTGTTTTGTAAATGTATATACATATGTGTACGTTACTGTTTTTGTTTTTTTCTTTTCCGCTCTAATAAATAGTTTTTATCTCAGCCCATGATTTCTACTTTTTGGGTTTGTTTTTTTTTTTTCTTTTCTTTTATTCTCTCCGCCATCTCACTGGGAAGTGGGTGGAAGTGAGCAAACAGCTGCATGGTGCTCACCTGCCTGCCAGGTAAAACCACAACATGTGCCAAACTTAGTTTGGATTTATTTCTCTTTAAGTGTTGAAGGAAATGGGTAAGCTTTTTCCTAATGATCTATTCTTATCCTCAGTTTTAAAGGTGTCTCATCTGTGTTCCTATACAGCAAACATAACAATTTAAATACTCTACTTAAAGCCTTTACAAAAATATAAAGTACAATTCAAACATTCACAAATTACCCCTGCAGTCCCAACCCCAGTAATATACTTAACTCAAAGTTTAAGAAAGAGCTACAGATTACAAAACATAATGAGTTGACCAACAAGGTTGGGATTCTACTGTCAATATTACAAAAAAGACTGAAAGCATAACTCACGACTATGAAAAAAAACACAACTTGGAATGGTCATAACATGCTGTTTCCTAATTAAAATTCAATAGGTATTTTACCTCTATCAAGATGGGTGATATGCACAGTCTTACACTGAAGACATTATTAAAAGAAGTCACACTACAGAAAGGTTTTCTTTCAGACTTTCCTGCATACTTACAATGGAATATCCCAAATGCTAATGTGCAAAGATACTGAGAACAATGGTAGAATGGTTATTAAACCACCTATACACTCTCATTCTCTTTCCCATCCCTTATAGCTATAGAAGCTACATATCTCCTGCATTCTGATTTGTGCCATAGCAAATATAATGCATTAGGAATACATTACAATACTATGATTTGTTAAAAAGACTGCTGGGCTGCTTGGTCCAAGGTGCTTAGACTGAGAAAGAGCTCCAGAACAAATAAGAAATAAAATTATCCTTAATGGCAGCTGCAATATTTCATTGTTTTTTGTTGTTGTTGTTTGTTTGTTTTGTTTTTGTTTTTTAATAGAGTAAATGTTCCAGCAAACACATGGAATATTTTACCTGAACCAGAGAAGCATTTTAGCCTAATATTTCTATGAAATTATTTTCATTTTTTAAAGAAGTGTTTATAAGCTCCTCCCTACACTTTTGTGAAATCTAGTTATTTCACTGGCAGAAAGCAGATTGTTTATGAAATTTTTATTCATCTATATAAAAATGGACTTAATGTAAAATGCCTTCATTTCCGTGCTTTAGAAAAAGTCCAAGATTCTAATACGGACTAAAACAGGCTCCCTGGTAGGGACATGATGAAAGCACTATAAGCTAGTTTAAATTAACCCTTAAACCTCCAAATAAAAATGTGCTGTAGCAGAATAACCTGAGTTAACCCAGAAATTCTACCAAATTATTTTTAAAACATTTGTGTGTGTGTGTGTGTGTGTGTGTGTGTGTGTGTGTATGCACTATATAGGACAGCAAATGATACAAAGCTGAAAGTATAACCACTCAAAAATGTGAGTCAATAAGTAACAGCTGAATATCAATGCAGGTTATACAGAACTCAGATGTCCAAATTTGTTTCTCTGAATTTTGAGCTCAATCACTAAACCTTATCTTTATCAATATTAGTTGTTAAGTGGCAAAGAGAACTTAGTTTCTTCTAGTGATAGTTACTGCAGCGTATCATTAGTAATGTTTTGACTGGTGCTTAAAACTTAAGAGAAAATATACAAGGACTTAGTGATTTGGAATCACCTTAAAAATTACTAATAGAAGCCTAATTGCCTTTTTTCAGCAAGTTTGCCACTGCTTCCTTTTCCTATAGAAATAATTAAAAATACTTCTATTTCATTTTAATTGAAAACTGAACTATATATTGTTTAAAATATTCAAAAATTGCCTTGGACAATTTCTCTTCAAATAAAAAAAATGTTTTGAGTTTTGAGTAAAATAGAAAGGCAGTAACTCCACAATAAGCATGGACTGTCAATCTTTTCTGTACTTCTGATTAATGCTATCAGTTCGCTGCAGAGCATCTGCCACTCAAAAGCCTGAAACCATATGTGAGTTATGATGAAACATATAGTTTATAACAGTTTTACTGAAATCTTACCATCAAATGTTTCCTTGTTGTTTTGAGCCTTATGGCAGCATTTATGACATTTTCATTGTGTTGCTGGCCTAGATGTACATAATCCATTTTTCATTCAAAAAATATATAGTATATGTAGTGTAAAAATAAAGACATTGAACATTAAACATAAGAGGATAAGATTAACAAGAATATCAAAGTGTCACAGGCCAAAACAAATGAAGATTACATGAATGAATTAATATAATCAACACACTTGAAAGACTTCTTCCCCTCGTGAGACCAGATGAGGTTTTACCTGGTCAAGATGAGGGATGGATAGTATTTCCTGAGTGAATTATTAATTATTTCCTCTCTCTCTCTTTTTTTTTTTTTTACCCCCAAGATGGAAGTTCTGGGAAAGCAAATTAGTCAGCAAGCAGAAGAGCATAGGAGCATCCGTTCAGCCTCTAAGGATACAAGAATTGGATCTGCACTCATCTAACACCAGAGAGAAACTGTCAGCTGAAAGGAGCTCACATGAAGAGATATTTGTTCACCAATATCTGTAGCAGTCAAAAATGAGTTCTTCAAAATTGCTGTAGACTCACACTTTAAAAACACACACAGAAAACAGGGGACATCTAGACTCCAGCAGAAGAAAAGGTGGACTCAAATTTAACTCCACTTAAGGAATGCGTAAACTGCAAAAGAGATAAATTCCATGGTACACAACAGGAAGTTCCTCAGAGAATGACAGACCAAAAACCTGAGCTACGTTTCAAAACATGACAGTAAAAAATGCAAAGATCTGGGTAAAGGCTGGAACAGAAGGATGGGACAAAAGCCTTGTGAAAGAGAGACAGAGATTTAAAAATTTTGCAAAACAGCAACTTTAGTTTTGAGAAGGTGTGACCAGTCTTGACTCTAGAATATGCCTCATTCACTGATTATAGGACATATATTTAGGAATACTGTCTATTGCATCAGTCCAATCTGTGTCTGAATGTAACTCACAAACATAGAGAATAGAAGATTGATAGAGCAGACAAGAGTAAAGTATGCGTACACTCGAATATTGAAGGAATTATGTAGATACTACTTAGTCAAAAGTAAATTTTCTCAAATCAGCTGAAAGGCATAAAAATAGCTGAAGCAACACTGCAAACTGTGAAAACTGTCTTAGCTGTTAACAGGTAAGCTTTAGATCAAACAAGAGTGAAAGACAAATATTTACAGTATCATTGCAGATGGAGAAAAGAATAAAAGAAACAACAAACCAGGCAGCTTAAAAAAATAAAAATAAAAATCAAACTCCTAGGGAAGTAGAGAAATAATAAAACTTCATATTTTGAGAGGAAATGGATGCAGTATATTTCAAACAAGATTTTGATCCTTGTGAGAATCCTTGTGAGAATCTCACATTAACTTTACAGTGATATACTTTAGATGCAAATTCTTAAAAATTTGCACAGAAATTTCAAAAACACTCAAAAATATTTATTAATATTCTCTGATCACTTTGAGGGTAGTATCCAGTACCCTTCTGACCCTTCTGGAGGTCTTCTAGTTATTGTTATTTAATGAAAAGAGTAAGGGAGAAATAAACATTTGCAGGTGCAAGATGAACTTAGAAAGAAAGAATCAAAATTGGGTACTAGTTGAAAGATTGGATGTCGTTTTTAAAGTAAAGTGCAACAACACATAGAGTAGAGCAGAGATTGTTAGTTAGAATTAGTGACACAGATAGTATTTTTAAAGAAAAAAAACAGAGCTTAATGAATTTTCAGACACAAAATACAATATCCTAGACAAACTGGCTGAACAGTCATCTCTCATGAAAGTTATGGCAAATCCAGAGGACTGATTGTTGGATATGTTATGGTCTATTCCAAAAACCTTATAATTTTCTCTATTTTACAGATGGAAGCTTAAGAAACAGGATTCTCCAAGAAGAAATGGAGATGTCATAAAAATTCCAGACGTGAATCTCAGTCCGACAGAGAAGCTTTAGAGGATCATCTTCAGAGCAGGCTTGTTCAAATAAGTCATTTGAGATACTACTATGTCATCTTATGTCAAGTTAGTAATACCGCTTACTTTCAGCAGATATTTTCACACTACCTCACATAACACAGCAAATCTTAGCTAATTTTCAAAAATTAAGTAGTAAAACACATTATGAGATTGGAGAGAGTTCCAAGGTTTTTTGTTTGTTTCTACTTCTGCAGAATTATACCATGAGAAAACTAGGATATTTTCATAGCAACAGAAAAATCATCACTGCAACATCTTTCAGAGAAATTCAGCTGCCATTTTACAATTTGTACAAGGACTCATTTCCCTAAAAAGTAAAGTTCAGCAGAACTTTACCAAATGCAAGATGGTTTTGTTGGATAAACTGTTATATAACATCAGTGGTAAGATAATGATCAGGCAACTCCTTGCAAACATGGCATTTTGGAGCTATCACCTGGGTCCATTTGCCTAATGTACAGGCTGATTAATCTCAAGTGTAAGGATGAACAAACATAATAAAATAATACTGGGTGTTCAAGATTGGAGAGGAGAGAAACAAGAGAAAGAAAATTAAATGTCAATACTGGTTCATCAAATCTTGCAAAATTTCTGTGGTACCCTTTCACAGCATGTAGTAACTATTTAAAAGCCTTTTAATCAGATTTAAAGCAGCATACTGAATCAGCTTGCAGTTGTTCTCCAAAATATTTCCTTATGTTTTAATCTAAAACTACTTCTTTATGTTTAAATCTAAAGATTTACATAAAGTGAGACTTATACAATAGTTTCTCTGCTTGATTTGCCCTGATATTCTATCTACAGATACAGCTAAATTGAATAACAAATGCATTTTAAAAGGTCATTCAAATAATATCTAACATTATAGTTATTTTAACTCTAAGAAATACATTTTTCTAGGTTAATTTGCTAACACCGGACATGGTTTCAAGTGGTTTATTTCTACATTCAATTCTCAGGAAAAGAGATTTGTTCCTTCCTTCAGAGTACTAAATTTCCAAAAACATAACTCGGTAGTTACCAAACTTAGTTCTCAGAAGTTAAGATTTTATAACTGCTCATCTCCCCTCCAGGTTAAACTACGCATCTGGGAAGAGCTGAGGGATTTAGGTTACTGTGGAAAGCCAAATTAAGTTCATGAATTATGTTTGTTCTATCTAATGTAGTTTGGCTTATTTTTATTATTTTTTTTTATTTCAAATCCAGAGCTTTAATTTCTCAAATAAGTGAACTTTTATTATGATCAAAAACACACAAACATTAGATTAATTTATTTTCACTGTCCTGAATAAGCTTTCTACATCCATTACAGAAATTTATTCTCACAATTATTAGTCTTACTCAATTCTTACTGAATTGCCAGATTTCCTCTCATTAAATAAAAAGATAGAGAAGACAGATCATACCAGTATATAGATTATGTGAATTCCTAGGTTTATTGCTAACAAACCTAAGGAAGTGTTTAGTGCTTTAATGATTACTTATATTTATCATTCGTTCATTTCTAAATGTTTATTTTTTGAATTGGTATAATTATGAATTACAAATAATTTTTTTTCTTCTAAATTGGGGAATCTTTTTCCCATGTAAAGTTAAATATATGTTCCCACTTAGCGTCAAAATAAACAGAAGAGATGTTCTGATATCTCTTGCTTCAATTATTTCATAAAATCTGAATTTTTATTGATAAGTATAATATTGGAAAAACTCATTCACACTTAAGCTTAATAAAATATTTCATTTGGAAGACAGAAGTGTATATTTTTCAAATCAGATCAACCTTGTGGAGAAAAAAATTCATTTTAAAGAAAAGAGAATAAAGACTCCTCATTTACTTCAACCTTTTTACACATATTCTGACTTTTTCATTTTAGCCAAGTAACTTCAAATGTATTCTGGTATGGATAAAATATACTTTAATTTCACAATTTCACAAATCTTCATTTCTAAGAAGTAATATTGCTCTGGATTTTTATTTTAACTCTCAAAAAGTTCAAGAAAACAGAGTGCTATGGTCAATACAGTATGAGAATGTGCACACGGTATAGAGCTATATATCATACATATATTAAAAGTAAATTTTATATTGCAGAATTATAACACTAGAGCAATATTAGAGATGTGGAGGCTCACATTTCACTTGCTCCTAATGGATGGCAATCACCAAGATGATTAATGGGATACAACATAAGACATGTAAGTAATCCTTGAGATTGCTGGAATTGTTTGGCCTAAAGAAGGGAAGGTTAATGGAGGATCTTATTGCTCTCTTCGACTATTCAGTGAGTGGCTGTAGAGAAGCTGAATCTAGCATTTTATAGGAGGTCCACAACAACAACAACAAAAGGACAGCAGGTACAAGCAGCAACAAGGGAAATTCCAGCTAGATATTTGGAAAAAAAAAAAAAAATCATATTCATGTCTACATGTTTCATCCTCATATTTTCTGACTGTTCCCACATATTTCTGCTTTCTCATCAAAACCCCATGAATGAAACAACCTCACCAGGTATATCAAAACTGCCAACTAAAACGTAGTAAAGTTGTAATACCTGTACCTGAGAGGCTGATCAGGAAGTTGTGATTACTGATTACTGGTAAACAGCAATTCCATGCGTGTTTCCGACTCAGCTTGTCACGTGTTCTGAGATCCTGAACAGAAGTGAATTACCTGCAAAATTTCACAAAACATATGCTAATTTTAGAAAGTTTTTTAGACTAAATCAGCATCCCCCTATGAAAGAGGATAAAAAGAAACACAAAGCCAGGAAATTCTGCTTTTAATTGTTCAGAAATGTCAAATCAATTGGAAATGCAGAAATATAACACTGCAATATGGAGTTTGTAAGAAATTTGAGGCAATATTTCTGAACTAAAAATCATGATTTCTCATGCTGGTTTTAATATTACAGTTCATAAACTATATCAGGAACAATACTTAAATGCATATGCATCTTTACGGAGTTACATATAATATATATTGCAAAGATCCTTCATCTTCCATAAAGAATTAGTATGACAGAGCAATTTATAAATATCCCTGTTAGAAAGTCAACTTTGCAGTTACAACATTAAATAAAATGTTAAGGTTTTTTTTAATCTAATCTGTATGGTCTAGCGGTCAAAAAGTGAGATTGCTTTAGCATACCAGGCTACATTAATATAAGATGACTAGAGAAGCTGTCATGTGGAAATGTTATGAAAATTATTTGTAAATGTGAAAGCCTCGGGAGCAAGGCTGTATTAACAGCTTCTATTACAAAGGTATCTTCAATAATTTACCACACTCAAGGTTGAATTGGATAGAAATCTTTTCTGTCGCAACTAATTTGGAAGCAAATGCAGACAGCACCATCTTCTGGATGGAATGATGCATTTACAACAGTAAAAGTAGAGCGCTGAGCTTCTGTTAAACAAACATATATATATATGTATGTATATGCAATAGGCTTAGCAAATTGTTCTGTGAGCAGAGTAACTTATCAAACACAGTTTCAAGTAGACTCATGTACTGTGTGTCCCAGTACATAGATCTTCCAACATTGCCAAATCCCTCTGCATCACCAGTGCCTGCCTTCCTCTGTAGTGTGATACAATGCACTCTTCACAGAAGTTCCTTCAAAGAAAGGTTTCTTTTCACTGGACAAGTGCTACTCACACATCCTCACAGATGGAAAAGCTACAGAGAGTTTAACAATAAATTCAGGTTAATGGAAATATCTTACGTTATCAGTCCATAGACAATAGGCATAAAGCAGATAAACTGTACCCAGTTAAAAAGTAAAGCTGATATACTGACTAATAGATTTGCAGAAAAGGACCTAGAGTCCAGGACAACAAGCTGACCATAAGCCAGTAACAGGTCCTTACAGTTAAGGCCAACGCCATCCTGGACTGCACTAGCTGGGCTGCTACTAGTGGGTCAAAGGAGGTGAACATTTCCCTCTCCTCAGCCTTACTCAGACATATCTGGGTACATAGCCAGTTTTCTCTCTTTCACCCTTCCAGTTCTCTTCGCTATCCACTGGAGTAGGAAGCAAGTGATTGAGCAGGAAGCTTAGCTGATAGATGGGATCAGTCCAAAACCAGACAATCTACAGAAGTGCCTTCCATCCTCAGTTTTTCTGTAGTTCTGAAGTATCACACATACAGTGCTGACTTAACAGGATTTCTTTTTCAACATAGTATGTAATACTGTACTGACTTTTAATCTCTAAAGAAAAGAAAAATCTAAAAAATGGAAAATTGGTACACCATGCATCTTTTCATCTCTGACACCATTTTCTAGACCTACAAATTAAAGACGAAACAAAGGTGAATATAATTCCTCCTGACCAAATGTTGAAAATGTAAGATTTGCTTAATATGGCAGCGTGACACACATATTCCTAGCCTTTGAATCCAAAGCCACACTGTCAGTAGCTCGAAGAGCACTTGGCTTTCTAGCACATCTAGGTTCGCAGACACATACACACTCTACTTCTCTCTAAAATGTCTAAGTTTTAAAATCAGATCTGAATTTTTCAATTCAAGATAAATTTGAAGCTTGCAAAACATGTCAATTTTTGAACTTTCACATTTCAGTATCATTTCCTTCAGATCCCCCCACACAAAATAGGTATATCCAAAAGGATGACAGTATTACCATTGTGTTATTGTTATGTGTTCTTGTTCTGTTGAGCTATGAACACAGAATTGGCTATGAGGTAGTTTCAGATTTATCTTCTCCATTAGAGGTCAGCAGAAGATTATCTATCAATACAGGATGTGAACAATTTCCATGTCTCTTGAGATTTTAGGCTATTTCACCAGAAAATCTTAATTTGACATTCTCGGTCAGAAAAACATAAGCCTAAAAGATCATAACTATGGCGTATCCCATAAGGAAGAAATTCATTGTAGAATCAACGTAGACAAATTTAGATCACTTAAAAATGGTAGAATTTGAAAAATTATGCCATGAAGACTAGCAGCAAAATGAACAGATGGAATCATGCAGAGTAGATAGGCCTACAAATTCCTTTTCATGCAGATAGAGTGCAGTGGAACACTCACAGTTTTATGGCCTCTTTTTTTTTCTCCCTTGGGCAAGAGCTAGCAGTTGAGAGAGGCTGAGTCTCTTAATGTCTCTCCTCGTGTTTTCAGTACTACTGAAAAGTCTTCCTTACCTAGGAGAGCTTCTAGATTTAATGGCAGCAGAAATGCAGAAATGGAGAATTTTTGAAGCATCCCTTTCTAAAGAGCATACTACCTCATTTTCCACAGAACATTTACTAAGCCAAACCTGAAATTAGCTGCAGCCATTAAGAAAACTTCAAATGTATCCAATTTGCAAACATACATTTAGGATTACGAGGTGTTGTTTTTTGTTGTTTTTATTTGTTTGTTTATGTGAGTGTGTGTTTGTTTCTCTAGCAATTTATTGCAGTTTAACCTGGCAAGTAGCTCAGCACTGCACAGTCATTCACTAACTCCCCTCCTTCCCAGTGGGATGAGGGGGATGAATCAGGAAAAAAAGAACTCGTGGCTTGAGATAAAACTATTTACTAAGACAGAGAAAAGGAAAAGGATAATAGCTATGACTGTATATATAGATTTGAATGTATAATAACAGTAGCCCACCACTCCCTGACTGATGCTCAGCTAGCTCCTCGAGCAGCATAAGAGAGCAAGATAAACTCTCATCCCCTTCAAAACTCCTTCAGCATGATGTCATATGGCATGAAATCTCCCTTTGGCCAGTTGAAGTCAGATGGCTTAATTCAATTCCCTATCAACTCCTTGGGCCCTTCGCTGCAAGTGGTCTTGACTCTATACAACACCACTTAGCAGCAACTACATACATTGGCCTGTTATCAACATTGTTTTTCTCCTAGAACCAGAAACATAGCATCATACCAGACACTACGAAGAAACCAATTCCAGCTGAAACTAAGATACTGCTGTCATAGGAGTTATATAATGTTTTTACTCCTGAACTTCAGCTCAGACACTATTTTGACCAGAAGAGAGGAATATTTCTGGATCTGTTCCAACTCAGTTTTGTGGAAGAATATAGGAATCATTATGAATAATCATTACAGATTTGATTGTAAAATCATACCTACCTGGTAAATAAGTACTCTTCTCAAGTTCTATTTTCATATTAAGCCAGTATTTTAAAAAAAAGGATAAATGGAAATTTTAAAAACTTCCCAGTGAAAGTAATTTTCTTGTACTCAAAATGTTAATTTGAGATGCTATAATACAAAGCCAAAGATAAACAAGACTCAGTCCTGCACAGATTGAAAATGTGACTTCCTTTTCTTCTTGTCCTGAAGTATAATGAGAATTAATATTGTTGAAAATAATTGGCATTCCTTGTTTCGGGAATGATCACTCTCCTTCACCAGAAGATTTCATGACGTATTCATAGGTTTTCAGAATGCCCTAATGTAATACATTCCCCAGAGAGAAGGATACAAATACATACTAAATCTAAATTAAATATCAGCATATTAGATATATTTTGATTTTTTCTTCCTCTAAATGATGTCATACACAAAGAGGACACAAAACGATGCAGAAAATGGATAGTCTTGTTGGACCTTTATATGATTGGTGTGACAAGACTCGGAAACCTAAAACAGATCCATATCACTCACTTTCTTATATGGAGCACACAAGAAAAGGAACATTTTTAAACTAAAATGTCAGCTTTCATTAGAACGTAAGCCAAAATACATAACTTTTCAGTCAGACCTAAAGCAACTAGACTAGTGAGTGTTACACTCAATCTTATTATTGACAAAAAGGAAAAATACTACATAAATTGAAAAAAATATTGATGGCCTAACAATTTTGCAATTTAACCAAAGCAGAAATACTGTGATTGGTCCAATCCTCTATTACTGGAATTAAAAATTTCAATAATAATAATGCTTTTAGTCGAAATGTCGCAGTGAAACCATACTAACAATATCACCATTAAAACCACCATACAGAAAATAATACTAATACTTATCTCTTTTTATTAGTGCAAAGCTCTCCCTACTAAAGCATTTCTGGATACTATTCTACTTTGCTCAGAAATAAAAAAAAACTCAGAACAGGGGGAAAGGGAGTTCACAGAGTTTCTTGCTCCTGTGATATGAAAGGAGCCGGATGTTGATATTTTCTTCCTCCTAAGTATTAGGCCAAGTTGTATTGCTGTACATTTTCTCAGCATGGTACACATCACCAATGGTACTGCACAGCCCAAGTTCACCCCAGGGAGCGGAACGTTACTCACTCCCAAGTTGATGGGGAGGCCAATGTCACCCAGACTCAGATCAGGTTCAGGTCTCAGATCCTGCACCCTCAGGGCACCTCAGAGCTTCTACTAATGACCGTAAAATTATAGTTACAGGTTATGCACACAGATCCCACATTTACTTTCTGTTTTGGAAGGAATTTACTACTACAATCTCAGTGTGTCTTAACCTGACAGGAGCCCTGCTCTTAGTGACATGATGGCATCGTATACTATGTCCTTCCCTACTCTTCTTCTGCTACTTACCCCGAAAATGTAGCATTTCAAATGCACCTGAAAACTCAAACAAAGAAATTCTGAGGGACTGCAACTTTACTGTAAAGTGAAAGCCTGTGCAAGGGAAAACAAAATGCACTATAACACTCAGCTTTCCTCACAGAAAAAAAAAAAAAAAAAAAAAAAAAGAGAGAGGTAATTTCATACACAGATTAAGTTGTCAAATTCTCCTCTCTATCAAGAAAAAAAAATAATATTTATACACACACAGAGACACATATGTACAAAGAGCAACTGATCAATACACTTTTGTTTTTCCTGGCAAAGCAGAAAGTACACGCTTTCTTGCCAGCAGATTTGTTTCCAGTGAAGACCTATCTTTACAACATAATTTACAGCAATAATAAATTCATCTTCTGAGAGAAAATAATGGCAACTAACAGGAAAGCATAGGAAGAACCAAATGTTAAACTGTGTAGTCTGACTAATGCAGAACTAAAATCAATGCTGGAAAGCACCATATATTCCATGAGGCAAATATGAGGCTGTAATTGCTCTGTTTGTGAAATCTAAGACCAAAGAAAATAGCTCTTTTATATCCATTTCATTTGCCTTGTGAAACATGTGAAACATTCATATAGTATTGTTCCATGGTAGATTATATTCTATCATCCTGCCTTATTGCTAACCTTATCCTGTCTCAAAACATATTTTAGCTGAATGCTGCTAAAATAATTCCTATTAGAAATAAGAAAACAAACAACTCCCTACAAATCTTTTTCCATAACTCATCAAATATGGGAAATCCTAAGCCAACAAACAATGAAAAGCACACCAAAGATAAAAGTAGTTTTCTTCTAAAGTAATCTGACGTACTTATCAGCTAACCTGGTATTTTTGAAAAGCCTAAGAAAATCTGCAAGAAGACTGGGCTGCCTTACCAGTTCACTAATCTACACTGACAAAATGGAAGCACTGTGTCTGCATGCAGAAACATCAGTGATTAGAAAGGATTCATGTTGCCGTGATCGGTTGCCTAATACAACAGATTCACTGCCAAGTATCATGTTTTGACAGAACAAGCATGTGTTTTATATGTATTTCCACCGTGGTTTCTCATTTATTTCTCATCGAAGTTTTTTTTTCACATGGTGAGAAAAATCAGACTGCTGTCTAAATGACAACAGAAGAGAACAAAGAATAGAACAGAACAGCTGGAAGGAACCTTCAAAGATCACCTAGTCCAACCTCCTGACCACTTCAGGACAGAGCCTAAGATTTATCAATTGTTTAGGAATTTTAAAAAGCTATGAAACTCAGCATTACTACGTACCTATTAAAGTTTTATTTTAGCCCCGATTTAAAAAATAAGTGTGTTTCTCAAATCAATATGAAAACACAACATTGATCACCTATAACAAATGCATGTGTTAAAATGTTATCAGTGTCCATATTATTCCATGTTCACTCAGTCTTTCTCTGTGCACCCATCTTGGTTATCTCACAGGAAAAAAAAATCCAAATGCCACCTGTTTTATTAGGTTGATGGAGCCCTATTATTAAAAAAGATTCCTTTTCCTCAGTAATTTACTCAACATTTCTCACTAATTGTATTACAAAGACTGCTATCATCATATTTCAGTTCCACTGGAAGTACTGTAAGTCACAGACAAGCCTGCCTGTCTGGCAGAAATATTTTCCTAGTTAGATGAGACTTGCTGGAGTCTGAAAAAGATATCTGACCTTTTCTATAATTCTGCGGCTGTATTAGGTGCTAAAATGCAACATAAGCATTATGAAACTAATCCCACGGCCTTACACAGGCACAACTTCCAAGGACCCTGAGATATATTTTGCGCTAATCCCGTGAAAACTGTTCTTGAGCTGCTATGCTTTTTCAGACATACACTATCCATATCACACAAGCTGCAACATAGAAAACAAACCACGATAGTACATATCCTGGCTGTCCCTCCACATTCTATTCAAGTCTTCACATTAGTGAATGCCAGAGGATTTTGTCTGCAATCGATATTTCACTGATTTCTATTTGCTTCCCACGCAGTCCCACACCCCCGCTATGTGTGTAGACAGTTCTTTGCACTTCAAACTCTAAACTCCAGCAGACTTCATACGAGCAACGGCAGCCTACTAAACAGCATTTCTTTTCTATGTTGGCTCCCTGTTTGAGTGCTTTGTTTGTGAAGAGTGTGACCAGACAAGGTACATCTAGAAAGAACACAGTGTTAGCTATGGCCCTGGAGACAGTGAGCACTCTGCAAAGAAGGGGAGAACTTACCATGCTGTCGATTACAGTAAGCAAGCACTGTGCAGCTCATGCAGACAGACTGCTGAAAGAAGCAGGCAGAAGATAGATAGACAGGCCTTTGTGAGTACAAAGGAAAAAAAAAGGGGAAAAAAGATCTAAAGGGGATTTTATGGAATTTGCAGTATCCTAGACAGCAACTGAATAGACTGAAATTAAGCTTGGATGCAAAATCCAGCCTGCAGCAAACCACGGACTGACAGAGAATTGGATTTTTAGACAACTTATTCTTATATACAAGGCAAACATCCTATTAGAAATCACAATTATGGATTGTTATATTCTAAAAAGGCTCTTTTGTGCATATCTCAAAATCTTCTGGGGTTCTATTGAAAAACTTGCTACTATAGAAAGGTTTAGAAAGATCAATTTCTAATCTCCAACTTACTTCTTCTGAAGTTAATTCTATATGCAGGTATGCATTTCCAGCTATAATAAGGTAAGCATGTATCAACATGCACTAACATGTTGTTAGTTTTACAGCTCTCATTCCTGTTACCAGGGCACACGGTAAAACACCAATCCTGAAGATGACTTCAAACATGTATGTCTTCACTACTTCTCTCCCCACTAAACATTTCAAAATTCCTGAGATACTTTACCTTGCCTTTTTCATTCCTATTATACATAATATGCAGATTACATGGCTGTAAGAAAAATGTACGTGTAACTGTTCAGTTTGAATCTTTTCAACTTACCAGACCTTTACAGAGAGAGGGAACAACCAGCAGAAATTTATACTGACTGCAGGGAAGGAAAGCTTTGAGTTCTTGTGCAAGAGTTTAAGATGAACACCTCTGGGTGGACAGAAGTAGCCCAGAGATAACAGTAATGGGAGAAACAGGAAACACACAGTTGGGATGTAAACTGTATTTCAGAATACATCTATATTAAGGACTGAAATTCTTTACGGCCATACGTACTAACTATTCAAGACATAAGCATACATAATAATAGAAAAATTTTCCAAAGATAGAAAGTCATTAACTAAACTAAACTAAGTGCCGTAGGATCTGGGATTTACTTATCAAATTACTCATTTTTATTACAATTTCTCCATTAATCATCAAAGTGACCTCTATGAGGCAGCAGCGCACATTCAGTCATTGGAGCCAGAATATATGTATTTCATTTCCAGATAAGTCAATTTGAACTTCAGAATTTTCCCTTTTATTTGGGTAAAATACAGGCCACTCCTCCTCCAAAAACTGAATACTGCCACAATTCTCTAGCCACAGAAAGAGAAAATAATAAAAAAATAAAAAAATGAAATCAAAGAACACTTCCATCTGCTTAACCATCTTCCAAGTAAGTTTACTGTTAATTTCCATCTATCTACCTGCTGTGCATTCAGCATGCGATTGATGTTTTAGAAGCACACAAGAGGTGTGCAGAGTATTTCTGCACTATTTTTATGCCTTAAAAAATTTAGAGTCTTGATGCATACTGAAAATGCGGTAAAAGCTGAAATTTTAGTTTGCACATTTGAATTCACAGGCATTTATGCTTTAAAAACTGTATATTATATGTACAAAACTGCTTATAAAATTATTAATACTAGCACACAAGAGTGTAAAACTATAATTTATGCATTACTTTACAACTAACATACTAAAAATAAGTAATGGAAAAATGTGAGAATACTAGATTAATTTTCAGGGTACTACAGTTTCAAGGGCAGAGCAGAAGGGAACAGTCACCTCTCTCTCCCTGCTGGCCACCCCTCTTTTGATGCAGCCCAGGATGCTGTAGACCTTCTGGGCTGCAAGTGCATATGCTGGCTCCATATGTCCAGCCTTTCATCCACTAGGACCCCTAAATCCTTCACAACAGCAGTGCTCTCAATGAGCTCTTTTCCAGGTCTGTACACATATTTTAATTATATTCATGAATTACATTATGTCCAAAGACTAATATATGAATGCATTTACTACAAACTAATTTATAAGTGTATTTTTAATATATTTTGCTAATTTTAGCAGAAGCCTGCCATTTGATCTTAAATAAGAAGAGAGCAAAAGAAAGGAAAGGACTGCAGAGAACAAAGGAATGCTTCAAAGTGTGCAATAGGATTCCATTGAAGAAAGGTAACCTTCAGAGATAACAATACTGTTCTCTTTAGACAGATCCCTGTTTCAGGTTCTTAGCTCAGCAACAGTTACCTTTCTTTTCTCCAGATGCTGCCAATGGCCTCTGTTACCAGGAGCCACTATCAAACATTCTAATAACCAATTATTTATTCTGGTGTCAATAGTAATAATTTCTGAAATCCATACATAAAAATATCATAGTAATCAAGTGGGCCAATGTGGTTCAAAATTCTCAGCTGATAGATGTTCTTCATATGAAGAGATCATTTTAGGTCGATAACATTTCAGTTTTATGCAATATCTTTTGTTTTTACCATAATTAGGAGCACTACATATCTGCCTTCTGGGCTATTACAGCAACAGGAACTGGTTACTTTCCCAATATTATTGTTCTAATTGTTCTTCATTAATTTAAGAGCTTTCTTCCTAGCATAGTTCAAAAATATTTACATTGCTGTGTTGTTTTCTAATCCTGATAGTAGGATCTACTCCAACTTAGATACTCTCCTTCTTATATATTACTTTAGAGCAAATGATATCATTACTTCAGCTGGAGACAAAGTAGAAACCTCTACAGCATAAACTTCTTTATCCTTGGATTATTTTTTTTTTAACCTCTTTTCTAAGAATAGTAAGTGTCATAAATGCTTTTGGTAGGATAGTTGATACTAGGAGTGAGATAGGAGCAGAAGATTATGTTAGGGAAGTACCATCTACAACAAAATGAACTCCCTCAAAGGTGTCCTTTGAAAACTGCTTCTGCCAAGAGAGAGAAAGGAGAAAAGAATTTGTAAATGCTGTTAGCTCCAGATACAAGCAGGCTTTTTAAGAGGAACATCCTATTTTTCAGGGACAAAAGTCAGGGAACCAGTAGCAATGTCAACCAAAGACTCTTTAAAAAATAATAAGCAAAAACCTTATGCTTTCAAGATAAAAAGAAACACCCACATTTTAAACGCATTATAAAGTGACATGTGCATGCAAAAGCCCCATTCAGTGGTCTCACTGTTGAAGGGCAGACAGAATGTGTTGCCCAACTTGTCTTTCTCTCTCAAATTCTGAGAGTTTATTTATAGCTGAAAGTTTACTTCCTCTGTAAAATAATAATTCTTTTCAGAATTCATACCAAAACTCCTTTGCAAGGTCAGTGAAAGATTACTTACTAGCAAGCAAATGAGTTTCACAGGGAGATAAAAGCTTAAAGTGCGCTAGCTTGCACAGTGTTTTTCTACGCCCCTTCCCCTATTCCTCTACGTACATATACATTATTCTGCAGCATTATTTAGCGTCCTGTGGTGCTGAATGCTGTAGGCTGATGGAACAAAATGGTGAAAAGTTGTCACAGAAAGCAGAACTAAATGACTGAATGACCCTTCTGTGACGTACCACCATAAGACAGTGAACAAGAAAAACACATGCAGCCTGAAAGGCTTTTTAAAATTTACTCAAATTTATTAACATTACACAGCTTTAGATCTTAAATCCTACAATTTTATTCAGAGATTTCTGTATCAGCTTCCAGGAGAATAAGATCCATAACCAGCTCTAGTAAGAAGAATCCATTTGAAAATATCCAATTTAGAATAAAATTATATATGTTTTATTCAGGTTTAATTGTATTTTGCAGTATACTAGAGTGGAATGTGATTTTCATACTTAAAAAAACAGGATTTTTTTTTTTGCTTTATTTCTTTAAAAAAGCCAATACTCCATGTATTTAAATGAATGAAATAATGAATTGCAAATGGAGAAAACTCAATGAAGCATGAGACAATTCAGCAAAATATTTACATATCCTCACAGATCCTTGGAAAGGTTATTTAAGTGTAAATGTGACATTTTGAAATATACGACTGCAGTAAAAACTAAATCAATCATAAGTCATTTATCACTTAGTAATGAAATGTAATGTTTATCTTCATTCTCATTTAAAGAGGTCTTGTCTCTGTAATTATTGGCTTTGATTCTGACCTTCCTACTTTTTCCAAGCAATTAACTTTTTTCCTACTTACATCTGGTCCAGATAGGGGTCTGTTCTCCTGTAATAAATACATATTTTAATAAAATTAAGAGCCCATTTTCCATTATTGATATGTCAGTATTGTTTGCAGATCAAATTCTATAGCATTTGGCATATTTATTGAATCCTTATCACTAAGTTTATACCCTTTGCAACAATTTCAGATAACCATACAAACTATGGTCTGGAGCTATATAGACCCAACAAATTTTTCTTCTGCTTTGGCTTCTAGCTAAGAGAACTGATTACAGAAGAACAGAAATCAGTGAATTCTGTGTACTAGCAGAAAAGACTAAGCATTTATGAATATATAAATTTCAGTTTGTGTTGTTCGTAGTTTCCCAACTTGCATTCATTTCACTTATGCACATCTACTACCTGCGTAAAGACAATGCTCTTACAGGTATACTCTCAGAGTTTAAGGAAGATATCTTGTACTACTTTCACACATAAACTGGGGAAAACTTATCTATGCTCCAGGTTCCCTCAAAAAAAAAAGAAAAGAAAAGAAAAGAAAAAAGAAACCACACACAACAAGATAATGAATTTAAAGCTTAAAGTTTTATGTACATACTGGATCAAGAAGGCAAGTTACAGAATCACAGAATTGTAGGGGTTGAAATGGACCTCCAGAGATCAAGTCCAGCCCCCTGCAAAGCAGGCCCCTGACAGCAGGCAGCACAGGTAGGCATCCAGGCAGGTCTTGAATATCTCTAGAAAAGGAGAATCCACAACCTCCCTGGGCAGTCTGTTCCAGTGCTCTGTCACCCTTACTGTGAAGAAGTTCCTTTACATACTGGTGCGGAACTTCCTATGCTCCATTTTTTGGCAGTTTCCCCTTGTCCTGTTCCCACAGAACACTGAAAAGAGGTTGACCATGTCCTTTTGACTCCCACACTAAGATATTTATAAACATGAATAAGATCAGCTGTCAGACTTCTCTTCTCAAGGCTGAACAGACCCAGGTTGCTTAGCCTTTCTTCATATGAGAGGTGCTCCAAGCCCTTTATCATCTATAGGTCTTACGTCTACACTAACAGTATTTATCCATTAATTCTAACTGTAGTTTTCTTAAGAAGAAATGTTAATTCTGTCTTTGTTAGGGAAAAGGAATTTACGTAAACATATGTGTGTGCTCCTAATTCAACACAATATTAAAGCTGATATCTAGAAAAGGGCATACATTTTGCAAAGGTTCATTTCACTGAACTTTTTGAAGGAAACAATAGCTTTGATGTTGGAAAAAAAAAAAAAACACCTGTCTTTTCATCAATCTTACAGTGTCATGGGGAAAAACGGAACACATTTAGGTCAGTACAGAGCAGAAGCAGCTTATTACTGTAGGAGAGAACACAGAGCAGCAGCGTCAGGTTCTGCTGACAGGAACTCTGCCCAAATGGGGTGAGGGTGTATATTACCTTCAGGTTACACAAGCCCTCCTTCACTAAACTGTGTCAGATAAGAAAGCTAAGGGAAATATCAACAGCCACTGAAACCTCTCAGATAAGAAGGCTGTGTGACAATAATCTACTTTATTAACTAGATGGTATTGACTAGCAAGACCACCAGCTGTAATTGCTTCTTAACCAGTGAGGCCTGGAAAGGCATTAATTTTTTGTCTTCCACAATGCAAATGTGATTTTGACCACTCTGATTTGTACCAAAGTCAGATCAAAGAGGAGAGGTTATAAGTATTGATTCTGACCTAGCCTATGAAATACTGAAGTACTCATCTTTCCAGCAGTAAAGCCAGATCTTCACAGCACCTATTCAGCCAGTGCCAGTCCTTTCAAATAATAAAAGCCTATGATCACACTGTTCCCAAGGCCTAGAATGTGCCTTCCATGTAGGTCAGGTTCATGAATAAGGGAGAATGCCTTTCTTTTTGTAAAGTAGAAGTCATCTGAAACAGTAAAACAGTTTGTGGAAAGGCAACACCAAATAACAGAGGCATCTCATGCATTCTTCTCAAAATAATATGTCAAGTTCTAGCAATCATATGTAGTTTGAATGACCATAATTTCTGGGCAGAATGGAAAGTGATTGATTAGTCTACTGCTTGCTTATCCTCGTGTGAATAATTCCCTTTTAAGGATTACATTTACTGCAGAGAAAGTTCACTTCTACAAAGTTATTATGGGACAATACAATCAGTTTCTTTCCATTTCAGTATTGAAGTGAAACTGCAGCCTAGTTGTCTAAGAACCAGTCAGAGCAGGTCGAGCTGCCTTCTGCTTGTTTCAAGGTGTGTTGCTTAAACCTGCCTTCTGTATTTAAAAAGCATTCTCATCCTCCACTGCGCCTGCTTTTTCTTTTAGATCTGTGAACTGTACATAGCATTACTCAAAGGTGGTTAGATGATCCAAAATTTGAGCGTGGACTGCTTTTGTACTGCAGTCAATGACCTATGGAAATGCATTTCGTAATATTAAATACCTTTTTGCTTATAAACAGTTATATTAAGATTAGCTTACTAAATAAATCAAATTTTTAGCTTCCAATCATTTGTAGGGGAGAAAAAAAGAAATATTAACACTCATTAATATCTAGATTAACACAAATTCCAAAGGACAAATTCCACAGTGTTAAATCAGGTCACCTGTACACACTTATCTTATGGGACTCCAAATAATTTTTTATATCAATTAATGTGCTATTGTCTTCCTTTCTCCTCCCTCTTTCCCTACTCCCAGATTCCTGTGCTGTCTTTGGGAACAAATGAAGGAACCATTTAGACAGGGGGAAGCTCATGCCTTAAGCAGCTGATCTAATTTCTGAGGGAGTTTTCTTTTTGGGTCCTTATCAAGGAAGTGTCACCTGTGAAGTTGGATCTTTGTCCTATCCAGATGTTATGTTATGTTACACTGTCTAATTGGTAATTCTCTCTGTGCATTCCTGTACAATTTCCTTGTATTTTTTTTTAGGTACAGACTAACAGATGCAGGTAAGGGAGAGGCTGTGACTCCACACAGGAACACACACCAGCTCATATGATAATTTGACAACAGGCTTCCTACTATCTTTCTGATCTTTTGGAAATATTTCTTCTTACATTTACGAGATTTGCACTATCTTTGCAATTTATTAAGGTTTACTTTTTTTCCTGGCTTTAAGAGACAACATTTTTTGACATAAAAGTATAAGGCAAATTCAAGTCTATATAGCAAGATTTCCGATGAAATTATTAGGTAAACTTTTTGATGTTTTCTTTTTGTTCTCAAATCCTATTAATGTGGGATCCTATAATATAATGGGTTGGATAAAAAGAGGCAAGGAAAATTCTTACATAGAAAGAGCACTCAGAAGAGGAAAAATAAATAAAAAATAATAGTAAAAAAAAGGGATCATCAACTAATGGTTGCAAGGACGGTATAAAACGTTACAAAGAATGTTTGTGTCACAACCCTGGGAAGCAGCATATCAAAATTTACTGATCTACTGAGTAGCTCCAGAACACACAAACCTGGTAAAGAATAGATTACGTATATGTTTAATCATATTTAGCAATTATATTTAATACAAATGCTTCAAAATCTCTCCACTCAAGCAGGAATGCTCTATTACTATGTATTTTTGCTAAGGCCTCTGGCAGCATGCCCTAGGTTAAATTGGCATCTGAATACCAACAAATAGATGTAATTAATAATAATTAGAAAACCTTCGAATTTAAGAACTCTTCATAATTGAGTGTTTTATTCCATTTTGTGTTTTTTTTTAAAGTTATGTTTTGAAGCATAACTTTGTGTTAATTGCTTGAAAATATTATAGAAACATGAAACCCCTTCCAACAATTTATCTGTTATTTTATGCTTCCATTAAAAAACTCCAGGGTGCCTATTACCGTACGATATCAGCATGCATATTAAACTCAGTGTAGGTGAGCTATGTTAATATTATGCCTCAACAGCACACCCTGGAGTGTCTTGTTGCTTAAATGATGGAAAGGTCAAACATTTGTTCTGTGAAACATGATAGTGTGCTGTAATTCTACATTATCATTCCCTGTTATATCATCCTTCCAAGAAAAGAGACTGCAACAAAAAAGCAATATGATTGAACCAGCTTTGTTAAAGTGATAATATGCCACATAGTCTTGTAGTTCTCTTTGGGAAGTAAGGTTATTCCCCTTGTACATAGTATTAGCATAAATTACGTATCAGTTGAAAATCCTGTAAAATCTCTAGTCAACAATCTGCATAGACATTGATATTTCTAATTAGAATGGAAGGACTGAATCTTGCAAAGGCTGATATGTTTACTGCAGAATACATTAAGGTTAATGGAGAACAGACCTGTATTAAGGAGAAAATAGAATTTTATCATTAGTGTCCCCTTACACATCTCAGCTGCTTCAGCACAGGGCCTTTCATCCTGACAATCTCTTTAGGCAATGGCACACTACTGTGGAGCAGGGTAGAAGAAATTGGAGCTAAGATGGATGTGGCATGACTGTTCCGTAAGTAACTATATACTTGTGATACTCAGGATTGTTATTCTAGTAGCAACATCTAGTAAGAAGTATCCATCCAAAAGGAGAATTTTTTGTTAGTGCTGCCTCTTCTTACTGTGCTTTTCATTAATTCAGACAACTAGTCTGTCATGTAGCTGTTATATATACCATGAAGACTGAGAAAATTACGATTCCTCCTAAATAGCACTTCGTCTTTGACTCAGATTCAAAAATATTTGACTGGTCCTACAAGGATCTACTACGGAAAACTAAATAAGAATTTTGAAAGCAGAGTATTTTTGCTCAAAGTAAAAATCTCAAATTTTCTTTGCCCCCAGCTGCCATCCCAGAAAAAAAAAATCTCCAGTTACGTAGAGAGGTACCCAGCGTTATCCACTGTGTGGTACTAAGGCTATCTAGAAATTATCTATTTTTCCTGCTTATTTTTCCTGAAGCCACAGGGGTAACTGTGCCAAGAAGCCCTGTGATAGACTCTGTATCACTCAAGAATTCCCAGAAGGCTCCTAAAAAAGGCTGTAGGCACAAACTGCTTCCCAAACACAAGTGCAACAGCCTTTACTCTGCAAGAGACCACTATCACTTCAGCAACACCACCTCAGTTTGGCCTTTAAGATACCTCTGAAGCCTGAATGCCAATGGAAGAAAGACTACCATTGAATGAAACAAAGTAAATACACACATAACACAACTTAAGCTTTTGTCCATCGTCCTCCTGGCACTGTCCCCTCTCAAAAGCCCTATCAGTCCTGAATTCTACTGCTGATATTTTGTTTTGTTATTCTCTATGGTGGACAGAGAACAGCAGATCAAAATAAAAATATTGAAGGTTCATCATGAAGAGTACTCCCAAGCATGCATGCAGGAATACATGCAATAGCGAAGTTTTCTCTTTCCTACAGCAAGTTCCCTTTGTAAGTTAAAATAAAGATTGCCCCAAATTCTGATGTATTAGTTAAAAGGGGAGGAGAAAGTCTCTTTTGAAGTTAAACAGTGCCAAATAGCCAAAGTACATCTGGATACAGATGTACTTTAGTTGCAATAACACAATCTTCTTGGTGATTACAATAAACAGCAATGATGATGGCATCAGCAAATTTTGAAGTGTAAAACTTACTTACAAGGTGTGGATCTTTTTTTTAATGGATATTATGGTTCTTAAAAGTGGGCCCAGTAAGGCAGACCTCTTTCACCCTTATATTTTTAACTTTAACTTAAATGTTATTTCATTAAATCCAAGAGGCTTCTTCAATCAGATTGGTTTTAAAGGTTCACTTTACTGCCTTATATTTGTGCACTGCTATTATTTCTTCTTTTGCTGTTTGTCTCTACAAGCAATCACACCATGTGTAAATAAGTAAGTAAAAAAAAGTAAAAACTACATTTTAACATACCTTTCTGATTCTTATAATTTTTTCACTACAAATTGAGACTTCCAGGGTACACTGAGAAAGAACACAAATGCTGCTGCAGTTTTTTTAGGACAATAGATTACCAGTACCAGTTTGAAAGAGATTCATCAATAAAATGTTGGTTCTTTTTCCACACCTGAAGGGAAATGTTTCCTGGTTACATAGAGATAAGAAAGACTTCAGTATTCCTCCTAGCTTTTGTACCCAACCAATCGTTAGGAAGGCTGTTGTTGTTATCTTGAGACCAGCAGAAACCACATCCTCCCTTCCTCCTTGCCAGTGTGTTCTCTTCCCACCACCTAGTTCCTAACAGAAATAAAAACAAATGTAGATGCTCAAGTGGTTCATGAAATCCATTTCATAACCATAGTTATGGATTTCATAGTTTTTTAGACTAAAAATTTGTGCATAGCAGTACAATATTTTAGCACAAACAATACAAGAAAGTGAATTTCAGAGGGCCTCAGCTCTCTTCTATTAGCACCATACAGGTGTTTGGTTTTTTTTTTTAACTCTGAAGTTAAAGCAGAGTGCTTCATGCTTTCAAAAATCTAGCTCTAACACCAATTATGCATTTGTTCTTTAAGTATTTCTAGAAAATTCCCTGTACTTTATCAATCACTAAAGGTCTCATGTTGCAAATACTTCTCATGCAGTGCAATTCCAAGACTACACTGCAAAATAAGCATCCAAATCAGATTTTAAAAAAATCATCTCCAAATGCTAGAACTTATGCACTCCTAAACAAGCATTTTGGATTTCTATAACATTCAGAGCAAGGCAAACCTTTAATCAAATAAGCGCATGCTGAAACTTGGACTAGTTTTAAGTAACCTTAACAAATTCCATCTCAGTTCAGAACACCCATGTAACCAACCATGAATTCCATGGTGTCATGGAAGATTCATATTTGTGACTCACACTAAAATCAGTTATACTTAACTTCACAGGCAAATCAGTATAACAAACAAGTTCATTTAGATATATTACATTTTATTTCTAAGAAAGTTGGCATTTCCCCCCAAATTACTAAACTTTCATCCTTTCACAAAGGAAAACAGTGGCACTAAGAAGCAGAAGGAAGATAGAATGTAAGAAAACATTCTGCAGTGATTGAAGAACCAGAAGCAGGCAGTTGGCCTCTTCATTTTTCATTATGCAATCAGTACTGCTCTTCAGATTTTCTTACTTCCAAATCTCTGTATTAACTTTTTGCTTGCTCTTCAAGATGCTGATATTGCTTTCATCCTTAATTTACCTGCCTCATCCTTTACTCTCAAAAGTCTTTTACTTCACCATATCAAATCAAATGATGGTCACTGATGCACTAATCAGTTTTCTCTCTCTATTTCACAGATAATATTGAGAGGGACAGAAAAGAATTACAGTGATGCAAGGACAGAAGAGGTATTCAGCTGCCTTGATTTGCTACCAAAGCCTTCTGCTGTTTTATTCCAGAGATCAAGTAGTTCATTTCAGAAACAGATACTTTTAATGTAGAGGTCTATTTGCCAAAGGCAGTCTGCTGACACCAAAAATATTTCATGAGGGCTACAGATTCAGACCACTGCTTATTATTGCTCTTTTTGTCATTTATCTGAATAAAAATATTTATTTAAATGATAAATTAATACTTTGATACAGAGAGGTTTTCTGAAAGTATCCTCAGCAGTAGCCATATTTTTTAAACAGATATGATAGTTTACAGTTATAGTACTAACAAAAGAACACAGAGAGGTCAAGTAATCACAGAATCACAAGAATTGAAAGGAACCTCAAGATATCTGTGAGTTCAACCCCTCAAATCAAAACAAAGTAATCAAAACAAAGTACGTGTGGAAAACAGATTTAATATTTTTGGTCATAAAATTCACAAAAAAAAATAGTATTTAACCCTTTTTTTTTTTTAAGTGGGCTGAATATTTCCCATTAGGAACTGTACTTAAGTAAATCTAGATATTTTAGCAGGGTAGGTTTTTGTATTTGCAGTTAAGCCATTAACATGTATAGTTTCAAGTTTTCAGCTTAAAATAAACATTTATTGTAAGATTTCAGTTAGAATTTTTGCAATATGCAGTTGCATTATGTAGAAATATTTGCTCTGGTCCTCGCATGTAATGTAGTTTCTTTTCTCTTATCATACAGAACATAAACAAAATCTTGTAGGGAGGTGAGAAGAGAACAACAAACAAAAAGTAGTTTGTTCACTACTTATTTCTTTGTACACCTATATTATTATTATTCAGTATTTGCTACTGTTATACAGCATAAAACAGATCATCACCCACAGATACCTCAACATTTGTATTAGAAGTTACACTGACTTATGTACAGTGCACAAAAGATTTACTCTAAAATGACGTTGTTTTTAACCAAGAGACAAATATGGAATTTGTGTCTTAATATGGAATAGTGTCTTAAGAGCTCCGTGTGGAATTCAATCTTCTGAAGAAGCTTTGTGAATACACTGGCATTTAACTTACCACCCGTAAGACACACTATTAAGCAAGATACTTTCTCTACTAGGATATCAAGAAAATGTTTTGTCACAGTCATTGCTATCAGTCAACACAATGCATTAATGCTCACTTGAAATGACAAATAGTGTTTAGAAAATCCTATGAGTTTTCAGCATTGCTAATGATAGATCAAACACAGAAGTATTGCATGCACACTGAATAAAATAGTAAAGACATACCAACAAGAAGGCAGAGGAACGTAAAGGGAATCTTTCAAAGCCAACTTCTCATATCTGGCAGGGAATAAACAATAGACCTCGAGAAAACGAGGCTAATGTATGCCCCGTGTTCTCATATTTTTCCCTTCTCATCATCTTCCTGTCCCTTCTGGTATGCACTGCAGCATATCCACAACTCTACCTGCAGTAACACCGAAATTCCGGCGTGGCTTGGACTGAGCCAAAGTGATCAGAACCCCTCAGGGAGCAGCTATTTCACCTGTTATGCAACAAGATATGCCAACTTATTGTACCTGCCAAAGATGTCCAACATTACTTATGAGGATTTTTTTTTTTTTTTTTAAAAAACCTTTTTGGGTTTAGTTTTAAGATGATTATTATACTCTAAAGAAGTAACAATAATAGATTTTACTTAGACTCTCATATGAAAAACTTACACTTTTGCAGAGTATCCACCCATCCCTCCCAAAAGGTTTCAGTGTTTACTTGAGTACAGACAATATGTGGAAATCTGCAGGACAGAAAGTTAACGAAACATGATCTCCTATCCCAAGTTGGAAGAAATTTAAGAAACATTTCAATCTTCCAAATACAGTACACTAACTCATATTCTATTTTGGCATGACTTTGTTTTTTTTTTCTCCCAGAATGCATCTAATACACAGGAACTGAGCAAAAAAGAACTTATATTTAAAAAAATGGTTTGGTCACTATTTCTTTTCATATCATGAAGTTTTCCCTCAGCTTTGCTGTATTAATACAATCCTGTAGAGAATGGCAATAACAGATGTAGCTGCTTTAAACCAATCTTAAATTACCCAAGAAAGACAAATGTCACAATCCAGTAAATAAAGAATTACTCTTTTCCTCACTTACATTGGTTCTGTGTTCTTAAAGAATCCATTTTTGATGTAATTAATTTTCAAATAGCTTGAAGATTTCAATCAATATTAGTTAAAATATACGATAGGATAAAACTGAATAGCTGAGGAAAGACTACTGCAGTTTATTGTAATTTTTAGATCAATGCAGAGATACAAGCAAATCCTACATGCAGTTCTTCTCATTAGACTGGCTAGAATTTATGAAGTTCTGTATCTATTTTTCATCATATAGTTAATTATATAACAGTTATATCATTTTTTTTCCCATGGGTCTATTTGCTTTTTATTTTTTATTATTTATTTTAAAATATGGACTGGGTGTTGTTCTACTCCAGTTTCTTTAGAGTCAAGCTTATAGACCCTCAGCAGAATGAAGACTGGACCACAGTACTTATACCAACTCTTACTCCTCTTCACCTTTCCTGTCCAAGTTGAGGACGAGGGAAATTAATTGGGTCTGTCAGCTCACTCATTTCTGATGTAACTTTCTGTAATTAGTTAATCATGATTTTCCATCCCAAGTCTATAGTAGGTAGTTTCTTGGCTAAGCATTGTGCACCCATGAAGCACAAGCAGATTCAGTATGATTTAATCATCACTTCTCTTGAACCCAGGCATAAACACACACATTAGGAATGACTGTACCTAAGCTTTCGGTAACATTGTAATGCCACTAAGCATTAATAATAGGCAACCACAAAGAGGCAACCTGATGGTACAGCTGTTCGAACAGGGTACAGGAAAGCATATTCATTGCAAAATCAGTAAAATGAAAACTAAGGATAAAGAGCAGGAAATGCATGGTAAAACCAAAATACTCCTTCAATAGAGTGTCTGGTACAACTACAATGACCCTGCAGAGCAAGCAAGAAAAGTGACTGACAAAACTTGAATGACTCTTGGTCCCGAAAATTTGGATGAACTATGTCAGAAGCAGGTGAATTCCTCCTATTTTCCTCTGGGGAGGAAACTGAGGAAGATAAGATAGTGAAAATGGAAAGATGGAAAAGAAAGTAGTCCACTGCAGTTCCTTCACTGAGGAAGGAACTCAAGCCTCGTTACTTTGACCTCTGCAGCTAAGACAAGCAAGCACTACAGTTAGCAGTTGTATCTTTCTGGTATCAGCTCCCTAGTACAGAATACTCACAGGTAAGTGCAGGCAAACATTTAAATGACTAATTGTATTCTCTACGGAGTCAAAACAGTGGGTAATAAGCAAGAACTAATCATTAGCAATATGTATGGTTAAGAAATGTCATTCTATGAAGATGTTGTTTTGAAATTTGAAACTCACCTGAACTGTCTTTTAAACTCTGAAGAGTGATCATCCTGGAGTGTGTACAGATAAACATTTATGCATGCAGTTGCAAAAATTTCAATACTATAATAACACTATCCTGTAAAATGCAGCAGAGATGCTAGAAGAAATGAAATATATTCATCCTCTTAACATTAAATATGCAATGTATGCTCTGGTTCATCTGACAAGCAAACGTTGTTGCAGCCTTAGGACACTGAAAAATACAGATATTTATTTAGCTGAGGGAGCAAGAGGAGGTCTCTTCCCTAAGGAACAGGATGTGCCACCCATACCACCGAATGCTTGAATCTAAGCACGGATTTTCAGTTGTAGTCTTTCTCTACTATTACACAAGGCCTAAAGCCATTAGGGGTCTTTACCGCAGATCTTCCAGCACTGGCTGAATAATCTACTTGCAGAACTTCTTTTAGTGAGTAAGTAGCAGTTTGACATTCTCTTTTTGAGCATGATTCCATTCTCAGATGGGAATTCTAAAGAAGTGTCATATGTAGAAGGCATAAAAATTAGAGAAAGGACAGGTAAAATGTGAGAGAACTAGCTTAGGATAGATAAAACTGCCTAAAGTTAGAATTTTATTTAAAATTTACTCTACTCTTACTATACTCATGTCTCTCTTCCTTAGCACCACTGTGGAGTCATTCCAGGAACAATACATAAAGGAAAACTCTTTTTTTCCATAATTTCATGAATATATTTAACATCCCATAAATAAAAGGATCATATACTTTGTTGAAGTGGTAACATTAGATGTTACCAAGAATGCTTTACACTTAGCCTTAAGAACTTATATATATAATTTTTACATTATTTTGCTTGTTTATTAACTTGTCTTCAATCTACAAGGAGCAGACATAGATACAGAATTATCCCCATCTCTTCTTGGTATTTATTGCCAGATCAATATAATCTTGTGTGTACTGCAGTCCCCACAGGAGTTGGTCTTCAAATGTTTGCGCAAACACTAACAGTATTTTGTCCTTGTTATATCAGAACAGATCATTTAATGAAATGTCTTACAATCATTTCAGGCTCATGTCCTCCAGTACATGTTCTCCTTACATGAACACTTAATTATTTATACCTTTTTTCTTCATTTAGCAACACTGCAAAGACAGCTTCCCTTTACTGAGTCTCTAGAAACCAGACGTAGTGAGGTTTTTTTTTTGGAAAAGCATACATGAAGGCCCTATGCGAAGTTTCTGAGACTTTACTACTATTCTTTCTTCTTTATCTCTTATCAAGTATGTGAACTATTGATGTAAGCAGCCATTTGCTCCCTTGCTCCAGTATCTCCAAAGAACTGGTATCCAGAGCAATATTAGATAAACATTTTTATTTGAGCTCATGTTATCTAAGGAATGCATATGAAGTTTTAGAACAGTCACAGATGAATGAAATGCATCACTGTTATAGCTAAAAAAAATAAAGGTAAGCTAAATTTACATTGATATTTCATTCAACTTCAATTATCTAAAGATAATTTCTATCCTAAATACATCAAGAGTCTGCAAAGATAACATAAAGCAAACACTATTACCTGAAGAGTTAGGAAACAAACGGGGTTCAAAACTTTGTGGATCAGATTTTACCACATGACCCCAGTAGCCATGAGCTTCAAAATAAGATGATGATGTAAATTTATCAAGTCCAACAAAATAATTAAAAATACAAAATAAATAGGTAATTTACACAGAATTGAACTGGTAAGGAATGGAAAGTACTTTCAAGGAAGATCATCCAACAGTGGCCAGATATGATTTTCCACAGCAGCAAATTTCTGCAAGTTGTAATAGCGTGATTACAGGGAATACGTGGAAAGTCACATGCAATCTTATATCTGGAGTGTCATACAGCAAGCAGGCCCAGCAACAGCAGTAGAAAATAAAAACTGTATGCTGAATTTTAGGAACTTTGAAGTTGTTTAGGAATCTGAACACACAGACCAATAAAGATAAGCAATCTTCTACCAAGGATGCTTGAGAGGTGTGTCCAGAGAATACAGGTAACTGGTGGAAGAGTGGTTCTCTGATGGGATGAGGGGAATCTGACCATGGTTTCACATGAAAAAATACAATGCAGTCATGTCAATAAAGGTAACATTCTCAGTCACTATGTCATTTTCTTGTGGGAAAGATGTGGAAAAAATTGTGAGAAGTGTTTTCTTGTTTTGGTTCTAAAAAAAATTCACTGTTTGTTCTAAAGCATAAAATAACCACAAATATTCTTTGAATTGCTTGTTAAATAAACAGTAACATTTCTGAGAGTAACAACTTCATTATAAACTCTATGGTTTTGTCATTCAAGTCTCTACAGATAAACCACCTCCATAAAACAGCCCTCTGAAAGCCACAGCTTGACCTACTATAACAAAAATGATGAAAAAATTTAGCACTTGCTTAAGCATGATTTCCTATTAAACCATATAATCTTTCTGGCACAAAGTATTTTGTACAATATTGTTACCACTGTAATTCAGTAGTAATTAATTCAATAATTAATACTATAATTCAGTAGTATATATGTCTTTCCAAAGTAATTGATTGCAAAATAAGGCAACTGAGAATCAGGAAAAAAAAAAAAAAAAAAAAGGATGAGCCAGCTAAATTATAGAGAGATAACCACAAGTCATCAAAATTGAAAGGGTTGAGCTACACAAAGTTAGTGTCTCACAGATTCTGTGTATGCAAACAGGGCGCCTCTATACTGTTAAGTTTTACATAGATTTATAAACTGACAGATTACTCAGTTTACTAAAATGTGGATTAACAGACATGGCATGTTGGAGTCATGTCATGTCATGAGATGACATGCAATTTTCCAGAAATGTTAGTATTTTCCCCACTAGCCTTGACTAAAAGAAGGTGGTAATTGTAAAAGGAACTGTTATTTTGATTGAGGCAGGACAGCAAGACCTAAACTAGACTGCATTTTTTGGTCTAGACTTTCACAGACAGATAGATAACTACAAACACCTTATGATTTTCTTCTTTTCTACCACAGCTCTTTAAATCACATTGAGAAGTAAAGAAGCACAAGCTTTGTTCTTACAAAGATAATTTAAAATGAAAGCATGAAATGGTGAATGGGAAGTCCACAATACAGAAAACTAAGTTTTGGGAGGGGGTTCATGGCATGAATCTCTTTTAACCTTGCAGTAAATCTGAATAAAAGCATGATTAGGCAGGGGTATTTTTATAATCACTTGTGCATGAAACTTCTTAAAAGTTAAAAATCATTCAAAGCTTTTCCATCCAAGAAAGTTTCTAGTTTTACAGTTGTATATAGAAGAAACAGGAAGATAACTGTTTCCTCAATAGCTACAATGAAAATGCTATTTAAAGAACAATTAAAAAATGGATTTTTTGGACTGGATTGTCCCACCTCAAGCTTGTAATTTGGCACTTGCTCTTGTACAACTTCATGCAGTTAGTGAATGTGCAGCCCTCACATTTGCCAAGCCCTCTCTGCAAGGTCTCCCTACGCTTGAGGGAGTCAATAGCTCCTCCAGTTTAGTAGTGTCCTCAAACTTAGCATACACTGGAGTCCTGCATCCAGACAGCATCTTCAGATCAAGCCTGTCCTTTACAGATTAAAGACTTGATCCCATACAGAGGGCTGTGATTTAAAAGGCTTAAAGAACATCACTGATTCTGTTAGCTTACTTTCTAAATTTCTAAAATATCAAATAAAAGCAGAAGAACCAAACAGAGGTTGCACATCTCTTGTTTATGCTATCAGCAAAATGGACTTACTGTCTTTTTCTAGTTGGACCGACAGAACAGCCTCTGGAAGACTGCTGACATTGCAGAGCATTGCCTGGGTACTCAGCTACTCCTCCTTTTCAGAAGCCATGCTATTGAAATCACAAAGCACCTGCATTGCTTGGGAAACTGATTCTGCCCTCCCTCCTCCCCCTCCCAAATGAAACAAAAAACAAACAAGAAAAATACACCAAAATACCACCAAAACTATAACTGCACTTCAGTAACTTCCCTTCTTCTCTACCAGAGACTGAAGCTGAAGACGCAGATGACTCAAAAAAAAAAAAAAAAAAAAAACAAAAAAAAAAAAAAAAAAAAAAAGCCACCCCTGCTACCCTACTGATTTCGTAAAAATACTGCATTGTTAATTAGGAGCTGACAGCAGCTTTAGCAATGGTGATGTACAGAAAATGTTAAAAAGAAAGGATCGAGGGTAAACTTAATGAAATAATAAGGGGAAAAAACATCCAAAAATTAAAACAAGGAAGTATACAGTTACATGCAATTAAAGAAATCTGTACACAAACTAATAGTCCTGGACAGGTTTCTCTCTGGTAGACAGCAAGAGGAAATTGTAGAGGTAGTTGAGAACTGAAGATCAGAAGGCACATTTCTACCATCTAGACATTTGGTGAAGAATTTAAGGCACAACCTGCTTCCTGTAAAATAAAGCAGAAATCCTCCATGGACAAGTACCCGAGCAGTATTTGTCTTAGGTCATTAAATGAATGGGATAAAATTGAGATTGAGCTTTGATGCACATCAGATACTGTCTACTTGGAAGTATAAGTCTCATCACTACAGACTATGAGAGACATACCATACACAGAAAGATGAAATAATACTTGGTGCTCAGTCTAACAGGCCTCTGTGAATAGCGTTTCCTTTCAGACCTCTGTCGACGGTTTAAGGGCTGGTTCGGCCCGGTTCTGTGACTAGCGGGGCAGAGGGATTTCGCAAAATCCATGCCTCCGGAAAAGGGAAACAGGGGACCCCAAAATAATTAAAAACAGTGGAAACGATCTGAGGAGAAACAAACTAATTTTCTAAATATGGTATCAGAATGCAAGATAACACACTATAATACGATATAATTAGAATTGAAGCTAATAAATCAAATATAATGAGAGAGAGATTGTCCGAAAGCTGGATAGGCCTCGCCATAATGCTGAGGTGAGATGTGAAGTCCAGTTGAGCAGCAGGGAGAGAGTCTGATGAAGAAGAGCCAGTCAGATGATCTACCAAGGCCTTATATCTGTTCCCCTTGAGCAGAAACAATAACAAGACAGCCAACAGGCTTCTGGGAACATAGTTCTTCTTCTCTTCAGGGACAGGTACCCGGAACACTTTAACTCCCAGTGCACTCCATGATGTTATGATGTGGAATGCCGATAACCAAAAGTCATAAAACCATGACAACCTCAAAGGGTAACAAGTCTCAGTAGCAGTGCTATTCAGCCTCTACAGCGGAATATTTTCAAAAAAAAAAAAAACCACCTGGAATGTAAAAATAGCTTAATTGCTTTGACATTTCTTATTGGTCAGAATACACACACATATATATATACATACACACACATCGCAAAGGTAAATGCTTTCACTTGTTCTCTCCTTCACACAATATGGGAAGCCTGAGCAGCTTGCAATTGCTCCAATAACCACTAGATGGCAACAGAGAATAACAATCTAACCTTGCTTCTCATTTTAAATGAGATGCAGAGAAATAGATTTTTTAAAGATTTTTTTATTGATATATGCTTAAGCAAATGTATATTACCCGGCTCCATACAAAATCCAATCCAGTCTAAAATCCAATCAACTTAATGCATTAGAAGAATAGTAATAATCCTCCACACACAAACACTTCCAAGTTCACACATGCACATGTAGCTAATAACGTTGTAAATACAACATTTGAGGTATTATCTAAGCTGCCAAAAGACGTTAAAACAAGCTAATCTTCTCTGCTTGGATGAGAAGTGAATCAAAATGAAAGCTTACGTGTTAAATTAAAAACAAAACAAAACAACAACAACAAAAAAAAAGGCTTGGATAATTCTTCCTTTCCATTCATTAAGATCTGTGTAATAAAAGCCAATGAGAAGTGTTGTAGCAGATTTGCCATGACCTACATAGCACCTGCAAATGGGACACTTTAATTTCCCATGCCTTCTTTTTTTGATCAGCTTGCTTCTTCGCAACACATTCGTGTCTTGCTGGAGTACCTTTGTCTATTCTGAATTGAGAAGTACAACTGAAGCTTTTCCTTACTTCTTTGCTAATCAGGGAAGCTGGAAGGAAGAGAATGTTCCTACTGTGAAGGGAAAAAAAAGCTGATAACTCCTTCGTTCTGACAGGAAAGGGGAAATTCAAGCTTGCACTGACAAGAACTAGAAAATTAATGACCCTTTTTCCCTTTGAATCTCACTGACCTAAATATCAAGATGAGCACATACCCTGGTGACAACCCTTCTCTCACAGATGCACCAAAAAGAAAAACGTATCTGCAGGAAACTTACAGGATAAATCCTTCCAGATCCTGCTGATGTCAACAGATGCCTCAGCTGTTTATCAGTGCAAGTTATGAAGCCACAAAACCCACATAGTACACATCCTAGTTTTAATCTCCCTCCAGACATTGATGACTTCTTTTCAAAGCATTCAGATTCTAAACAAAATATTCCTTCCCAGGACAGATCAACTTTCAGACAGGAAAACTTGTCAGTATTTTAGTACTCCTAGAGCTATTTTTAACTAAATTACCAAACCAGTAAACTATTCCGTTCTACTTCTGAAATCAGCATTATCACCTTGGTAGACAAATTATTCAAACCACAGCTGTTTCAAAGAAGAGTTTATTTACATCTCTGAGATTCAAATAATTTAAATCTTATTCAATTGTTCAAAAATGCATTGATCTGTTATTCTCACTTTTATTTGTGAAAGCACTAGCATACACATACATGCTTTTCCATTTACTGCTTATCTCAGTCCCCTCAAAATCAGCTTTTNAAAAATCTATTTTAACATTCTACTTATAAAATATTATTAGGTGTTATATCTGATGTCTGGAGCTTTTGAAAGATTAAGTGTTTCATATTTTCAAAAGGAGGGAGAGTCACAGAACAGAAAATTTCCATTCATATATCCAGTTGCCCTTTGTTATTTATTTTCATAGTTCAAATGAAAAGAGGATAGGGGAGGAGGTAGTGTGTAGAAAGAATACAAGAGAAGCCCCAAATATCTTCTCAAAAAATAGCACAGTTAGAGTATCCAATTCAGCTGAGATCTGAATTACATATTTTGGTGCCTTAATAATAGGGATTTATCAATCAAAATATTTGGAGAAGGAAAAAGGGAAACAAATTAAAATGAAGGGTGTAAAATTGGACAATATAAATTATTAAAAGAGCTTGTTTCTGAAATTCTACCCTCATTTCAGACATGGATGTGAACTGAATTAAGTGACTTCTTGATTTTAGGAATCAGAGTCTGAATCTCTTCCTCTGTTTTAACTCATAGACTGTACTTTGGCGTACATCAGACTGATTGGCCCCTCTCTTTGGAAACAGCCATGGCTAGGAATAAGTTGATCCTGCTTCCCCGATTTTCAAAGCCTGAGGATTCAAACAATTATTTTTGGTATGATACAATTATCTATCCGAACAACTGGAATCTGTGCAAAGAAGTATAAGATGCGCAAAACAAAACAAAACAAAAAGATGTGTTAATATCCCAATGGGGCACATTACTCTATTTTCCAGTGCTAAATTTTATCTGATAGTTTTATCTGGAAGTTCTTTAACATAAAATATATTAACAGTCTGAGAACAGAGAGAAACCAAGTCTTTTTCCCTCCTCACCACTCTGCCATCTATGAAAATGATGTACTGAAATTAGTACAATGTGGAATAGATAGGAAATATTTTGTGCAGTTTGTCCCTTAAGGAGTAGGTTTCTTAAGTGGAATCCCAAAACATTGTATTAAATGTAGTGAGAGTCTCTTCCTCATTAACTTTCCATTCAATAATGAAGTTGCTTCTGGTATTGATTTAGAAAATCACTCCAAGAGATAATATAGCCTTGGAAGAAGGGTTATGTTTCCTGCAGTGAGTCTCAGAAGTAACTACAATCACTCCACATGTGTCAGGGGAATCTTAAAACCCTTTTCATCAACAGGACAAAATTCCAGTATTTGCTCCTCAAAGAAATCACAACAGAAAGAAAGAGAGGAGAGGAGAGGAGAGGAGAGGAGAGGAGAGGANTTTTTTTTTCCCCTTTTCTTCCTACACAATATTTAATTTGCTCCTGTCATTAAAGAATCAGTGATAGGGCAGATTTGCTTCTATGCTTCAGCTGTGCTACAAGCTCAGTGTAAATGGTGTTGACTATACCAATCAACTGAACACTCCCAAAGGATAAAGATATTTTTATATTTGTCCTACGTACACATCCCTGCATTTATTTCAGTACTGACACACAGCATAAGATCTAGAAAGAAAGTAGGGAAATAGTCCCGAATTTCATAATGGAAAAGGATGTAAAAGTCAGAAGAAATGATTTAGGAATTCAGGGTTAATTGAGAAGCAGAGGTTCTGGTCTCAAAAGAATGATGAAGGAAACCATATATTCCCCATACTTTAGTTAAGTAGAAAGTTTTAAATATCTTTAAAATCAGAATTAAAACAATTGACATTTAAATATTGAGTAAGAAAATTATTCCCACACAAATTTGCATCAAATAATTAAACCTTTTTTTGTTGTTCTCTGGTTATTTCAGAGCCTTTAGGGAGCTAGACATCATTTTTGAGAATGTTAGCAATTCATTTTCAGCTTAAGACTTATGCCTTGTATTTCCACAATTCATTTTTGAACAAGGTTATTACCAAGTTTGACTTCAAACATTGTCTTTATTTAAAAGGAAAAAACATTGTCCATGAGGATTGCTATTTTGGCTGTTACTAGTAGACGTACTAAAACCAGTGAGGTTTTCATTTAAATCAGTCTTATCTGATACAATCAGAACTCCTACAGAAAAACACCTACAGAGATATTTTATAATGTAGGAACAAGTAACAGAGAAGATCATTAATCACTATAACTAAGAAAGGACACTTTTTGCAAGCACTGAAGCATTTAACAGATTTTTCATAAGCATGCAGACATCAACACAATAGTGAAGCAGCAGTTCCTTCCTGCATAGATCCTCTCCAGTGCACCAGAATGCAAAGTACCACACCTCCCGGTTTGCTGCCAGCAAAGCCCAGCCTAGCTAGATCTATCTGACTCCACTCTGAGGCAGAGGTTGGACTAGAGACCTCCACAGATCCCTTCTAACCATAATTATTCTGTGCATTGCTGCTGTGGTTCTGTAGATGCTGCAGAGGGAGTTCCGTTTCAAAGATGCATTCAGCCTGGGTGCTCTTCCTCAATCCTGAGGAAACTCAAAACTAGCATTATTTCCTTAAGTCCTCCTCTCCTTACGGCTCTCAAAACAAATATTATTTTCAGATGACTTTCATAAGTACAGGAGAGCTTAACTACTACCCATCTACAGGATATAACCATAACTAACCTCCCTCCCCGGTAGGGAAGCCCAAATCTTCCCTTTTGCCTAGGCAACAGCCTGCAGGTGTAGCACAGAAATGGTAACTGGGCTTCCAGGCTACCTTTAAGAACTTAAGTATGGAATTTATGCACCCCAGACTTGTAACAGTAGTTGTGGGATATTATTGGAAAAGGAATAATTTTAGATTAATTACCAATGAGATAGGAAGATAATCAGTGAAAATACTGGGAACTGAGCTTTTTTTGTAGTTGTTGAGAGGTCAGAGTCAAACCATTGTAAACATGTTAGACATACTGAAACTACGAAATAATGTGTTATTAAGCAATCTGAAACGCTATATGCAAAAAAATAAGGTCTGCAATACTAAAAATGACTTTAAAAATTTATAGAGTGATTAGCTGTTTTTGTGCAAATTTAAGAAATGAAACAGAAAACATAAAACCATTTGTAGAACACAGCTATAGCAAGTACTGGGTCTTACTGAGGCTTCCTCTACAGATACAAGAAGTCCTGACTGTTTCCAGAAATTCCTTGGCTGAAGATGGAAAGCATTTCAGTGGCATAACATTCTCCACTGATAAATGTTTATTACCCATGGCCTAGAGTTCCATCTAAACTGCATTTTTCAATGCCATTTTTGAGGGAGTGACTAGATAATGAAAAAAAAAAAAAATCCATCCTTTAAAAGTTGTTTCCTTTTCCCCTTTGAAGTACTGGTTCTACTCTTCAATCTTCCATTCACTTCTGAAAACCTCCCAACAAAAGAAAACAGAATTCAACGATTGAGAAGATTATATTTCATCTTTTTCACTTGCTAAATGGAATTTAACTGCTCACTTCCATGTAGTAGTCTCACTTCCACTTTAGATAGTGGACTTTTTCTAAACATTACTGTATCCTCCACTGAACATTTTCTTCAGAGTTAAATTTGGCATTGACACCAAATCGCAAAGAGAGTTTGCTTGTGTAAACTCTAAATACACCTTAGGCCACCTCTGAGAGCTCCTGAACAATGATTCTTTTTTCCCTTTTGAGAGAAAGAATTTCTATTCACTCAGATGATCTCTTTTTCGTTGAAATTATATTCTTTGCGCTAATGTCAGGTTTGCACAGATTACAGCAGGTAAAAGTATAAATCCACACATTCAGCACTCGAATGAGAGTCCATGGGCTCTGCATCAGTGGATTGCTTGCTTCCATCTGACACAAAGTACAACCTTGAATAAGTGAATTACATCCCAACACAATTCACCTACTCAGAGCTTTGCTTACTAGAGTGGTCACACATCAGCTTGAGCACTCACTGTTCATACTGATTTCAGTGTTGGGGGAGCTCAGTAGTTTGAGAAAGAAATGAACTCTCTGACCACAGCAAATTTGGTCAGGGGAAACCCAAGAAATTAGAAGTCATCTTTAAAAAGTTTGGCCTTAAACTTACAGCTGCTCATTTTCACGAGGCATTTTAAAAAGGAATAATTATCCCTACAAAAGTCCTTAAATCCTATAGCCCAGCAAATATGATTTTTACCATCACTAGCAGAAACTCTCAGGACCTGGTGCTGTTGGACTGGGGCTTGCAGGGCCTGCTCCTGATCCTGGTGGCACTATCTGTCCTGTCTATGCGGGAGTGAGTGACACTCATATCCCCAGGGTGAGGTGGGGCTATGCAGTACCTTTGACAATAAAAGCATGAACAGCTGTGGTAGCTGCTGCATAATAAATCCCATCCCTTTGTGGACCAGTGAACACTAATCCTGCTGCTTTGGCCACTTGGGAAAAGAGGTGGATTGACAGAAGAAACCCAAACAGATAACCAAGGTGAGGATGAAAAAGGTGATGATACTGAGCTCAAACAAAGGGAAGAAAGCCCCACCACGAACATAACATTCTGGTAGTGATTCCTCTATCCTGCTCAAGTGGAGGCTGAAACAGCCCACCAGGAACCCAGAGATGAATGGGGAGGTGAAACAAAACATCAACAAAATAAAAAAGAGAGATAATAGCAGTGTGCTTGGTTTACCAGGGTTGTGTGTGGAAATATATTTAGCTATATTATTACTGAGCATTTTCTGCATTAACTAGGCAACCTTGACAACTGAAGTGTTAAAAGAACATTTGGACTATACATTTTTTTCTCCATATTCATAGTGTTTTCCCTTTTGAATATAAGATGTTTTCAAGTGATGGTTCTTAATGAAAACTGCTAGGTGAACATCATTTTTCTGGTACACATACACAGAGGTCAAGATGGGTGGAGCATGAGATTAAACAGTTTTATAATATTATCTTAATCCCAACTGATATCATAGCCATGCATCAGAATTCATCCTCATTTAGATAAATGCTCCTCTAAATATTATCTAAGTATTATATGATTTAAACATATATTACATTTATACCTTATAGATACAAATATTATATGATTTTTGCATCATGAGATTTCAGTCCTGTTAAGCTACATTTTTCATTTTGAATGAAAGATACTATGTTTAATTATCAATGTTAAAAACTCGGGGGATCTGCAACTGTCTTTTACCCAATGATTAGGCCAGAATCAGCACATGAAAATGTTCCCATGAAGCTCACCAGTGTTTGCAAACAGCAATTAATTTCTCATTTAAAATAATCTGTGATTGTGCATATTGATAAAAGTCAAGGAAAACAAATCTCTTGGCAGTCATGACCCAATTAATTTATGTACTGTATTTAAAGAGTATTTATTGTTAAGAAAATATTTTGAATCCTTGTTTTCCGTGTCATAAAACATTTAAAACAGTTTATTGCTCGGGTTATTTGTTGCTGTTCTGGTTTTCAGAAGGCTACCAAAAACAGTGCAGTATCTGTTATGGTGTTACTGTATAAGATGAAAGCTATAAATCAAAACAAAAAACAAAAAAACACTTCCCTCAACTCCCAAAGGACTAAATTAGAGAATACTTGACAGCTTTTTCATTCACATGCAATTAAAAGTTTTTTTTTTCCACCTGAATTTTTCCCAACCCGCCCCCAAATTGTAGCTTCCATGTCATTAAAGGGAACTTAGGTGATTAGATCATGTAGAAAAATATACCTATGAAAGCACAAAATACCTTGTGTTATAACAAGGGTGGGGGAAGGAAAGCTGTAAGTCTGTGCCGCTGAATTTTAGATAACCTTAAGAAGGTAATTCTCAGGAGAGGCTCATCAAAGTTTCGTGTATTTTTTGTTATTCTTTTCTGAAGCGTAGATTGCAAGCAAAGATGAGGAAAAGGGAAGACTGTAATGTGACTGTGATACAAAACAATTTATGTTCTAACCTATAACCTGTTGAACTTCCCGTGGATTCCCATGCACCTGCAGTTTGCGGCCCGGACCACGCAAGCATGCACCAATATGGTGTAAGAAAGTGGTCCGTTTATTCACGTGGTGCAACACCTTATATACTAAGCCTCTACCGTGTGTACGCCCCCAAAGGGGGGAGGGGAGGGGTTA
>JACDJE010000457.1:324429-371306 GCA_016647715.1 Pavo muticus
GGAGGGGAGAGGAGGGGAGAGGAGGGGAGAGGAGGGGAGAGGAGGGGAGAGGAGGGGAGAGGAGGGGAGAGGAGGGGAGAGGAGGGGAGAGGAGGGGAGAGGACGCTTTGACAGCTTTTTTCTGTAAATTCTGCTACTGTGATGGGATCCCAGGGTTGAGTTATAACATCATAATCTTAAAAGTCTTTTCCAACCCTGGTGATCCTATGATTCTATAAAGCTTCCGCTCATTATTTTGTGGTAATATCTGAGTTGAAATTGTGAATAATGTACAATACATTTTTTCTCATAACAGTAAGTTCAGAAGCGATCAAAGTTTCATTATACTTAAATTTTGAATCCAAATTCAAATTAATTCACTGTCAGAAGCGTGGCAAGGGTCCGCATACATTGCTCTTGTGTCAAAGAGCAGAGAAGCTTTGTCTCAGTCACACATTTTTTTTCTTTTCTTTTTTCTGGAAGAGTCATGTTTTGTTTTCTCGTTTTTCCAGCCAGTACATCATGATATTTGATATTTCATAACAGATTTCATCAGTATGTTGGCTCTGATTTGTCAAGTTGTGAAACCTTGTCATTTTTTATATAATTTCAAACGCTTACATGAACCTATAAAAGTACAGTCAAGTGCAGGAGTGGAATAGACTTAAAACTCCCTCTGTTTCAGAGAAGGCCAAAGTATTAAAAATACCTTTCTTCTGCCTGGTGATGCCAGGGAATCTATATGTGGTATATACCACAATAATGCACTAACATGAGACCTAAAAGGGTATCTAGACTTCAAGATAATAAGCCCCATTTGATATCTATTCCTTTGCACAGTCCAAGAATTTACTTCCAGGATAGAACACATAATTTATTATAATTTATATTATTTATTATAACCAAGCCCCTTCTCTCACAGAACACAGTAGAGGCATTAGACTGCGTGTCATCAAGAAACCACACCTGAACTGCCGCCAACGTATCTAATTTTCTCCAGTTCCTTGCCAGCAATTATGTGACATGCCAAATCATGGGGTTACACTAAAATATGCTCTAACTTTTACTCAAGATAAGACAATTGTGCCCTCCTGAGGGTACATAGATTTAATCACTTAACTAGGATTAGAGATAGAAGGGGAAATGAATGCTTACAGACAATATGCAGCACAAGTAGGCTCTGTTATTTCTTGGTTCCTACCTTCATTCAAGCAGTCAGCATAAGCTCCACTTTAGCTGCAGGTGCCACTTGACAATGATTCCTTCAGAACTGCATGCCTCAATACCAAGTTATAGCACAAGTGCAGAAAGCTTCATGTTGTTGTCTCCCTCCCTACTTGATCCAGAAATCACTAATTGCAGAGCAAACAGATAATCTGCCACCAACTCCACGTGTACTGAATCCAGCACAGCAGTTAGCTTCAAAGTGCACTGCCAGCTTTAAATTTTCTTCCAAAGTAATTATGCTTTTAACAACATTATATAATGTCAAAGTTTTTATTGGCAAGGGAACAGAGGAAAAAAAAAAAGCATTTAATATTCTCCCCTTTGGATGTTAAAAATTTAGAATAGCACCTGAATATAAATGTTTGAGACAGTACTGCCTGATTTGACTCTTCACACAGTACAAATTAGCAATCAAACATGGCAAGCCAGGCGCTTGGCCAGCCAAAGCCACATTCAAATGCTTGATCTATAATTGTAATCAAGGCATTTTTATGCTTATATCTATGTGCATACACTTATAATTCACATTACCTAACAATTATCAAATCTCACAAATAAAACTCACTGATATCTGGTCTATAATGTTGATGATCTAACAAAAACTCAGCTTAGTCAAGCAAACTACTCTACTGTGTGGAGTCTATAGCACTAAAACTTTAGTGACGATGCACCTCAAATAAGATTCAAACACAAGCTTTACAGATATTTTTTCTTGCTAAAACTCCACACTTTTGCCTTCAGATGTTATAAGACTCTGGATCCATGCACTAACTCCCACTGTTCCATTAGCTAATGCTTATATAAATTTTACTCTGGTTTTCAGTTATACCCAACACTCCTTGCTCTTCTAAAAGCAATTAGAAACTGTACTCCTCCATTTTCAGAGAGAGCTGTCCTTTAGATGTACAAGGGTTGCTCTGGCAGTAATGCCTCCTATTTTATTACATTGGCCCATGACATCAGGGGAGGATGTTGGTGGTATGGCAGTAGAAGTTGAACCTTCCTGACAATATTCCATTATATTTTGTTGCAGTGTGACAGATGGCAGCAGAGGGGCAATCTGACAAAATGGTGTCTGATGTGGAATTGTAGATGACGCAAAGGTGAAGCAAATTCCTCCATGTAGAAAAAAAAACAGTACACATTGATATTGACACTTGCTGAACGTTTATAAAGACCAAACAGTGGATGTGGGCACAGTGAGGTGGTGGGTGGTGCATTTCAGCAGTGGTGGGTTGTGTCCACTGCTGCAGATGTTTATAAGCATGGCAAGCAGGCTCCTGTTCATCACTGGTGAAAATGTATAGTAAATGCTGGTGACTACGTTAAAAAATACTGGTTTGTAGCTGATAATGTGCTCTATCAAATAGTGTTATTGTGCTCTTTGTATTTGTAGTAGTTTCCATGGAAATAAATAGGAGGCATTGCTTTTGCAGCAACCCATGTGAATTAAAATGTATTTGTGTGTGATATTATTAGGCTCATTTGGGAGGCAAAGTAATAAAATATACTGCTATCCTCATAACTTATGAGACATATTTTCACGTTTACATTGTTTACAATCATATTCACAACACATTCACCATTGTAAATCTAACTTGCATATTAAAAAGTGAAAAATGTGTAGGACATGAAGCAGTGTTCAATAAATTCAATATATAAATGAACACTTAGTGTTTTTCATTTGTTTTCACAGTTTGCTGCAGTAGAAACTAATAAACAACAGTATCTGAAAATACTATTTTTCTCCATCTTTAGAAAAACGTATGTACTAATTTATGAACTATTTAAGTCTTATCTTTTCTACTCGATTATGCTTCACAAATAAGGAGCAACTAATTTGGAAGCAGTGAAAGGAGCAATGATTATTTGCAGTACTTGTCTTGGAGTGGAAGAAATGCAGACAGCATCACCTTATCTACGCTCTTGTGGTTGAGGTAAATTGGTGATACATGTTAGTTGAAGAAGATATCTAAGTGACAGTCCTCCACTGGCACTGGATTTAGACTTTGTCATTAGCATTGATTGGATTTCCTATCTGATATGGATATACTCTCCTGAGCTCCTGGAGACCAGCAGGAAAGCTAGTCCATTTGCAGGTGCTGCTCCTACATATTTAATGTGGGAAATGTTAAATTATCTGAGCGATGTGGAAGACAAATCAGGTATAAGTAATGAGAGTTATCTGGGTTGTTCTCTGGCTTAAATGAGCAATAAATTAATTAGCCTGTGAAGGTGAGCCTTTCTTCCCTAGTTTTAAATACTTGTATGATGAGTAACATCTTAACCCTGTCTTTTTTTTTCCCTTCATTACTTTATTCCATATGAGAGTTAACTGCCTGGAGAAAAAAATTTATTGTCTTTGCAGTGTATATTGTTGGAATGCATATCATCCAACTCTCTATGTCTGTAGAGCAAACAGCTACATGTGATGTCCTATCTTCAGACTTACGGATAGAAATTGCTGTTGCTTAAATTGGAAGGGTCATACCACAGTACTATGTGTCTCCAAAGTGAGCCTCTAGTGATCAGCTTAGATGTAGACAACTAACATTTGGTTTGATTAATCCCACCATGAGTATCAAATCACAATCTCTCTCTCTNAAAAAAAAAAAAGCACAACACAAGCATCCTTGAATATAGCTTTCAACAAGAAGTTTAGGGACTCAAAGCTGCTCTTTGAAAGCAGGGTCAGGTAGAAGACGTGCTGCTGATGAGTTTAAACCAATGTTCTCTGACCTGAATGTAAAAGTACAGTACCCTTTAACAGTTTCAGAAAATTGTTTTTCAAAGCACCCGTAGTAGGTAATTTGCAAAATAATAATAATCATAATAACCTAGAAGGCTATACGGTCTATATTTTACAAAGTAGGCTCATAATACTGTTTCAAGGTACTTCTGTATTGGGTATCCAGGACTACTGCAACTTACTATGTTTTAACTCATATGTACCCTTCCTGAAGTGCCCACCCATGGCTGTGGGGCCTGGCTGTGCCCTGCGGTGTGGCCACTAGAGCTGTCGCTGTGTCCAGCACAATGCAGCTGTGGCCTCACCTCACATGGAGCCCCACAGCCCTGGGATGATGCCTGGTACCCACACCCTGTACAGTACTTCACCTCAGGATGAGGTAAAACTAAAGCAGTGTGGTGTCGGGTGATCTCCACTGCTGTCTTCCATCCTGTTCTCCTCTCAGCTCCATTGTGTCACACAGCTGTGAAGGGCACTCAGAAGTGGAACCCTGCAATCATGTCTTCACAATCATCTACCCTTGTCCAAGATGTTTTTCCACATTTCAGCAGAAGGGTAACACAGCAGCCTCCAACATGTTTGCATTTAATACTAGTTCCAATGAGCACAACCTCACCTTCACCTTATGTGGAAATGAGGAACTGACCAACATAAAAGCATGTACTGGAACACTGTAAATGCCACATTTTGAGGAACATGAGTGATTCATGAGTTCCCAGCTGATTAGAAAGGATAATAGCGATGCGTCATAGGCACTACTACTTCTCAGCAAACTGAGGAGTCATTGGATCATCCTTGGGACTGAAAAGGAAGATAAGAGGGAAGAGGTGTAACACAGACACAATCACTGCCAAATAATTTCATATACAAAAACATTCCCGCACATGCACAGGGAAATAAGAAGCTCAGTAAAGGAAAAGGTACACTGAATGATTAACTTGTTTTGGCTGTAACCAATGAAATGCAGCACAACCAATTAAAAGTGAGTTGCTTTTACTGCAGATAGTGGGGAACAATGGACATTGTTTTCACTGGGCATATGGCAATTTGTTTATCCTTTTAATGTAAGTGATATCTGTTTACCTGTGCAATCTGGTTTAGGGAGCCTGCTTTGACATGGGGGTTGGACTAGATGATCTCTAGAGGTCTCTTCTAGCCCCTACAATTCTGTGATTCTGATTCTGTGAAAAGTGACAAAACTTGCTAACCTTAAGTATTTGTGCTTGTATGTGTGTGTATTAATCTTTCTAATTGCAGCCAAGAAACACTTCTGTGCTCTAAAATAAAAACCTTCAGTAGATATCCAACCTATATTCATGTGCCAGATCTTGGGTTTGCAAGTCTTCTTTGCATGCAGCAAGGACAGAGGATATGATAAAATATTAGAGTAGGAGTCTTATTTATAGAGCGATTTCTCAATAAGCAGCAGAAAGCTTAGAGTGCCAGGGTCTGCTGTTCTTAAGTTTTGCCAAAAGGCACACTGTGTCTTACCAGTACTTTGACTAATAGTACTTAAAGAATTCCATAAGCAACGGTTAAAATATATATATATGTATGTTTATATATCAGTTAAAACTAAGATTAATAGCGCTCAGCTGAGAAAATGACACATAGAAAATGTAGGAGGAATGGACATGTTTTTTTCTTATTAAAAAAAAAAACAAACAACAATCAAACAAATAGCAACAAAGAAACCCCAACAGAAAACAGCTGCATCCTTGAGTGCTGGATAGCTTACAATGTCAATATGAAACAAAGTCTATTAATTTTCAACATGTTACTGCCTAGCAAAATACAATTGGCCTATCACTGGTACCAAAGGGAAGATTTCCAAAAAGAACATAAATCAGCTATATTGCTGTTGAAAAGTTGAAAAAGAAACATCACAAGAATCATTGCTGGTGGCTTGGGAAACAAATTATAATTGTAGAGAATTTGTAAACACTTGGAAAAGTAAATGAAAAGAGGTTTTGAGTACTGCTTACGGGAATTCATTTTGATTAATTCCCAAGTTATATAAACTACATCCATTCCTCCTGATTTGATAACACTCTAAGGAAGGGATTTAGGAAAAGAATACATTTTTAAAGAGGAAAAAAATGCTGACAGCAGCATTCATGGGCCTGTGGCAAGGCACGTTCAGCTTTTAGTGTCTCACAGGCATGGGAGATAATTTAATACTGAACATATATTCTTTTGCTCATCAAAAAAAAAAAAAAAATTTGAAATACACTCAAATCAACAACAAATCCAAACACTCCAAGTTCATAAGCAGTCTCTAGTTTTGCAATGGGCTGTCTCAATTTTGTAATGGACTGAAAAATAAAACAGGGATTCAAAAATGCCAAGTATTTGAGGTGCGGGAGAACTGTACTCCAGCACTGATATTCTGACCAATATCCAGAGGAAGAAAGCTGCTATTTGATTCTCATCTTGAACAAGTCATTATTTTCCCATTTTAACTTGTCACTTCCATGCATTTTATTTTTATCTTGATAAGTATCTTGGGCTTAATTGATACAAAGTACATATAATATTTACTTTAAGATGCAATAGAAAGCAATGACGTGATATTAAAGATCAAGGTACTGTAAGAGATTATTATTTTATATCATTGCCTCGAAGCTTGATGGACAAGTCCTGGGCCGGGATTGCAAAATCCTTAGTCTTGAGGGGCACAGATGGACAAGGCCAGGGGCAAAGAAAGAGAGATAAGCCGCAGATTAATGGCCGATAAATGGCCGGGAAGCAGTCTTTTGTGTGGGCTTATCTCGAAGGAGATAGCCCTCTCAGGAGGTGCTGCACATGGCCCTTACCCAAGCACCCAGGGCTGTCACGTAGGCAGAAAGAAGAAGGATAAAAAAGAGACAAGCAACCATGGTATTTAGGGGTTTCTGACAACAGAAGCCTCACGACCTGCCTCTCTCCTTCCTGGACTTGGTCTGCGCTCTACCTGCTTGCTTCCTAAGGCCGGCCATGCTGCTGCTGCTCTCCCCCGAAGAAGAAAGGTGTCTGCCCTCAGATTCCTCACTACGGAATGCTGACGAACTCTCCTGGGCCTGCTACCGGAGACCTGCTGCTTCCTCCCGGACTTACCCTTCGGCTTCTTCCTGGACCTACCCAGTACCTCCACCTTCTTGCTGCCTAAGGCCGGCCACGCTGTTGCTGCCCTCCTCCCCTGAGCCTCTGCCATCGCAACGGCGCGCAACGGGACCCCTGCTGGATCCTGGTGGTGACTATCCGCTCTTTACGCAAATCTTGCTTCTTTCCTATCTTTTCTATCGCCCATCTTCCCTTCCCCATATCCCTAATTAAGATTTGTAATAAACCTGGTCGGACCAACATTTGGACCGTTGTTTCTTAATCTCACGTCGGGTATACATACATTAAAAGAACCTCATCTCCCTCCTTTAAATTGGAGCGAGACAGGTATCCATATAATTAAATCCTGATAAATTCTAGTCCAAGAAAAATTTCAGAAATTATATCTGGATGTCTGCTCTTGCAAAATACAAGCATATTTCAACCAAAACAAAAACACAAAGAGCAGACCAGAAGTATTAAATTTCAGAATACAAATAGATTAGTACTATTTTAAATTATATAATGTATTAGTCTAAATGGAGACTCTTGAAACTCTAGTGAATTGAGTTTTTTTCTATTGCTTCTTCCTCCTGTCCAAAAAGTATGATTAGGAAGAGGACTTCACTTTGTTCACTAACTTTTAGAATTAACACAGGAAAATAAATATATTTATTTATTTCCACTGAATAAATAAAGGTGAACAACCCCTACACTTAAAATTTCTAATCTTTCTCCTTGTATAGAAGAACCCAAAGACATGATTTACTATGGGTATCTTTTGGTTCTGGACTAAAGAACTAATGTCTCTCAAACATCTGCTGAGACCAAGTGCTGAGACAGTCTCTGCTGAACTGTCTCCTTCTTTAAATGTCCAGGCTTCACATGCACAGCACAGGGAAGCCCTGCAACACACACTACTTACTGCTTATTCACCAACTGCCATCTGTATTCCTTGAGCTGCAAGAAGCAGGAGACAGTCTTTGTGCAGAGAGTATTCATGTGCAGGATGCTTACATACATTTTGTTCACACGGACGGAGCTATGTTGAAGAGATGAGAATCAGGGACTTAATTCAGAAAAGCTCCACTGAGATTTCACTCTCAGAGTAGTGTTTTGTTTTTTTTTGTTTTTTTTTTTCCCCTTTTCTTCCTNCTATTATCTAAATAAAGCCAACTAGGAATAGCAGACTGTTAAATAAACATCACTTTCAAACAATGAAGGAATATTTAAGTCCTGGATTCCTTCTGGACTTCTGAAGTGTCAGATACAGCATCATAGGAAGTGCACACAATGAACTTGAAAATATACCCCTCTATTGCTGTTTCACACAAGTGGCTAGCCAGACTCCATGCCGTTCTCTCACCCACCCCTTAAGGGATGAGGAGGAGAAGACAGGATGAAAAAGAATTCATGAGTTGAGCCAAAGACAGGGAGATCATTCACCAATTACCATCATGGACATAACAAACTCAAAGTAGGGAGATAAATGAACTTCTGCCTTTTACTAATAGACCACAGCAGTGAGAACTAAAAGTAAACTAAAAGCACTTTGCTCCCCATCCACTCTCTCCTATCTCCTCTCCCCAGACAGCTCAAAGGAATGGAGAAAGATGGAGAAGTCATTCCATAATGCTCTATCACTCCTTCACTCATTTCCTCTGCTCCTCGTGGGTCCCTCCCATGGCTGAACGTCCTTCCCAAACTGATCTCAAACGGGCTTCCCACAAACTGCAGCTCACCCAGCACTGCTCCCTACAGCTCCCAATGGACTGCAGCTCCAGCTCGGACTGCTTCTGCAGGGGTATCCGTCGGCTGTGCCTCCTTCGGGCCACATACACAGTCGCACCACGGCTCCTCTGTGGCTGCACATGGACATCTGCTCCGGGGGGTGCCCGTGGGCTGCAGGGGGACGGCCTGCTCCTCCGTGGGCCTCTCTTGAGCAGCAGGGAGCTGCTGCTGCGTGCCTGGAGCTCCTCCTGCACTGACCTTGGTGCCTAAAGGACTGCTTCTCCTTGATTCTCTCAGTTTTCCCTAAATCTGCTCTTCCCGAGCACAACCAGCATCGTTTAGGGTTCAGCTCTAGCAGCAGCTGGTCTATTCTAGAGAAGCTGCAGGCGGCTCTGATCTGATGTGGGGCAGTGTTGGGCTCTGCTCACAGAGTCACACCTGCAGCCCCCCTACTATCAAAACACAGCCACATTAAGTACAATACAGTGAGTTGTTGCATCAACTCTTCCAATTTTGTGTTTCTTTAATTTCTTTGGAGCAGCAACACACAAGCATGGAAGCATCGTCACAACTCCACTACAGATACCAGTAAAACAAACAAATCATACTTAACCTAGAATAAACAAAACGAAAAGGAAAATGTTGCAAATTTACTGAACTATTATTTTATTTGCTTTCATCTTTCCAAGTACTTTGTTCTATGAAAGTTTAAAACCAGATAAAGTAACTAAAGGGGAAAAGCAAACAAAACTGATGGCAAGGAAGATGAAAGACTGAAAGATCTTTTTTGTTCTCTGAACTTCTAACAAGTATTTTCAAGTTGGAATTAGCAATTGAACAGGTACCCTGTATTTTCTCTTTCTGTCTCGCTTTTAATAACTACTTCAAAGTCCCAGTCATCTATTCTGGCTTTGCAAACAACCCAATTGCTCCAGTAACTCACTAGCATTCTGTTATCTATCATTTTTTTCAATGATCAACATTACAGGAGACAGCAGTATTGGCTCTCCTGTCCTGTCATGTCCCATTCTGATCTCACACTTGTAGGTCTTCTGCTCTTTGGTCTATTTTAATTTTAATAATTAAAAAAGAAAAAAGAAAGTCAACACATGAAAATCAAGTGATTTGCAATGACATACTGTAAGGTGATTTTATATGCATTTGGGAAAAACTGTGGTGCAAATTATTTCGAATTAATGCCAAGTATCAGATTTTGACAGCTTGAACTAAAATGTGTGAGAGAAAAAATCTGTCAGTTTTGAACTTCCTCGGTTAGGAAGACAATTTCAGTAGTGCTGTAACAGAGTGTCTTTTAAAAACAGTTCAAGACACTTTCTGGTGCTCTGGGTTTCTGCACCTCAAATTTACCAGCACCAGAAGTTAAAGAAAACCAGAAAATTTATGCTAGCATGATTTAAAATTCAGTTGCTCTTCATTAACTCTTATACTGGAGCGCAGTTGGTCAGCATGCTGGCAAGCCAAGAAAGTAATATCCATTGGAAATACAAATACATGTGTGTATGCATGTACATATGTATATACATATGTATATACGTTTGCACTTGTACTTTTCCAGTAACACATCTTCCTGCCATCTTCAGTCACAACTAAAATGGTCGTTCTATTTTTTCTGTTTGTATACAAAAGAAAAAGTAGTAGATTATAAATTCTCTATCATAACAATAGGAATGAGCACTGTAAATTCTGTCTCCCATTTCATTGTTTCTGTCTAAATCACTAGACTATAGGGTATTTTGCTCTTGCCATATGTAATTTCTGAATGTCCAAGGATGGCAAAGCAACTTTTGTTTTGACTGTTATGTACATGCATGTAATTTCCAGTCTTGTTCAGCATCTTCATCAGTGACCCGGATGAAGGGATGAAGTCCACCCTCATCAAGTTTGTTCATGATACAAAGCTGGGAAGATTGGCTGACACACCAGAAGACTGTGCTACCATTCAACAAAACCTGACAGGCTGTAGAGTTGGGCATGGAGGAACCTGATGAGGTTTAATAACAGCAAGTGCAGTCTCGCACCTGGGGAGGAATAACCTCATGCATCAGTACTGGAGAAGAGCTCTGCGGAGAAGGATCTGAGGATGGACAACAGGCTGACCATGAGCCAGCAGTGTGCCCTTGTGGCCAAGAAGGCCAATGGTATCCTGGTGTGCATTAAGAAGTGCATGGCCGGCAGGTGAATGGAGGTGATCCTCCCCCTCTACTCTGCCCTAGTGCAGTCACATTTGGATTACTGTGTCCAGTTCTGGGTTCCCCAGTTCAAAAAAGACAGGGATCTCCTAGAAGGAGTCCAGCGGAGGGCCAGAAAGATGGTAAACGGCCTGGAATATGTCCTGTGTAAGGAATGGCTGAGTAACCTGGGTCTGTTGAGCCTGGGGAAAAGAAGACTGAGAGGGTATCTGATCAGTGTTTATAAATATCTAAAGGGAGGTAGGAGGCAAATGGATAAGACCAGACTCTTCTTGGTGGTGTGTAGTGATAGAACAAGAAGTAATGTCCTAAAACTTGAACACAGGAAGTTCCGTACAAATATGAGGAAGAGCTGCTTTACAGTGAGGGTGACAGAGCACTGGAACATGTTGTCCAGAGAGGTTGTGGAGTCTCCTTCTATGGAGATACTCGAGACTCGTATGGATGCCTACCTGTGTGACCTATGGTAAGGAACCTGCTTTGGCAGGGGGGTTGGACTCAGTGATCTCCTGAGGTCCCTTCCAATCCCTGTGATTCTGTGACGTGTGTCAGCCAAACCATAATGAAATCATGACAAAGAAATTGTTATTTTGATTATATAGTTAAAAACTATGTAACTATATATAATCGTACAGTAAAACTGCTAGATTTCTCATCACATTATCCATAGCAATTAGTTTCATCAGGCAATAAGTCTTTCATCAACAATATGGTACAAAGTAAACTATACTAGGAATGCAGTTATTGAACATGACAGGTTGACAGATACAGTGTGAAAATGAAACTCAATAATGTTTCAAGCATTTGCTTCAGCTTCATATACTTCGTTCTTTAAAATGTTATACATTAAGCAGTAATATGTAAGCACAATTAATGTAACATGACATGGAAGTACTTGGAGTCATGGAATAGGTAATTCATAACGTTATTTTACTAATTGATCTTGGCATTGATGATGGCTGTCAGAATAACACACAAATACAACAGTAAAATATTTTATATTATACGCAGATATTCCCATATGTGCATTATGTACTACACAAACATGTATTTCTGGTACAGATCCAGCATAACTTCACAGAAATCAAGAAATTTATTCCAACTTATCAGGAATGAATAGAGGAACAACATACAAAAGAAGATGCAAATGGATCACATAGCAAAACTGTCAATCTGTACAGTACCTATACATAACACACACTTATTACTATGAGTTATAGCAACTAATATAAGTTGAGAATGCTTCTGTTTTTTACCTTTCTTGTGTTAATGGTCCCAGTGCATACAACTTGCAAAGTACTAAAGGCAAGATGCTGGAAAGTACTTAAACACTCCCCCTTTACACAGTTTTTCACCAATTATAAAAGCCTCAAACAACTCCACATTTCCTGCGGGAAGAAAACCTTTGACAGCTTCGTACACGTCATATGGAAATGCAATACAGTCATATCGTCAGAAAAAAAATCAACTTGTCAAAATAAACTATCCACACTGAAGTAAGGTCTGATAGAATTTCTATATCAACAAACCAAAATCCTCGCATTGTAGATAAAACTATTTTGCTATCATTGCTCTTCCCAGGCTATCAGTTTTTGGGCAGAAATTTTGCTTTGTAAAACTGCCTGAAAGTTAGCTTATAAACTTGTGCAAGTGCTTTACTTTGACAGGACTCTTGATGAAACAGTTATGTGGACTCCATACTTACCACTCCATACCTAACAAAAGAAAAGAAAAAGATTCAGATTCTAATGTTATGCTGGACCATTGCTGGTCTGATTCTAGCTCGATAATGTTATTCAGGCAGTCTTCCTGTGCCTTTACTATCTTAAAAATCTTAAGAAACGTCATTAAAAAAAAAAAAAAAAGCAAACCACAAAGGGATGCCATTCTCAGCACATTACTTTCACTGTATTTGTTGTTTTAAGAGTAAGATCAGTGTGTTTGGTTGGTTCTCTCTTTTTTATTTAATTTATTCTACTATTTTCTTATTTAAGGGACAGTAAAAAGAAGATTTGAAATGAAAGATGAGAAAAACTAGTTATGAATACATTAGATTTGTTTCATGGTCTCTTATTCATTCCTAAGATATCTATAATTGAGAAATATATAAGAAATGTAACAAAGAAATTGCCAAAATTTACATTTATAAAGAGCAATATAACAGAGTCCAGAATGATCTTTGTATTCTGCTACGTAAGATTGAATATATATATATATATATATATATACACATGTATGAATACATACTTGAATCTCGCTATCATGACTGTTACAAAAAAAGGATTAAATAATTCAGAATTACAAGAGATCATACCAGTTTATATCTCAGATTTCTTCTAAATACACAAGTCACCAATCACCTGAAACAAGTCTGGAAAAAAAACTTAATTTGAGATCATTACGAACTCTTACTTTTTTCTGTGAAATTGCTGGAATCAACCTTTAGGCAAAGAAGGGAGGCCAAGATTTCTGCTTCTGTAACCTGTGTCTTTATACATAGTGAGATCATAAAAATGTATACTTCAATATGGATTTTTTCTTAACCAGTAATGTACAGGTTTTTTTTCCTGCTTCTATTGTAGCTGATAAATATAGGATTGGCTGGCTCAGAAGGAGCTGAGACAACCATGAAATTGACATCAAAGTATTTAAGAAAATGAAATGCAAACAATTTGAAAGGCGTAAGGATTTTCAGCTACTATTTAAGAACTCTTCTTTGTTTGCTTATGACATCTATAGTTACCAAAACGAGTTTTAGAAGTGTCAAGTACACTTCCATGAAAGACTCTATATAAATAAAGTCAGTATCTGTGCTGTGCCAATTAAGAAAGGGATTTGTAACACAGAAAAACGTAGGGAAAATGCCATATCTGAATTTTTTTAAAGTAAACTACAAATCGATAAGTAGAGTGGAGAGTACCTGTATCCCATCAAACATTAATAACCACAACAGCTGCAGGAAAACTACTCATCAAGTAAGATCAAAGTCATGATGAATGAAAACAGTTCAGTTTAGATGATATCTTGGGGGAATTATATTGATTTGCTCTGCTTTGTGAATCTGTCTACAAGTATAGAAACTTGAGAATGTTAAAAAAAAAAATGGTTGTGAATATAGGTAAACAAAAAAAAAAATCCAAACAGTGAATAAAAAAAGTTATAAAACCAAAAGAAAAATGAGATTTCTGTCCAAAGCATTTACTTGTTTGTCAGTAGTTTGATTTAAAGTAGTTACTACTACACAAATTAAAAACAAATAAAGAAGTAGTTACAGTAAGTAATGGGATAATTAGTAGGGGAGAACTGAAGCATTACTCTGACAATATTAGTATGATAAGCAGCGATGCTTATATTTGATTTAAGAAGCTCCTGCTAAGGACAAAGCTGACTTCACTGAATATTTTCCCCTGGATTTGCATGTGCTGACTTGACATAAATTAAAAAAATAGTACAAAAATAAGTTCAAGTTATATACTATAAATCTGTATAGATGATTCCTCTGTATATATTGAGAGAAGTTTCTCCTCAGGAACTCTGAAATAGAAAAATTTTATTCCTGCAATTAATGTTTGGAACTTTTTTGATGTTTTAAAATGTAGTCTTAGTTTATATTAGTGACTTATTTGGAATTAGTAAATTGGCCTCTCGTCAGATTTTTAAAAAGAAATCTAATGACTCATTTTAAAGGTACTATACTCAAAGAAAAACATGTGTGTGTATATACATATATATATATATATAAAAGTAGTATTTCAGCTTTTTTTCCCCTCTTGTATGAACTTTAAAACTTTATTTTTCATGCAGCAGGAAATGCAGTATTTTCAATACATATATATATTATACATTTTCCTCGTATACTCTACTTCACAATATTTAAAAGTACCGAGATCTACAATGCTGCACTAAATGCACTAAATGACTTCATTCTCTGGAAAGATTAATGTAGCAGAAATAACAAGCAATTCTCAATTCTAGCAATGTTAGAAGTAGGTTTGAGAAGTCTCCCAGATTTGCAAGAAGAATGGAGCAGCATGGAAAACTTGCACACAGACTTGTCTGTAGCTACCATAAGATGACATTCCTTCTTTTAGCAGAGGTATTCCCTATGGCAGCTGATAAAATGAAAGAAGTGGCTATTACTAAGCCTTTAAAAATCAAAATACAACAAAATCAGAAAAATATGATACATCTTAGCAAATGGTTACTTTAAAAAATAATATATTAATTCCACTGTTCTGTATCTGCTGTAGAAAGATTTCTCAAACCAGTTCTTGAGTTTGGGTGCAAGCTGTGGTGACCTTTCCCTGAGGATCTCCCTTGACAAAATTTAAATGCAAGTGGGAACCTAATCAGAATCTGCTCAAATTCTGTTGATCCTTCATCTCATCTACAAAAGGTGTGATTATATCAAGCAAGAAAGGAAATTCATAAATAGTCAAACCCAAAAAGAAAAAAAAAAAAAAGGAGTTTATACAGGAATTAAGTTGGGTTTTTTGTTTGTTTGTTTAAACTAAAAAATAAGCTGCAGAAATGCAAGGAGGCAATTAACTCCTTAAGCAGAGACGCAAAGAAAACCAGAATATGGAAATAATTCTGCTTTTAAATTTGAAAAGAGCTCATCATGAGCAAGCATGCTGCGTGAAGTAGCCAGGTCTCACAAGGACACTTCTCATCTGCAAAATTTGCATTAGACATTTTTTAGTTTGTTAGGAAAAAGCAAGAAACAAGAACACCTATGAGTAAGTTCATCTATGAATAACATCAGTGTATACCAGTACATCAGTAAGTAAAGCATCCAAGTCTGTTAGTGAATATAACTTCCTTTAACAATCTGACAGACCGCGACAAGCCCACAAGCAATTTGTTGTAGAAGTGAAAGACGATGTGTAAAGAGCTTTTGGCATAGAGACTGAAACACCACTTAAACAGTCCTTAGAGTGGTTTATAATCAACTGATAAGACAAGTGACAGCAATGCAAAGAGTCTACTAAGAATGCCAATTATCTATGCAGTGAATTTCTTCCATGTTAAGGAAGGGCATTACATGCAGCCAATAGAGAAAGGAGGGTTTGGCACACCATGCTTTACAGTTTGTAATATTCCACTAGCAGCAGCTGTATGAATTGCACCTTCCACTGGCTGTCAGGAAAACAGGAGGAGTGTTCTAGGAGCTCATGACTGCAAAGGCAGTGGTCTGAAATGATGAAGACAAGAGGCATTTCCATAATCAGTATTTCCTTTGCTTAATCAGCTAAATACTGATGTGACTGTGTAGAAAAGATCATTGCTTTATTGCTCTAGAAAAACTGCTTCTGGAATTTGAAAACAGTTCTGAGAAGATTACAGTTGTTGCAAACAGTAGTAGCCTAAGTCAAGAATCCATAAACTCTATTTATATGTTATGGTATTATATGGTACATCAGAGATATACCTCTGCCCACAACAGTTAGCTCAAATCAATGCTTCGAAGCAGTGTTAAAAAGACCTTGGAGAGACTACTGCTTAGGGAGGGAAAAGAGTTAAGTTAAAAATGCTAGAGAGGAAAATGCAGTCAGCTATGACTGCTCACTGCAGAACAGGAAAGACTCAATTTTTATTTTCTCCTAGCCTTCTACTTCTTGTCATCCAGCAGAGAAGTTGTAAGATTTTTGTCCATTTTATGCATTCTTCACAATGCAGCTGCAGAGCACCCTGGGCCTTGGACAGGCAAGTGGTCACCATACCTTTAGGAGGGGGATAGGAGAAGAGGGTTGGGAGGCAGCTGATGATGTTCCTGTGTAGAAGTTCCACACCTTCCATGAACATCTGGTAGAACTAGGTGTTCTGGATAGTCTGGGGAATTGGTCCGTTCTATCATAAAAACATTTATGGAAATAATTGATAAAAACCACTAAGTGGCACATTTATCTATGTTGAAAGACTATAAGCAGAATCATACACATCAAGTGATTTCCCATCTGGAGATATTAACTGTATGTCAGTGCCTGTCCATGTATTTAGTCATTAGAAATATTAGCAATAGAAATTGTCAGAGAAGTAAATTTCTTATTTGATCATAATTAACAATTTAGTCCAGGTTTTGGGGCATTCAGACAGTACTGGAAGAGGAGTAAGAAATCTAGATCTGGATGAACCCACAAGTCAAATTAAATTAATCTGTTAATAAGATTCTGGATGGCAATAAAAGAATACCATTCTTAACATAACTAGCCTTGTTGGATTTTGTCATAAATTTAAAAGCAAAACTTTGACTTTCAGACACTTTATCCTCTGATATAGGGTCTAGATAGAAGTCCGAGGAGTTTCCGCTCAATCATTAACATGTCAGTTAAACTGAACTGGATCCAGTAACAATATTTAACTCCTCAAGGGGAAAAAAAAAATATATATATACATATATATATATATATATATACACACACACACTGTCTTCCTTTAAAAAGGGTAGAGAAAGTGTATGTAAATATGTTGAATTGAATTGAACACCCTATCTAGTGCCTTTCTAACATATCAGCTACATTGTTTCACAGATGCAGTGATCAAGACGATGTTGACTTTTTATCCTCTGGAAATGCTGAGATAACCAGCAGTGAAGATAATCATAGAATCAGAGAATATCCCAAGTTGGAAGGGATATACAAGGATCAAATCCTACTCCTAGCTCCACGCTGGAGCGCCCAAAATTCAAACCTTATGTCTGAGAGCACTGTCCAAACGCTTCTTGAACTCTGGCGCTTGGGGCCATGCCCACCGTCCTCTGGTGAAGAACCTTTTCCTAACACCCAACCTGACCCTCCCCTGACCCAGCTCCATGCTGTTCCCTTCTGTCCTAAAGGTTAAGAAACAGAGACACACTCCCAGGACCAGTTAAATTAGAAGAACAAAGCCCTCAGCTTTTAGCTTTTCCTTTTGCATTACTTTTTCAATTGGCCTCTTCAGAATGACAAATGTTTATTTCCTATAGCCATTACCAGATCTGAAATACAAACGTTCCTAATTGGTAGCTTCTTCTTCCATCTTACTGGAAATGTCTGAATACTGGAGTCCTCTTGGAGGCTAAAAAATTACAATTTTTTACGCAGTCTATGATGCTAGAGAAGAGATCTGTTTCAGTGGAAGGTCACTCTATAGGCATCCTGTTAGAGACAGAGTTCCTCTCCAGGAACATTGCAACATTATGGAGATGACTGTCCCTCACACCAGAGAAGCAGAAAGAATATTTCTTTGAGGCCTTCAGAGATGTATTATATGCTATATCTCACCAGCACATAGGATTGCTGTTTCAAAGGGCAGCAGACATACAAAAGGTTGAAGACAGAGAATTTAATGACATTAATATAAAGGACCTCCTACTGAAAGTGCTGTAATTATCTAGCATTCAGAATGCTCAATTTTTTTTTCATTTTTTTGCTTATTTTTCCTCTGATTTGAACCAATTAGTGACAAGTAGATCACAGAATCATAGGGGTTGGAAGGGACCTCTAGAGATCATCAAGTCCAACCCTCAATTGATTGGGGCATCATCGATGATGCCACTGATGCATACTAACCTTTTTGAGAGTCATATTTCCACCTGAAGCCTATCTTAAGTTTAATTTCTTTGGAATAGTGTTCAAACAGTAACCATGCCTGGTCATGATATAACACTGACTACATAATAAAACGTGCTTAAGAAACCATCATCATAAATGAAGCTTATTTCTTCTTTCAACTGCTAGATTTACTGTGCAGTTCTGAATTTTTCAACCTATTTGCATCATTTCTCAATTTCTTTTTTTTTTTTTTAATTTATAAATCCCCTTCTTTTCAAAATGTGCAAATGTATAGTACACTGTATGATACATGATAAAATACACCTCCTGACTTGTCAAATTCATAGTTACAATCCCAGTATAAATACTTACATTACAAACATTCAAATGAAGACTAAGGAGTCTGGTAGTATTATGTGTATTTTTAATTCTTATAAGAAAAGTAAATGAAAAAAAAAATGATTTTTTACTGAACTTTCTCAGCAAAAAAAAAAAAAAAAAAAAAATCCAAACAAATAAAAAAAAACTGTCTTGCATTTAAAGTACTGGTGGAAGTTTGGTTGAGCTTTTATTTCTGCCATATTCCACACATCTTAGAAGAAGTATTCATAGATTTTGTCATCTCTGTTTACTTCCACCTGAAAGAACTTTGGCCTTTAGTTGGCTATGTTAAGAACCTAGAACAGAAGAAAAGCCTGCTGTCCCTCAGGAAAGCATCTGATGTGTTCAACTTCTGACCTACTGAAGTCATATTCAAATCATCCTCATTGCCCACTTTCCAAACAAAGTATATTTTTAACTTGTATTTGTGAATCAAAACCCAGAATACTCCAAGGCAGAGAGAAAATGTATTTCTCAGGAAAAATAAAGGAAGATTTCAAAAAGATGCTTGTTGGTCTGACATATTTTTGCTTTACAGAGACCTAAAACTAAAAGGCTAACCTAACTTAGTGATAAGATCAACGTGAAGACAGGTGGTTAACAGAGTTGATTATGAACATGAGCCATACTCGTATTCAATTCTATTCTTTATTCCATCTAATTTCATAGAAGAAAATAAATGAACTGATCTTAATAAAAATCTTAAGTATTATAAATAAAACGAGGAAGTGGCAGTGCATCCTACGTAATCCATACTGCACATCACAAACTGTTTAGATGACAGCAAAGGACTCACAAACATCCCATCATACTGTGCTGAATCTCAGTCTAGCTGAAGCTAGAAGTGCTGAGAACATTCTGTACAAGAAGGAAGAAGGGACAAGACATCTGCAGTAATTCAAAAGGATGTTGTCTGACAGTTTAACATTCTTGCAACACACAGTACATTGGATTTGAATAAGCAAGCTAGTTGTCCTTTTACTAGCTCCCATTTTTCCTTAGTTTAAGCTGCACAAAATTACACTTATTATACAAAAAGCTCTGCAATTATGTGAATTCTTAAAGAAAGGCTATTACTTTTTTAGCTCACTTTGCTCACCAAGATTTTGTTATCCAAATGATATCAAGGAATTTTAACTCTAGGATTTGAAGTCATTATTTGATCAAATGGTTAAAAGTATAATGACATATTAAAAAAAAAAAAAAAGAGTATTGCTCAAGAGAACATCATGAAGAATAATACTAAGGCTACATCAATATTGCTTTAAAATACAATTATTATGAGTCAGCTTATTTTATTTGCATTATATGCAATTTATACTCCAAAAGGAAATCAGAGTCAGATCACTAAGAGGCAAATAGGAAAAGCCATCTGCAATTTTTCATTTAAGTGATCACAAAAATGACAGTCACTGAAGTATCTTTGCACACATAAGGAATTATCACAAACACGTTCGATCACGCTCTGCAATACTGAACAATACACTCATTTTTATATGAACCAGTAAGATCTATGGCTTGTGTTTAGTACTCATTTTAAAAGATACTAAAACAGAGCCAATCATTGTACATAAGATAAAGTGGTAGTTTAGGAAGAAAATGTGGTGAAATGGTAACAAAAGAGGGCCCTTACTAATGAGAATGTCATAAGAAAAAATACTTCAACAATAAGCGAGGTATCAATTTGTCAAAACTAAATTATAGGAGCTGTTGAACTGGAACCTAGAATATGGCTGATAGTAAATGTGACAGCGTTTAGGAAAATAGTGTCTTCTATTAAACTGTTAGAGATATATCAGAAGTTTCATTGCTTATTAAACATTACTGGATGACTGCAGATAAACAAACTGCAGATTTTTCCAAAGTTTCCTAGGATTGCTTGCCTATTCCTGCCTTCTGTTCCTCCAACTTGATGTAATCCCAGTAAACTTTTTACCCATTGGCCTATTTCAATCAAATGTGACAGAGTAATAAAGATCTCAAATAGAAATCAAATTCCCCCTGGTTTTGTGAAAACAGAACATGTCCCTGCAGTGGGAAAAGCAAAGAATGTAGCCATCACACATGGTTTGGCAATAGACATTGGCCGCAAAGTCAGAATGATCCACAAGGGCAGAGCCATTTTTTATCTTCTGTCCAGTGGCAGAAGTGGTAGGCTTGAATGGTAGCTGGGGTTCAATGAAGAGAGGAAAAAAAACCTAGAGAATGTAGAGCAAGTATCCAGAGGAAACAGGACTTCATTAGCCTGGTATGGTGTAAACAAGCAACAGCCGACCTTGAGAAGGAACGCTTTAGGGGAACAGAAGATAGCACCCAAGTGAGAAAATGTTTGATGTGAGTTTCATATATCCTGGAGCAACAAAATATAGCAGATATAAACAAATACATTATTTACTTCTTCCAGTAATGGATTAAGATGAACATATTAACAGGAAAAAACTTGCAATATTTCAGAGAAAGCTATTTCATTCACAGAAGCCTCTCGCTGTAATTGTTCACTCCAATATTCTACAAGGAGAAGTTAAAATTGAAGACTATGACTAAAATAAAGAGCCAGATTAAAGAGAGAGGAATGTCACATGCTTACTAGAAACAGTAGAAGAGCGAGTAAAGGGAAAATTATAGAATTTATGTCTCTATAAAGGAATAAACACTATAAACTACTCTCACCCAGAAATTTAAAGTGAAAGAAACACTTTTATATGAAGCTGAGAATATAAAGGATTCCTTCATTGGTGTTATAATTACATAACAGAGATCACTAACAATGCTGAAGGCAAAAACAAGATATTTCTAAGAACACTCATTCTGTTTTTTGGTTAGAACTTCCTTCAGAATTATTATTCTCCTTCATTAAACAAAGGAAGAACATATTTAGGAGAAGGCCACTAGTGATGGCACACAAGCCAAAATTCATTCCTGAGTTGAACTTTCAAAAAAAATTATCAGCTGAGTTAATTGGTAGGTACTTCCTGACTTTCCAAGGTCAGTTGTACCAATGCTAATTATGCTTGTAATTTAAATATGAAATAACATAGGAACTGATTCACTGATTCTAAGCGTCCTTTATAAATCCACAATCTTTTATTACAGTTTTATCACAGAGGACTGCTATTCTTGATTACTTTATATCACATGCATGTATCTGAATAGTCATGCATTTCAATGTTATATACAAAACTAATTGACAGATTCTTTCTTGTCCCAGAAAACTTATTATTGATAAATGCTTTGCTATTGACTGAAGGTATCCTATTTCCCAATTCAGATTAAAATATTATTGTTATTATTGTAAAAGTCTGATTTTATTCCATCAGGTAAAAGCAAACATCCAAAATGTATCTGCCAAGTGGAGCATTATATAGCAAATTTTGTTACCATATTTTCATACAGATAGATGGCTTACAGATCGATTGCAACCAGTGTCAAATACAGTTTGCTCTTGCAGCACCAGCGTGAGCCACAAACATCTAGAGAAAGCCTGCCTCAAAGTGACTGCCATTTCCATGGCTTCCTTACTCTAATCTCTACTGCCACTTTTTACTTCCTTTCCCCTCACTACTTCCTTACCTTTCTCAGTTCTCCTTCCTCTGACAACATAGAAAAGGAACTGAAACAATCATGATATGTAACAGGTGAATGCAACATCCATATTCATCACAACAGACTGCTCTTCAGTGATAGTATACGATGTATGTTCATATACATACATGAGATGTTGTATATACACTATGTAGCATTGTATCATCTAGTAGATAAAATTACAACTGTAACTACTAATACTAAAGACATTCACAAAATTGTCAATGTAATAATCCTGTGTTTTTAAGAAAAGCTAAATCAAATCACAGCTCAGGACTTCAATTCACAGCAGCATCGCATCTTGAATGAACCATGTAACAGTGGCAAGACTAAGGTTTAGCCATTACTGTTACTGCTTGATGGGGCCTTAACCCTGCTGGTGGCTACAACCCACTATGCAGAGGAGCAAGAAGAAGCTCAGCCTAATGTCATACTCTATTAACTAGCATTGCCATGTCAGTGTCACTATGGTTCAAAAAACACCAAGTCTGAGAGATGGATCTGTAACCCTATCTGCAGTTTTCTGCCCTCACAGAGGTCTAGCTGCTTGTGTACCAAGGATTCAAGACCCAGTTCTCATGTGCAACAGCTACATGTTAAATGGGGAAGGAGGAAAAAAAAAAAAAAAAAGCTCCAGAAAAAGGTTAAATTCACCAATAGAGAGTCAGTTGATAAAAGATTCACAAGTGAAAGCACCAATAGGTTATATTATAAAAATTATTTTTAAGTACTTCCCTACCAATACTAAGGATTCTATGATTCTATGAATAAACAGGGAGACCAGATGAGAATCATCTGGCCAAGTCATCAGCATCAGAGCTAGTGGCACACAGCAGCTCAAGAACAAGGACACTGTGGAACCAGCCTTTCCCCTCCTGTCAACGTATGAGAAAAACCATTTTTTAATAGCTTTCTGGTGGGAGCAAGCATACAAAACATAACCCAACAGCTCATTAAGCCCTGACTATTTTTTATGCATGTGTGTGCAGAAATATTTGTTTATATAAAGTATAAATCATATACACTGCTTGCACAATATATCTGCAGTCATCTGAAGATGCTTAAACACAACAGCCTGTAAGATAGGTGGCAGTGCTGCCTGCTTACAACACCCAGTTCAGCCTATTACATCAACCGGAGAATGCTAATGTACCCTACGTTTCTAATCATATTTCAATAATGTACAAAGACACTGGAAGATGAGGAGGGGACGGGAAGGGTAAAAATAAGATGCTACCATTGCTGTAGGAGAGTGATCGAGTTACCTTTGTGTCAGCATATTGGAACTACACACAAAGAAGCAAGCACAGAGATCACTGAGAAATTATTCATCGGGTCTCCATCCCTCCCAGTCCACTCTTCCCAATCAGCTCCTAATTCTGCACTCTTAAAATCAGTACATAAACAGATCTGCATGAAAAAAATATTGCCAGGAAAAGTGAATGTTAACTTTTCAAAACAGAACACATAGTTTTAAAGTAAGTCAGTATGACAGATAATGTATATCACTCAACTGCTTAAGTTCGTCAGAATATGTCGAGACAAGAAATAGGTTCCATTCATAAGACTCAAAGAATACCATCTACTTCCGAAAGTTTAGTGCCTACATTTAACAACAAAACAGAAGATGCCCTGATTTTTATTCACTGCAACAGTCAGCTATACATGAGTTTCCATTTTTATGTCAAAAAATGTCCTTACTATTTTTATGAGTTTTCAATTATTTTCCCAGATTAATGAGTTAATCATCACAAAGAATTACCTGTTGCTTAATTAACTTCTTACAAAAGAAAAACAGACATCCCCAAGGGCATCTAACTTAAATTTTTGATGGAGACTCTGAAGTTGAGATCTGATCTCCAGCTCAAACAGCCCAGAATTCTCTGAGCATAAAAGGCAAAAGTCTCATGGCAGGATACTGAACGTAACACAAGCTGAAGAGCTAAGAATTGTTAGTCTAACTTATATACCAGTAATTAAAATCATTTTTCTACATACAGTATACCTAGATCAAATTATTACAGGAATAATACAATCAAAATTTTACTAAAGAAACTAAAACGCCCCTGTCTTCCTCTCTGCTTTGGTATTTTGCTTGCCCTTCCAAGGCTTTTCTGGCTCTTAAAGCAGTTTCAGCCCAGTAACAAGTGCGGAAGGCAGCTGTGTTAAGGTATCATGTTTTTGATGAGAAATCAGGTGTTTTTAATCTATAGATGGAATTTCCTCCTCCTCAGCCTTAGGCCTGCTTAGCTTTATTTTTGTACCTCTCTTCAGCAGCCTGCCACATTCATCTCTGAGCAGCTAGGGCAGCATAGCTGGCACCTGCTGGCTGCTCTCCGGCCCAGGAACGCATCAGGCTGGGGTTTGCCATGAGGTGACAACCAGGGCTGCCCATACCAGGTGGCACCACATAGCCCCAGCTTGGCCCTGGAGGTGGGAGACACTCAGCCTGGGCAGTAGGGTGGCCAATGCACTCACACCAGGCCCAGACCCTGCATATCCAATGTGCTGTGGGGGTTAGTGAGAAGTATAATATTCATTAGGCTATGCATAGGGGTCCCAGACTTCAACTCTGTTATTGAAAGAAGCTATAGCTCTCCTATAATGTCTGTGGAGTCGTAACTTGATGTGCACACTTTCTACAGCCATTTTCATACAGATTGTCACAGCCAGCATCTTTCTTAAAATCTGCTCTAAGGCATATTTCTTACTAAGCCTTTCCATTAAAAAAAAAAACAAAAACAAACAAACAAACAAACAAAAACCAGAATTATCATATCATGTATACGGAAGTCTTAAAGAAGGAAATAGGAAATGAAGCTTTCCCCTTTGAGGCCAACAGAGCAGTAGTGCAGTTGTAGGAACATAGCTACGCTAGGCACAGAATGTTCTGGAATGCATCAGAAGCACAGCTATGCCATTTTTAGTATTTCCAATACCATCAGGTCCTATTTAAGAAATATTTCTATTTTTTACAGTTAAAGGTTTTAAGACAACTGGATTTATAAGCTGCAGCTAGTATCCTCTGAGTATTTTAAGGTGCCATTTTAATGTTATTTCAGAGCACTGAAAAAAAAAAAANGAATGTCTTCTGCTTCCGGTTTCTGATTACCAGAGAACTGTATCCATTAAAAAAGGGCTGCTTAACTTTGACAAATCTGTTTGTCCTATGCATCGTTCTATCAACAGCATTTCCACAGCAATAGCAACGATGTTCTAACCACTGTTTAAGAATTCATACATATACAAATATATATCCTCATTCAGTGAAGTTATGTGTCTTGTTTCCATCAGACATTTCAAGGACCAGATAGTGTTTTGGTAGGTAATCACCCATACTCTCAAGGAAAAATGCATAAATTTCCTGGTCTTGATAACATATGAATAGAAGACAACTTATATACTTTTCCTATTGTTATATTCCTGTAGTCTAGAGAAAAAGAACAGGGGTTGGTGCTAAATATATTTTCTTCCCCTTTCCTCAGCAAAATTCCAATTAATATAAAACCAGTTATGGAACAACTATTGCACATAGCTGTTTCTTTGGGTCTAGAAACCTATATTAAACCATTAGCTCTTTTTCAAAGCAACTTCCTTAAAATGAAAAGTCAGATTTATTTCGTTCTGATCTACAAACCACCCAGTGAACTGGTGGTTCTCCTGTAGTCACAGTACAGATTACTATACTTACACATAAATATATCAGCTCCTATGGGTCATTTTCTTTGCTATAAGAAATAGGTAAACAGAAACACTATACTAGAGATCTTTAATTCCCAAGTAAAAAACTCAGTAGAATATCCATAATGGATTACATTCATTATTTGTGCATTTCTCATGTCAAACTGTCTTTGGATGCTCACAGATATTAGTCAACAACTAATTTACACGTATTGTGACTATTTGACCAAGAGATCGCAACCATGTCAATTGTCCCTGTCTTACTCAAAATCTCCAAATGAATTCTCACTCCGAGTTATCATCTCTCTTCTTTACCAGTCAAAATAAAATAAATATAAATATTCAGTGATTCCTTAGCCCTTTCCTGTAAAGTAAATCACAATTGCTTTACAATTACAAAGAACAACCAGGAGATCTGCTGGACTCAATTCCTTCACCAGGAACAAGTCAAATTCACAAGACTGTCTTGCATCACATAGTCATGCTATCACATTGCCTGTTGCTCCAGAGAAACTTAAGGGTGAGGTATCCACAAAAACAGAGCTACAACATTCAGTGACATAAATTTCAGATTTTATTTACTGTACAGGATGGGTGTAGTGAGTAGATAGTGATTTCTGTTCTGTGACATAGACATACTCTCTCCATACAGAGAGCTGTCATTAAAGCCAGGACATCCAGTCCATTTATGATTGGAACCATGGACTCCAGATGGTCGAGCTGTTCATGTCTTGGCTGGTAGTGTGGCATTTACATTTAGTAGGCCCTTAGCTCAGCCTTCTGCAGTGTTAGAGTTCTTTACCCTCTCAGAGAGCTACCATTTTCAGTGTTTCAGCTTTTTAACTCAGCTGGGTCAGTATAAGCAAATGATGGCCTCATTAATCCAGCACACAAAGGTCATCTCTTTCTCTAAGTAATTTGTTACTTGTCTTACTGTCAACTTTTGACTTCCCACTTCAATGGGAGTATACAAATTTAAAGCTCATCTGTGTGAGGTTTTTCTGTTAATTATCCATGCAAACCTAAATCAGCAGGGCAAATATAGTCTGTATGCTTTGGGTTATCCCTCAACCCCAAATTAGAAATATAGAATCATTTAAGTTGGAAAAGACTTGCATGATCAAATCCAAACACTAAACCATGCCCCTGAGCACCACATATGCATCTCTGAAATACTTTCAGAGATAGAAAATCTGCCACCTCTTTTGGCAGCCCCTTCCAATTCCTAATCATCCTTTGTTTTTTATTACTTGTCACCTGAAAAAAAGAAACTGACACCCTCCTTGCTGCAACCTCCCATCAGTTAGTTATTGAAAGCAATGATGTCTCCTTGCAGTCTCCTCTTCCTCAGACTAAACTGTCCCAGTTCCCTCAGGCTTTCTTTGTTTGGCTTGCTTTTTAGTCTCTTCACCAGCGTTGTTTTTTTCTGAACACTTTGCTGTTTTCCTTGAGCAACAAACTGTCCTTCTTGGGTCAGTAAAACTTAGGACTCAAAGTACAGTCTCACCAGAGCCAAGTACAGGGGGACAATCACCTCCCCAGTCCTGCTGGCCACGTTGCTTCTGATGCAGGCCAGGGTGTTATTGGTCTTCTTGGCCACCTGGGCACAGTGCTGGCTTATGTTCATCTGGCTGCCAGCAAGCACCTCCAGAACCTTTTCTGCTTGGTAGATTTCCAGCCTCTCTTCCCCAAGCCTGTGCTGCTGCATGGAGTTGTTGTGATCCAAGTGCAGCCAATTTGGCCCTGTTGAATATTATATGAGTGGAACTGAGCCAGTCTATACAGATCTTTCTTCACAGCCTTCCTACCCTCAAGCATATCAACACTCCCATCCAACTTGATGTAGTCAGCAAACTTACTGAGGTTGAATTACCTGCACTTTGTTTTCATAGCATCTACTAGAGTCATCTAGTAAGTTAAAGCTGGGCAGACAGTTAAACCCTCACTTACCTTAGCAAGTCTGCCTTAATGTAGACTTTATCTCACGACACTTGCTCGTGCATTACTGGAAAAGTGAATAAATGACAAAGAATTAAGCACAGACAAGCACTGAATTATATTACCCAAAAATATATATGACGGGTACATGTGTATTCAGACGTCAGCATTTAGAGGGCATCGCCATTAATGCATTTATGTCTCTATAGCAATCTTTATCCAGTCCTTGAAAAAAGCAATTCACTAAACAGGAAAACGTGAATGACTCATGCTATTTATTACCATCAGTAATATAATTGCAATGAAACAAAATTTATTTCTCTAGATCACTGTCTTTTCTGGAAAGAAAAACTGTTCTGGAATTGGCAATTTTAAAATTCCCTTCAAAGATAATAGACACTGCACTGCACTCTATTGTAGTTGAAGTTAGCTGTTACTTAGATTTTAAGTTGAATAGAATCATAGAATCCTTAAAGTTTGAAGGGACCTCTGAAGGCCATCTGGTCTAACTCCCCTGCAATGAACAGGGATGCCACAGCTAGATCAGGTTGCCCAGGGCTTTACCCAGCCCCATCTTGGAAGACTCCAGGGACAGGATGTGGGCAAAAAGACAACTTTCACTGTGGTATAAAGCAAATTAAATTTACTATATGATCAGCATACAGAACCTGCTGTATAAAGATAATCTACCTGCTTTTTTGCTTATAGTTTTGCTTTGATTCTTAGATGCTCCTGTCCAATAAGTTAGAATAAACTTTGAATTTATGTGAATTATGCAGAGCTTTGGTGAATGTCACCCATTCTCTTTCAGTGTTCCCAAACTAGGAAAATACTAATGAGGTAGCAAGTCATACGTAACAATATATGATATCAGACTCTGTATCAAATGAAGGTTAAAGAAATGATGAGTAAAATATCTTTAAGCTTGATAACCCTGTATTTTCTCTTGAAGCAACCATCTCCAAATACATTTAAATTTAATTGGTGGTTAATAACACCAGCTGTCTCTTGGGAGCCATGGAGTGTTCATGCTCTGCAAAAGATGCCATTATACATCTACTGCCCAATATGGTACTTGGTCTTTACATCTTGTAACTTTAAAATATAACTAGCCCTGTATGAAAAGTTATTTCTGTAATGCCAAGACATTTGTATTCCAGTGCAAAGTGCCAGTTCAATACAAAAAGGGGCATGTATACCATTATGCACCAGCTGCCTCATCTAGCTATTTGCAATTGCCAAATATAATAAAGCTCTTTATTAGACAAGCAAAAATTAGATTAGAATCTGGACAGTTTTATGTTTTAAAGAGCTTTTCTTGTAACTGCAGAGAAATTATGTGCTTGTAAGGATTCCTATCCAGAGAACTGACTGGCAAAGTTCTTTTTAGAGGTCTCTGATTGCTTCAGAACATACATTCTCTCTCTATGCTCTGGAGTCTTTATTGGATTTTCTGTGTGGAAAGTGAAAATGAAAAAAAAAAATAGAAAAAATATATTATTTGCTTAAGCTTAAAGATGTAGGCAGTCAGAAAGAGACTGGAAAGAAGGGATGCATGGAAATTCAAAATGAGTATGAAGCGACTAAATTGATTTATAAATTAAGAAGACATACTGTAACTGCTTGTAATATCCTAAATTTAGGTCTTGCTCCACCATGTGGTAGCATACGATTTCAGCATCTTGTCACTTTATGGCATGAATACAAGGTGCAATCCATAATACACAAACTCATGATTATTTTACTTGGGTATGTGAAGCCCAAACAGATGCCGTAGAACTATTTAAAATGCAGAAAAAAACATAATTTTAGAAGAATGGCAATGATTCCTCTTAGATGGTGGCTGATGGCATAACTTAATCACAAGTACAGTCACAATATAATTCATATGTTGATAGTACCTATCACGTACAAAATGGAAAGATGAGCTACTAGTTTTTTTTGTTGTTGTTTGTTTATCAGGATTATTATATTCTGATTTAATGTACCAAGAGGAATAATTCCATGGTACATATGCACTGTTAAGTCTTCCCTGAATTGACCTCCTTGTGATTTCTTACATGAAGCGCTACAGTCCAGCATAAGGTTTATAGAGTCAAGTCACAGAGTAAAAAAAATCATTCTGCTTCAAGTGAGGAAAAAGCACGTTCTAGTGAACATTCATGAGTTTCATCTGGTAAAACACTGAAGTAACAACAGCAACAACAAAGATTTTTTTTGGAAGTATTTCAAACCTCAAGTAAATGTTAAGCATGCAAAGAACTGAAATTTAACATGCGCTGTCACAGAAAGCTTTGTTATGACATAATAGATTAAATTTTGTAACGAAAGTTATTTGTTGCATTGTCCCTTGCTGAATTAAACAAGTTAATGTACCATTATAGTCCTTGTTTTGAAGAAAAGCAGGAACAAGCATAATATGTTGGCTTGAATAACTGATGAAGAAAGATTTATGACTGCCTCTGCAATGATGTCTGTTCCCTGCAATTACTTGAGGAAGATAGGACAAGCACTGAAAGCAAAAGACAGCAATTCAAAATGAAGACTGCCACACTGTATGCAGCGCTATTTTGAATAGATTCAGTAGGATTGCTTAACTATTATTACGTACAGTGTGATACATACTCAGCATCAGTTATGATTTGACATTCTGTGTATATACATATCTGTTTATATATATTTATATAGAAGTGTCTCATCCCACTCAGTGAGCTTTGAGGAAGATGAATATTTTTCTCTCTCCTGAGTCACGCCTCCCCTTGTCAGCAGGGGTCGTTACTGAGATGTAGGCATCCAGGAGTCAGAGGAATAATACACATCAATTTATTGAGAGCTTTCTAACAACAACTAATACCCTACTTGGAGGTAAAAATGGCTAATTTGCTAATAACGATTAATAAACATTACAGGTAAGAGCATTTTGGCACAGGATTTATTTCTATGCTAAAAGTTCTAAGACAATATTTGGCAATGGCTACTACAAAGTGTGAAAGAGTAAAAGAAGGTATAGAGAAAAGATACAAAACGGGCAAAGACAGACAGATAGATATACAAACACAGCAAAGTGAAGCGTTTCACCACTTCTTGATCCAGCGGTACCTTGGTGTCAGGGGATGCTGGCCTCTGGTAGCGGTGGATCATCCAAGGTGTGATGGTCGGTTGATAACCACAATACATGTTCTTGTGCATACAGTCCAGAGTGGTCAAGACTGCTCTTTGGAGCAACCACTTCTGGCTTCAGGGATCTCAGCAGGAGCTCTTTTCTTCCTGTCTACCAGTCCCTGCAAATTTAAGTCAGCAGAGATAAAAGGGAGCAGGGAGAAGCCAGCTTGTATCATGTCTTTGCAGGATAGGATGGCATTATCTCCTGTATCAAGCTGAAAATCTTTGCTCCCTGGCCCTTCCCATTCAAAAGCAAATGGATAGTGGCTCTGTCCAAAGGAGTGCTTTTGAATGTAAAACTGTCCATGAAGTATTGTGGATTGTCTCATGTTGATTTGCAACATTGCAAATGTTGTCTCAGACAACATTTCATTATGAAATTAGAATGAAGAAACAAGCAGATAAATGACTCATTTAAACAAACAATCAAAACTGGTGCAAGACATCCACTTATCCATTTCAGAACCATTATGTAATTTAACAAATGACACCTTGCTAGGAAAGAACAAAAAAAACAACAATAACAACAAAAAAACAACAAGAAAAACAAAACGTTATGTAACACTCTCCAATCATTTTTGGGTTCCTTTTTTCAAATATGAAAATTGTATTATTCATATAGTACTGCTTTTGGAGCATAACTATTGACTAATTCCAATAACACACACTTATATTTATGTCTCCTGGAGATTAATAATGTCAGTTATTGTCTTGTGATAACTGCATTTCATTTTCAGCATGTCTAACTTCTTCGTGTTCTCCTCTTATTCGATAAATAGATTTTAAAAACATTTCATTAGTTATTAGTTACAATGTTAGAGTAGCAATTTTGTAAGGAACAATAATTTTTGTAGTTCTGCAAAAAAAACCTGTTGGAACCTGTCTAGAGAAGGGCCACAAAAATGATCCATGGAATGGAACACCTCCCCAAAAAGGACAGACAGAGAGATGGGGCTCTTCAGCCTGGAGAAGAGAAGGCTGCAAGGTGCCCTGATAGTGGTCTTTCAGTATCTAAAGGGGAGCTACATGAAGGAAGGGAACAGACTCTTTAGCAGGATCTGTGGTGAACAAGGGGAAATGGCTACAAGCTCAAGGAGGGTATATTTAGGTAAGATATCAGGAAAAAATCTTTTACAGTGAGGGTGGTGAGGCACTGGAACAGGTTGCTCAGTGATATGGTTCATGTCCTATCCCTGGAGACTTTCAAGGCGAGGCTGGATCAGGCCCTGGGCAACCTGATCTATCTATGGATGTCCCTGTTCGCTCCAGCAGAGTTGGACTAGATGGCCTTCAGAGGTCCCTTCCAACTCTAAGGATTCTATGATTCTATGAAAAATGTTTATACAGATGTGTTCATATTGCTTGAGAGTTTACTTAATAAATAGTTAGTGTCTCTTCTTGCAGAAGTTTATAATAAAAACTATTTTGAGATGTCTAAAAGGCTTAAAGGTCTGTATCAGAACTATAAGGTTTCTGATTTTTAAAATCTTTTGGATAGCAATGAAATTGTACAGCTGAGAACATATTTTACTATTCCAGTTTTCCTGAACTTCCTGATGAAGTTGCATATTATAACCAGTGTCCAGAAAGAATATACTACATAGACTGCTGCAAAAGCAATTCTTCCTATTTATTTCCATGGAAAATACAACAGATGCAAAGAGCACAATAGCACTATTTGACAGAGCACGTTCTCAGCTACAAAACAATATTTTTTGTAGTCACCACCATTAGGTATGCATTTTTAAAACTGATGAATAAGAGCCTGCATGCCATGATTGCAAACATACTCATGACCATCCGATAGGTGGCTCATCTCTCACATTGCTGGCTCCACTGATGAAACTCACCACCTTACCGTCAGTGGATGCCGTTTTTTCCACATGAAGGAATTAAATGACACATCTATGCCTGATGCACGCTTCCATGTCAGATGCCATTTTGTCAGATTGCCTCTCCACTGCCATCTGTTTCATGACAACAAAATATAATGGGATATTGATGGGAAGGTTCAACCTCTACTGAGATACCACCAACATCTGCCTCCGATGTTGCCTAATATAAAGAGATCTAAAATCTAAAGGAGCTAAGACAACAGAAGTGGGAACTGTTAAACCTTTCTTCAAATCAGAATACCATTTCAATTTTCCATCATTAATCCTTTCAAAATATTTCTCAATGGCCATGCAAATATCAACTCTATCTTCAGCTGCCCTATGATATCAGCCCGCATTATATAGATGGCAAAATTCCAAAGCAGTATTTTCATGATTTCTCCTGTGGTGCCTTCTCATTTTGGATAATTCCTTCTTACACATTGACAGAATTAACTAGTTATCCACTCTATAGTGTCTTCCCTGATGGTAGTAGGAATTCTGGCAAAAATTAGGCTGCTGAAGTGTTGAGTCTGACATCTTTTGTGAGAGTTCCTTTAACCTCTCATCCAAATGTATCTTCTGTTTTGTGTTATATGACGTCTGCAAGTTCTTGGAAGCTGCTTGGTTAGTGGGGAAGCCACAGCACAACATCTTTCTAATCACGAATGATGTTTCTTGATGCTCTGACTCTACAGATACATCAGAATGCTTTCATTCCTGTGCTGCAAGTGAGCCAGCCTTTCCTATATTTTCTCCCCTCTTCATCCTCCTGCCACTTCCCTCTTTCAAAATTTGCAGTATACTCCACCTTCCCCCTCTTTAACTGCTTATCATAGCTTTAATTTTATATTTGGCTCAGAAATATAAACCAACACTTGACTAGAGGCAAGCAGATTGAGTCCAACAGGGGAGATGCTAAGTGAGAAATTTTTGTCTTGTGGATTGGATATAGAAAAAGAGAATAATCAAGATGATAAAATAGAATTTATCAGGTTCATGAGGCTTTATTAACTGAAGTTAATAAAAATACTGGTATGCCTCAAGCTCCTTGAGCAGTTTCTACTGAAATATTGCAATGACAATACTAGAAAAAGAGATTATTTACTTCTGAGCTTTAAAGCAAGCAGAACTCTTAGTTTTGTATGTGTTATCAGAGTCTATTGAGATTAACAGGGACCAAAAATTCTTTCTCAGGATTAGTTCAAACCAGTCATGCCAAAATGACAAACAGAATATCATTTATTTCAGCAGAAATCAAAAGACAAATTAGCATTTTTCATTTATAAAACTAAGGAAGCATTATTACAAAAGTAAACCTTGATAAAACCAAGACTAGCAGATAAATGATTTGGGAAAGAGGCTCAGTAATGAAGTCATCTTTGAGAAGCCCATTTGGAACAAATCATCATATTTACATAAGGATGTATATGTATCCCATGGCACATTTGAAATACTTCAGTTTGTTAAAAGATTTCAGTCAGTTCTACATTTAGAGTGTTGTTAAGTTGAAAATGACTCACCTGAAAAAGATTTTTATAACTAATTTTAATTAAAGTAGCCCATCAAAATAGTTCTATATGCTCTAATCATCCTTCTACTGTAGCTACCAAATTATTTCATCACTGAATTCTCTGCTTTTAGCTGACTCAAAGAAATTAAATGGCTTCTGTACAAAAGACAAATCTTTCAAGATCTTGCTAGACTTAAATTATTCATATGCAATACATAAGCTACATTCTTGACCTATTACACGGAGTTTGGGATCACTTCCTTTGAATGAGCTAACATTCTCTTAAAAACATGATAACAATTACAAGCTCCGAAAGTTACTCTGTGAAAATATGTATTCAGTTATGAGGTACTTTTGTTACCGAATGAAATAAGAAACATAACAGACAACAGCAAAAGGGTACAATGAAATTTTTTTCTCACTTGGTATTTGACATTTGTTATCCGTCACTCACCAGGAATCAGAGCTGGCATGTGATCACCCAATTTAAATATTTTTCAGGTCATTTCTAAAAGTTCAATTTCCAAAATTTACCATGAAATTTGGAAGGAAGCTTGATACTGTAGGATTCTGATCCTCTTATCCATTATGAAGATTCAGGCAATTACATAGATAAATCAAAGTGAGGAATCAATAGATATCAATGAATACATCAGGAGAGATCACTGTTACATGAAGGCCTGATAACAAAACAGCTGGTAGTAGAAAAGAGAAAAGAAGGCTGGTTTTCTGCAAGAGGCACTTTGCTGATGCAAAGTAATTGACTGTATTTTCAAAATTCCCTACATTGAAAGAAAAAAACACACTTAAGTTCTATTGAGGCTGTGTAGGATCATAATAATGTAGTGAAAACCCCTGCTCTGCTACAGACTGCTGCAGACACTATGATTTTGATAACACAAAACAGACCTAAATCCAAGCTGGCTAAGCAGCAACTCCAAACACACTATGTGGGAATTTTGGCTTGCACAAATACACAGTGCTTCATGTATCTTGGCTGCCTACACTCAGAGCCATCTGCTAAGCAGGCAGAAAGCCTTATTGCAGCTCAGTGTGCCAGTGTCACAGAGCTCCAGTGCCAAGCTAAGATAACTTTAGGTAGGCAATCCGCATGGCCTGCCTAAGTGCCATCTATTCTGCATAAAACAGTTCTTTTGTCTGCACTACTCAAGATACTACAACAACTAGATTTAAGATATGCATTCCACTAGATGTTATACATATTTGTGTATATGTATTCCAGTGTAAGTGAAGTGTGTATGGTATGTTTGAGTGCATACCTGTAGAGCATGCATATTTGTATGAGCAAGGAAAGTTTACATTTAAGGTCACTGTGGCAACTAACAAAATCTACATTAAGATACCATACTGAATATTGGTATATATGCCAGGAATTATTACAGAATTGCCTAGTCTATGTCTCCTCTTCTGCTCTCTGAAAAAATATCCTTAAGGAAAACAGATGCATCTGCTCTTGAGGTACTAGAATCTGAAAATCTCACTATGAACTATGATACAGACAGAATATTGAAGCCCTCTTTCAACTACTGTCAGAATTTTGCCTCCCTGAGAAGTTTATTTGTGGACTATTATTAGTAGAATCCAAGTACAATATACAGCAATATCACTATTCACATATTTTTAACTTTATCTGTGATATATTACAAAGTAAGGTAAATTTAGATTGGATTTTAATGAGAAATTACACTCTGCTTTTATGAGTATAGTATTTGGAGAATACAGTTTATATATTTGTGCCGGCTACCTCTTTTATTCAACAAAATGCTCAAGGTTATTAAAAAAAATACCAACTAGTAAAATATCTGCATTCAGCTAAGAAGCGAGAAGCATAAGAATGCCTTTTTCATCATCTCCATTACGTCAAAGGCTATATTCTTTTTTTCTTCTCCATAGATCTATACTGTTTCATCTAACTGTACTTACTAGAAAAAAAAAATTAACTTTTCTTTTTCTTGTAACTGTCTGTATAGAATGTAAATATAATTATGGAAGGCCAGTGCAGAAAAAAATCTCACATATTCATTGCTATTAAAAGTTTCTGCATTTTTGAAGTCCTTTAACAAGATTTCAGATCAACATTTGTGCTGTCTCTTCTGATTCTTTATATATTAATAATTGAAAGGAAATATATATTCTTTTATTGTATTTTATAATATACTTAAGTCATGAAAGACAACAATATTTTCATTATTCCTCCATAGCTTATATTGTTTCCTGTATTATAGTTGCTAATGGAATCATAGAATAGCTAGGGTTGGAAGGGACCTTAAAGATTACCTAGTTCCTTACTCCTACCGTGGACAGGATTATCATCCACGATATCAGGCTGCCCAGGGATGCAGCCAACCTGGCTTTGAATGTCTCCAGAGCTGGGGGATCCACTACTTCTCTGGGCAGCCTGTTCCTGTGCCACACCACCCTCCAAGTGGTGTGGCACAGACATCTAATTTAAATCTCATCTCTTTTAGTTTGAAACCATTCCGCCTTGTCCTATCTCTGTCTACCCATGCAAAATGTTGATTTTCTTCCTATTCATGAGCTCCTTTCAAGTACTGGAAGGCTTCAATGAAGTCTTCTCTGAGCCTTCTCTCCTCTCAGCTGAAAAACTCCATCTCCCTCAGCCTTTTTTTTTTGTAATAGGAGAGGTGCTCCAGCCCTCTGATCATCTTCATGGCCTCCTCTGGACCAATTCCAACAGCTCCACATCTTCCTGTGCTGAGGGCCCAGATCTGGATGCAGTTTTCCAGATGGGGCCTCACGAGAGCAGAGAGGGGCAATCACCTCCCTCTCGCTGCTGGCCACCCCTCTTCTGATGCAGCTCAGGATACAGTTGGCCTTCCAGGCTGCAAGAGCACACTGATGGTTCGTGTCCAGATTTTGACAATCAGGACCTCCAAGTCCTACTCCACAGTGCTGATCTCCATGAATTCTTCTACCAGTCTGAACACACATCTGGGATTGCCCCAACTCAAGAGCACTTGCACTTGAGTTGCATACTGACACTTGCACTTGGCCCAGTTGAGCCTTAAAAAGTTCACACCCACTTCTCAAGCCTGTTCAGGTCTCTCTGTCCTTATGTCATATCAATTACACTACTCTGCTTGGTGTCATCAGCAAACTTGCTAACGGTGCACTCAATCCCACTGTCTCTGTCATTAACAAATACATTAAAGACCACTGGTCCCAAGATGAATCCCTGCATGACAAAACAATGCACCAACACAAACTATCTCAAAAATTCATATTAGTCTCTGATGTAAGATTTCTTCAGGCAGCTTAGATTTCCAGTATGTATTGAAACTTTCCACTGAAGAGAATATTTGCATTACTTTTCAGCTGAACATATGGAGTAGTCATTTTTACTGCAATATCTCTTTACAGAAGCATAAGGAGGGGCACAACCAGAAGCAGAACATTAATACTGAACATTGTCTTAAAATAATTAATCCCCTGTAAACCATTCTAAGTATACATATCCATATTTAGGCACACCAAGAGGTATCACATGTTGAGTCATATGCATCATCAATAAAATTCTAAAATCTCTGTGATTATGAAGAATTACAATTATTAAGTTTGCAGGTTTGCTTCTTTACATGGAAAATTCCCCTTCCTGGCAAGCAAAATACGTACTTTGACTTCTAAACAAAGCAATTTTATAATGCAAACAAGATTGAAAGATTATTTTATTTTTCAAATTATTTTAAATCTCAGTCTTGTCATATTTATAGATTTTCATTTTGTTTAATTATTTATTTATTTTTAGAAAATTCTGTGATTTTAGCCCTGTATAGTTGTATAATGCAGTACTCTCACTGAAAGCTAGTATTGCTATTAGGCATTTCTTTTTCTCATCTCTGCTTCAGTTTTGAAGCGTAAAAATTTTCTTTTCAAGGATCCAACATTTGCATGTAATAAGTAACAGTAAGGCTTAATTATTTATTAAGTTGTATTCAATTTCTATTTAAGTTTTGATAATGCAAATTAAAAAAAACTTGGGATAGATAATGAAATCACACAATCAGAAAAGAAATCAGAAAGTTAGTGGTGACTTAAAATACTTATCAATATTGTTGAAATATACAAATTAATCTATGCATTACTTTTCAAACATTAGTATTCATGATTGACCACTTGTGTGTGGTCTGAATATACAATTAATATGTCAGTAAAAGCAAATGAGTATAGAACTTCCACAAGAGTTTTTATAGCTTTATAACAAAACCCCAACCATAACAGCAATTTTTTTGTGTTTGTTGTATTTGAAACTGCCTCAAATGCTCAGTGCCTTTTTTTACTAAACATTGATCAGGTTCATATCACATCAGACATTCTTAGAATGAAACAACCTTTGTGAGTTTATTTGAAATTTTATTTTAAAATCACAAACATACAAGGATTCACTAAATAGTTATAACTACCTAATACTTTGTTAGCTGCTGCTTATGGAAACTGTTGAATCATGGCCTGAACCTCTCGTTGACCACCTGAAGTGAGCACTGAGTCAGCTGTGGGAGCACAGGTGAAGGCAATTCACCTGTGTGACCAGAAGGGCTGGAGCCTGGCTCCACCTCTCCTAGACCCCATTTAAGGGCTGACTGCCACTTTCTAGCTTTATGATCTTTGGATACTAATCTGACTACATCATTTTGTATACTTGGTGATTATACACTGCTGGAAGTTACACAGTGCTCATCACATTCTTTCCAGTGTACTCATACCTATGGGTAAGATTATTGGCCCTGGCTCTTATAGCCTGTCCCCAACCAAACAAACAGCTTTACAGCTCTACTAGAATAATTTCTGACTCTTTATTTTGCTCCAGGCAGTACCAGACATTACCTCAAGTCATGCTTCCCGACTGTTTAAACTAGATTTACTTTTTATTTATTTACTTGTTAGCTGATAAGCTGGTACGTAAACCATGCTTTTGCCTGTGGGATTGCAGAAAAACTAAATTCAGACAGCAGGAAGGTAAGAAATTTGGTGGTAGCAATGGCCGAGGAAACAAAAGTGAAAACAGAAGCATCTTCAAAGAGCACAAGCATATGTCAGGTGAACTGCTGGAGGCTTGGGTTAAAGGTATAAGCACTGAGGTAGAGCCTGAAAATTGAGCTGAATCAGAGGCTGAGGTTCAGTAGAGCAACAGCACCAGCCTGCTGGTAGGATGCAACCTGGCTAACCAGGTTTATTTTATTCTACAGTTTAGATGTACAGACTAGATAAGGGAGAAGTTAAGCAAAAGGCCATCTGTGAAGGCACTGGTTTGTTGACTAGAGGCATTAGGAGATGAATGGTTAAANCCAAACAAATAAAAAAAAACTGTCTTGCATTTAAAGTACTGGTGGAAGTTTGGTTGAGCTTTTATTTCTGCCATATTCCACACATCTTAGAAGAAGTATTCATAGATTTTGTCATCTCTGTTTACTTCCACCTGAAAGAACTTTGGCCTTTAGTTGGCTATGTTAAGAACCTAGAACAGAAGAAAAGCCTGCTGTCCCTCAGGAAAGCATCTGATGTGTTCAACTTCTGACCTACTGAAGTCATATTCAAATCATCCTCATTGCCCACTTTCCAAACAAAGTATATTTTTAACTTGTATTTGTGAATCAAAACCCAGAATACTCCAAGGCAGAGAGAAAATGTATTTCTCAGGAAAAATAAAGGAAGATTTCAAAAAGATGCTTGTTGGTCTGACATATTTTTGCTTTACAGAGACCTAAAACTAAAAGGCTAACCTAACTTAGTGATAAGATCAACGTGAAGACAGGTGGTTAACAGAGTTGATTATGAACATGAGCCATACTCGTATTCAATTCTATTCTTTATTCCATCTAATTTCATAGAAGAAAATAAATGAACTGATCTTAATAAAAATCTTAAGTATTATAAATAAAACGAGGAAGTGGCAGTGCATCCTACGTAATCCATACTGCACATCACAAACTGTTTAGATGACAGCAAAGGACTCACAAACATCCCATCATACTGTGCTGAATCTCAGTCTAGCTGAAGCTAGAAGTGCTGAGAACATTCAGTACAAGAAGGAAGAAGGGACAAGACATCTGCAGTAATTCAAAAGGATGTTGTCTGACAGTTTAACATTCTTGCAACACACAGTACATTGGATTTGAATAAGCAAGCTAGTTGTCCTTTTACTAGCTCCCATTTTTCCTTAGTTTAAGCTGCACAAAATTACACTTATTATACAAAAAGCTCTGCAATTATGTGAATTCTTAAAGAAAGGCTATTACTTTTTTAGCTCACTTTGCTCACCAAGATTTTGTTATCCAAATGATATCAAGGAATTTTAACTCTAGGATTTGAAGTCATTATTTGATCAAATGGTTAAAAGTATAATGACATATTAAAAAAAAAAAAAAAGAGTATTGCTCAAGAGAACATCATGAAGAATAATACTAAGGCTACATCAATATTGCTTTAAAATACAATTATTATGAGTCAGCTTATTTTATTTGCATTATATGCAATTTATACTCCAAAAGGAAATCAGAGTCAGATCACTAAGAGGCAAATAGGAAAAGCCATCTGCATTTTTTCATTTAAGTGATCACAAAAATGACAGTCACTGAAGTATCTTTGCACACATAAGGAATTATCACAAACACGTTCGATCACGCTCTGCAATACTGAACAATACACTCATTTTTATATGAACCAGTAAGATCTATGGCTTGTGTTTAGTACTCATTTTAAAAGGTACTAAAACAGAGCCAATCATTGTACATAAGATAAAGTGGTAGTTTAGGAAGAAAATGTGGTGAAATGGTAACAAAAGAGGGCCCTTACTAATGAGAATGTCATAAGAAAAAATACTTCAACAATAAGCGAGGTATCAATTTGTCAAAACTAAATTATAGGAGCTGTTGAACTGGAACCTAGAATATGGCTGATAGTAAATGTGACAGCGTTTAGGAAAATAGTGTCTTCTATTAAACTGTTAGAGATATATCAGAAGTTTCANAAATTAAAAAAAAAAAAAAAAAAAAAAAAAAAGAAAAAAAGTCTTAGGATCTTCTATGGTGTTTCCAGTGTGATTCATTGTTCATTCAGACTAAAATATCTGCTGGTGAGGTCCAGGTATTTGACTCTCTTCTAGCAAAATTCTCCTTTCACAACTAATTTTGGTCTATTCTTTTTCTCATTTCTAACTGAAAAAAACCACCACATATTAGATATGGATGGCATAGGACCTTGATCTGGAAAGTACTACAGTCATTGCAGTTGCAGTAAGCAACAGTGTGCTTAACAACAAAATCTTTCTGCTCCAGAAATAGGTACAGATATCTGTAATGTGTATGTAAAATATCTTTGTATAGAGGCATTGTGCCTTATCAGCACAAAAATAAGGTCTTTTCCACTAAATGTAAATGCTGGGTCAGTGGTTCCAGTAAACTAAAATCTGTATCATTTCTGTACTTCTGATAAATACTGACAAGCAGTATTCATTTAAAGCATTATGTGCTTAAGCAGCCTATCCATTAGCATGTACTGCAGATGACTTCAGTACTCACTGTTCTAAATGGTGATGTAGAAGGCTGTAACTCTTTTTTACCTAGGCAAGGACATATAAGCTGAATAAAAGATGTGATGCTCAGGGCCAGTCATTCCCTGTGGACAGACTAGTTGCAACTCTAGATCTAATTATCTCTAATTTCCTATAGATTTCTGTCATACAGCTGCTGACTTTGGTGTCTCAGAAAGGCCTCTGCTGTGAATGAAGCTTTTCCCCAGGTAATGTCTTTATGAAAGGGCATGCCATTCACTGTTGTGGATTCTCTCTTTTCAGTTAATACTGTGTTCTTGTGTTGCAGCCTTTCCTTTACTGAGCTGTCCAATTTAACAAAATAATGGTTATTTTCAAGACCTTTGTATTGCTGAAAAATATTGAGTTTCTCCAGCGAGTTCAAGAGACAAAGGAAAAATAGAAGGGTGGGGAAGGCAGAACATCACAAGCTGAAAAAGATACGGTATGATCACATTGTCCTTGTACTTAGAGAAACAGAAGCTATTCACACACAGAATGAGAAATTACCCTCAAAAAATCACACAGTACTTAAATTTTATGTTTGCAGTGATATTTGGACACAAACCTTGCTAAGAAGTATTTAAAGGTTTAAAACTGGTTGCACTGGAAACTTTGCATCTTAAATAATAATTTAAAAACAAACCAAAAAATGCGTATTGGAGAAGAATGAGCCAATAAACTTATTTAATGGCTGTTTAAATACCAATACGAAATACGGTATTAGGTTAGCTTGCAAAGCCTACCTACTATACTGCACATTCCCTGTTAATGTGTCAGCTTGCAATATCCCCACTTGGTCAGAGCTCTCAGCAAGCATCAGACACTGCTTTCCACTCATCAGAGCTGCATGTCTCAGACTGAGCAACACATGTAAGAGGCCTTTCAGACTGTGACAATTGGGTCAGCCTTGCTGAATGCAGGCTGCTGTAAGCATGCTGATAACAGCAGCACCCACAAGTGGAACTCACAGTGGCAGCAAGCGCAGACGTGTTTTCAGTCTTACAAGAAGCAGCTGGCAGAAGCAGGCCAGCACAGGTGATGATGTCTGTGGTGTTTTGGGATGCAGCAGGTGCTGCTTTGCTGGTGGGACTAGATGGTGTGCCAAGAGGCTCTTGAGGCTGTTTCATGGATGCTGCTCATTTTGTATAGCAACTGAAGACTGCTGCCAGTTCTGCTGAGGTTTTGCTGGCAGCTGCTGCTGGAAAGTGCTGACTCCTGGCTGACAGGTTGGGAGGCCTAAGCTCAGGGACAGTAGGCAGGCATAGTCACTACTTTCAGCGCTTAGTGCAGAAAGGCCCAGAAAGCCTGCCATCACTGCTGAGGGCAGACTGGGACTTTATGGAGCGGGTGCAGTGATGGTCTCACCACACTGCAAAGCACATGCTCAAGTACTGACTGACACTTACAGGCACAGTGCTGGTTAGATGTAAAAAATAAAAATAAATTAAAAAAAATACTGACCTTAGGTTGCTGCCTTGCTTTGGTGCTATAAAGAATGCCTGGGGTCTATTCTACGGTAATTGTGCCCTGGAGAAGGTACTGAGCAGCCAGGTGGGGGAGCTGCAGGGAGAGGTGAGAGGCCACACAGCATCAAGGGAGTTGAAGAGATGTCAGGGTCTTGGAAGGAATTTTGCAGTAGCAAGAGCCTGAGCCATGCCAGGCAAGGAAGGATGGGCAGCTGATGACCATGGTCAAGTAGAGGAAGAAGCTGGTAAAGACAGAAAATGATGGAAGCTTTTGACATCTGGAAATAGGAGAAAAGCTCTTTCTCCATCTGCACATCCACAGCTTGAGCATATGTGTAGTGGCCTGGGCCTTAGTTGAAGATCAGTAAGACTCAGGGCTTTAAACAGAGTCTGCTCAGCATAGACAGAGGAGAAAAAGCATGTGCAAGCAATCTAGGATATTCCTGAAATGCTTGAGGTAATTTCTTGATACATGTTATCAATGAATTGACTAGAGAAAGTGTTTTATTGAGTCTGCTACTCACAAACAAGAAATCATGAACAATATGGAGAGCAGTTTGGCTGTCATGACCATAGGACTAGAGTTTAAGTTCCTGAGATGCGTAAGTAATGAAACTAGAAGAATTAGAACCCTGAAATTCAAAAGAGCAGATTTTGTCTTTTACAGGGACCAATCTGGTGCAATCCCATGGGAAACTGTCCTGGAGAGTAAGAGGTGAGGACAGATGGTTGATTCTTTTTATTCTTTTACCTCCTCAAGGACAGCATTTTCAGAGTACAAAGACAGGCCAATGTGCAGAAAGGTGAGCAAACCCGTCAGGATGAATATGGAGATACTGACTGAGCTCCCATTCAAAAGAAATCTACACAGAAAATAGAGGGAGGTATGAGTTACTTTGGAGGAATAGGAAGATGTTACCAGCACATGTAGGTATAGAGATGAAATCAGATGGGCTGGTAACTAGCGATGTTAATCAGGGATCAGTATTTTCACTGATGCTATTGTCTGCTGTCTTCATTAATGGCTATAATGATCTGATCATCATAGAACCATAGAATGGCTTGGGTTGGAAGGGAGCCCAAGGATCAAGTTCCAACCCCCTTACCACAGGCAGGGCCACCAATGTCCAGATCCAATACTAGACCAGGTGTCCCAGGGCCCCATTCAACATGGTCTTGAACACCTCCAGGGACAGAGCATCCACCTCTCTAGGCAGCCTGTTCCAGCACCTCACCACTCTCCCTGTAAAGAATTTCCCCCTGACATCCAATCTAAACCTCCCCTCTCTGAGCTTAAAACCATTCCCCCTTGTCCTACCACTGCCTATCCTTGTAAAGAGTTGATGGAATCAGCTGATTAAGTGCACTTTCAGCAGTTTTTCATATGACAGCAAATTGTGGGCAGCAGTCAACAGGGAGGACAAGGAAGGCAAAGCTGCAATTCAGAGGAATCTGTACAAGCTGGAGAAATGGACTGACAGGAACTACAGGAAGTTCTGGTCTTTCAGCTGGGATGGAGTAATGACAAGCACCAATACTGGCTGCGTACTCTGATGAAATGGATTCTGGGGATCCTAGTGGACAAAAAGCTGAACAGGAGCCCTTGCAGCAAAGAAAATCAGCAACATTCTCAGCTGCATTAGCAAGGATGTTGTCAGTACAATGAGGAAGGAAATCTTTCATCTCTTTTTGTCACTTATAAGACTGCATCTGGTGTGTTGACCAGTCCAGGATTTCCCAGTACAGAAAAATATCCTGACATACTACAGTAGGTCCAATGTAGATCCACTAAGATGACTAGGAATTGGAGATCTGGGTGCATGAGATAAAGCTGAGGAAATGTTCTGCTCAGCTGGGAGAAAATAAAGCGAAGGAGAAACAATATTGTCCTCAATAGTAAACTGATCGGAGAATACAGAAAAAAAAGGAGCCAAATTTTTCTCAGTCATAAACAATTATAGGTCAAGGCAAAAGCCACAAGTTGGAACACAGAAAATGTGATTAGATATTTGGAAAAGACTTCTAATGTGAGATTAATCAAATATTGGATGAGGTGCCCAAAGGCGTTTTGGGATCTTCATCATTATAGCTCTCAAACGGACACAGCCCTGAGTCATCTGCTGCAAAGGGTGGTATGGAACTGGACATCATCCAGGGTCCCTCCCACCCTCTGTCACTCATGACTGCTTTCAGTCATGTGCAAGCAGTCAGAATTCACCAGGATATTATCCTTTCCCACAAGATTCCCTCTGAAGTCTCGGATTTATTTTCTATGGAGGCACAGTGGTGGTTGGATGTAAATAAATAAATAAATAAATGAACCTGAATTTAACCAAGAACTACTGAATTCTGCCCCCAGTGCTTGCAAAAGTCTCTAGATGCCTTTCACTTATTGAGTAGGGGTGCTTACTTTCTCCTGCATAATTGAAAAGGAAGGGCATATCCATGGCACATTATCACTGCTGCATGATAAAGCTACAGTCTTAGAATAAAGAGGAAGAGTTTTAATCTAATCTAGATGTCATCCCAAGTGGTAATTCTTGAGATTAAAGAGGAATCATCTTTTAAGACTTTAAGTAAATGAAATCCCTGACTGTATAGTCACAGTTTAATCGACATTAGCTGCAGAATTTTAAATCAAGATTGATCTCAGTCTACTAAAGATGATACATAGGTTGCTCTGAAAGTAATGTTTCCTATTTATTTCTGAGGAAACTACAGCAAATACAAAGAGCACAATAAAACTATTTATTAGAGCAAATTCTCAGCTACAAAATAAATAGTATTTTTCAACATAGTCACCACCATTAGTTAAGCATTTCTGCCAGCAATGAACAAGAGCCTGCATGCTGCGCTCTTAAATATCTGCATCAGAAGAGATGACACACTGTTGCTGTCACTACTGTTGAAATCCACCACCCACTGCCTCACTGTGCTCACATCTACTGTTTGGTGTCCATAAGTGTTCAGCAAGCATTGATAAATGTTAATGAGTGCAATTTTTTTCTGCACGGAGGAATTCAGTGGCACCCCTTTGCTTCGTATGCGCTTCTGGGTCAGATGCTATTTTGTCAGACTGCCCCTCTGCTGCCATCTGTCACATGGCAACGAAATTTAACAGAATATTGGTGGGAAGGTCAACTTCAACTGCCATACCACCAACATCCTCCTCTGATGTTGTGGGCCAACAAAATAAAGAAG
>JACDJE010000457.1:371416-538633 GCA_016647715.1 Pavo muticus
AAAAAAAAAAAAAAAAAAAAAAAAAAAAAAAAAGTGACGTTAGTCATATCCAATATGCAATATTTTACTTATATATGAAATCTTAAATAATAGTATAATATTTGCTGTCATGATATTTTTGGAGTAGCGTCATTCAATTTGAAGATTTTTCCACCATGACTTCATTTTTCATTTTACAATTTCATTTGCATGCTTCTAACGGTTGTCTAGAAATTTGTATCCAATGGTTCAGATTAATTTTACTTAAATGATGTAATGGACTTTGTTCCAAATCTGTTATGTGAAGTGTAGTGGAAACTATTTTATTAGAAATTGTATTCAGAACAGTATATTAAGAATAATTTATTTACATGACTTCTGGACTAGAGTGCCCTCTTTCTCCATGTCTGAAATGAAAATGAAGAGCAGATGCAAGAAGTTCTGTTTTCAAAACGGTGCTAGTGATCAAGTAAAACCACGTTCTCTTTTATCCCATCCCAAGCAAGTAGAAATGGCACAATTGCAATTCCAAAAATCCAATGGGAAATTGTTTTACCTGTAAATAGAAACAGTACTTCTGAGATTCGCTAATCTGTCACAACTATTTGGTCTTTTTCATGATTTCGTAAGGAGGCAAAAGACTTCAAGTCCTTTATCAGAGATCAAAGTCTTTTTCTAGAGAGAATTCTCTTTTTCATTTTTATACTCATCACATAGTATATGTGTCCTACTTTGCATTTAAATTTCTTGATATCATACCAAACCATCTAAGAACGTATTAATTAAACACTACAAGTGGTAGTCTTTGAAGTTAATACCTTAACTGCTTAAAAAGTACTATTTGTTTTAGAAGGACAGGTTTAACAGCCACAGATGCCTGCAATAAATATATTCAGATATATTTATATTGAAAAAAAGAACACCTAGATTGGGATTTTATTTCCTTGTTTATGACCTGATTTTTATGTTAACACACCCTCATTTTCCCATCCTCATCTCCAAATTGGAGGGATGTGGATTTGATGGGTGGACCACCCGATGGTTAAGAAATTGGTTGAAAGGCCGCAGGCAGAGGGTGGTGATTAATGGTTCTATATCCAAGTGGAGGCTGGTAACGAGCAGCGTCCCCCAGGGGTCTGTCTTGGGACCAGTGCTCTTTAACATCTTTATCAATGACATCAACGATGGAATCGAGTGCACCCTCAGCAAGTCTGCTGATGACACCAAGCTGAGTGGTGCAGTTGACACGGTGGAAGGAAGGGATGCCATTCAGAGGGACCTCAACAGACTTGGAAGGTGGGCCCGGGTGAACCTAATGAGGTTCAACACAGCAAAGTGCAAGGTTTTGCACTTGGGCCGGAGAAATCCCAGGCATATATACAGACTGGGAAGAGCAGTCCTTGAGAGTAGCCCTGCAGACTAGGACCTGGGGGTCCTGATGGATGAAAAACTTAACGTGAGCCAGCAGTGTGCTCTTGCATCTCGGAAAGCAAATGGTATCCTGGGCTCCATCAGAAGAGGGGTGGCCTGCAGGGACAGGGAGGTGATTGTCCCTCTCTGCTCTGCCCTTGTGAGGCCCCATCTGGAGTACTGTGTCCAGGTCTGGAGCCCCCAGTACAAGAAAGACAGAGAGCTGTTGGAGATGGTCCAGAGGAGGGCCACAAAGATTGTCAGGGGGCTGGAGCACCTCTTATGAAGACAGGCTGAGGGAGCTGGGCTTATTCAGCCTGGAGAAAAGAAGGCTGTGGGGTGACCTAATTGCAGCCTTTCAGTACCTAAAGGGAGCCTATAAACAGGAGGGGAGTCAACTCTTTGAAAGAAGAGATTACAGCAGGACAAGGGGAAATGGTTTTAAGTTGAGGAAGGGAAGATTTAGGTTGGATGTCAGGGAGAAGTTCTTTACTATGAGAGTGGTAAGGTGCTGGAACAGGCTGCCCAGAGAGGCTGTGGATGTCCTGTCTCTGGAGGTGCTCAAGGCCAAACTGGATGGGGCCCTGGGCAACCTGGTCTAGTATTAAATGGGGAGGTTGGTGGCCCTGCCTGGCAGGGGGGGTGGAGATTCATGATCTTTGAGGTTCCTTCCAACCCGGGCCATTCTGTGATTCTATTTTGAGGGGTTTTGGACTTCTTAGGATGGAAAAGGGTCTACATAAAAAAATTAAATGCTTCTCTCTAAGTGAGGCATGCTAACCCCGAACAGTCATCATCTTTAACTTCATTTTCCTTTCAATTAAAAATTCATTAGCAAACCCAAAGATAATATAACCTAGTAGTCATGTTATTGTAAAAGTCAGGGGGAAAAAGGAATCTAAGAAAGTGGATGTAACAGCCCAGGCAGAACATAACTAGACAATCAATATTTTGCTTGCCTTACACAAAGCTAGGCAAGCTACCTTTTCATTACACAGTATAGCATTTTGAATATGTACTCAAAATGAGAAGGCGGATATTAACTGGTATGTTTTGCTCTTGTAAAGAAAGTCTTTTACTCAGCAGGTAACAAATGATACCCTCCACTCCTCCCATCAGTAGCTGGAGAGTATTATGTGTTTTAAGAATAAGACAGTTCCAAGGCCGAGGTTCTGCACAGGTTACTTAATAATATATTGAAGCTCTGTAAACCTTTGCTAATCTAGCCAAGGGCCTGACATAGGAACTCGTACCTGCTGTGAAATCAGTACTAATTCTTAAAATCTATTCCATATATAGCAATACATCTATTGCAAACAAAATTAGCAATTTGGAGAATGCTAACAGCAAATTGCCTATTTATTAAAAGTGGAATTACTCGAATTCATAACTATAAGTAATACCTCAAATCGTGCAAGCTTTTCCCAATGTTCAGAAGCTTATGAGAATTCTCAAGATAGCACATGAATGAAGGAGTACATATTAAAAAACAGCCTGTCACTGTCATTGTTTTAAAACAGTAACAACCATTTTTAGTTTAATCTGTCATTTATTGTAATAAATACCTCCTGGAGGTCTTCTTGCCACTTTCACTTGTAACTTAATCTTTATGCATCTCTCCTGATAGTGCAGCCAGCTCTAAGTAGTTGTAGAGTTGCTGTGTCCAGAAATGAGGATATTAAAGTGTTCCAGAGTACTTATATATGTTTTTTTCATCTATATATTGTATTTTAAAATCTGCCTCTGAACACTGCTTTCAACAGTATCTTATAGAAAGTCTGAATAAGAAATAAAAGCAGATCAAGACTTCTAGATAGATATAACAACTTACATTAAACCAGCACACAGAGATGGGGAAAATATAATAAAAAATAAAAAATGTAATAAAGAACATTATTTCTTCCTGAGGGCTAAAATAGTTAGATTTCAAAGTTAGGCATCTGAGAATTGTGTTCTTTAGATTATCTCTAAAAGTAAACACACTTGATATACCTATGAATTTTAGAAAGGGTGTAGGGGAAGAACAGAAGAGTGAAAGGAGATGGAGATATGACAAGGTCATTAATCTCTTAGGGAAAAGACAGCAGTAGTTTATAAAATGTGAAACACAAGGAGATTAATGGGTCTCGAATTGGATGAGGAATATGACAATATGTTACAGAACCAATATTTTTACTGAGATTGTGGGTTTTAGTATTCAGTAGAGTTATGGATTTTAATTCCAAAGTTTATTTTTATAAGGAGTTTCGGTTCCCTTGAGAATCAGGGCTGAAAGATCAGAAATGGAACAATTGTCTTCTGAGAAATTCTCCTCTATGGAAGTTCAGTGGGTTTTATTCTTTACTGATTGTCTGTCAGGATTCATTCTCATTGATAGCAATGGCTTAGGGCTCAGTTTTACTCTGAGATTACTTGGTTCGCAAAATGAAGGATATTAGATTCTTTGATATATAGGTATAAAAATGTGATGGTTGTGTTATAAATGGTATTTACTTGTCATGTTTTCACAGTGGAAAGTTTATACATCTTATGGAGGAATGTCCTGGGTCATTTCAGTGTGCTTAGGATTTCAAAGATTCACTTCCAGTGGTGAATGAAGCCTGAAAACTAATTAGAATTGATGCTGGAAGTTATGCAGAAAGGGATTTATGCACACTGATCAGTATTTTATAAAGCTACTTCATACTGAAATATATTACATGACTTTCTACAAAGTTATATACTTTCAAAATACACAAGACCACTGCAACTAATCTCAATAACATGTAAAAAATGGAGGAAGGTTTCATTTTGTGTAAGTATAAGATTATCTGTAATGTCAATAATGTAGTTTTCGCTCTCCTGAAGAAAGTGAAGATGAGGATTATTCTTGGAATGGAAACCTGGGAATATTTTAAAGACTAGGTATGTAAATATTTGATCCAAATGACTAAATAAAATCATTGAAACTGTGATTCAGTCACTGATTATTATCAGCTGTAGATTTGCAATTCAAACTTTAACAAAACCTACCTTGTTATTTACCAGACATTCCAAATACTGATCTCTGTAAAGGAAGTAGCAGCTGATTGAAGAAAAAAAAAAAATTATTATTCTAAGATTAAGGTCCCTTCCAACTTAAACCAACCTATGCTTCTGTGATTCTATGATCCCACTCGCAATTTATTTTAAAGGGTTATGTTTATTTTGATCAAATTATCTGAATTGTGTTTGTTTGCACCATGAAAATTATCTTCATACTTTTAAAACTCACTCCCCTGCATTTTATATTTGGCAAGCAGAACAATAAGTACAAAAGTGAGTTTTTAAGTAGTTCAATTTGCAGTTGATTCGTATGTGCAGTTATAAGAAAATGTCAGTGTAAAAGTCATTGGTCATTATCATAGAATCATAGAATCATTTGAGTTGGAAGGGAGCTTTAAAGATCATCTAGTCAAATTCCCTGCAATGAACAGGGATATCTACAGCTAGATTAGGTTGCTCAGAGCCTGGTCCAGCCTGGCCTTGATTATCTCCAGAGACGGGGCTTCCACCACATCTCTGGGCAACATATTCCTCACCACCTTCACTGTACAAGATTTTCTCCTTATATCTAAGCTAAATCTACCCTCTTTAAGTTTGAAGCCATTTTTCCTTTTCCTATCACAGCAGATCCTGTTAAAGCGTCTGTTCCCTTCTTTCTTAGAGTCCCCTTTAGGTACTGAAGGCTGCTATCAGGTCTCCCTGGAGCCTTCTGCAGGCTGAACAGACCCAGCTCTCTCAGCCTGTCCTCAGAGGGAAGGTTTTCCATCTATTGGATCAATTTTGCGGCTCTCCTTTGGAATCATTTTATATGCTCATTATTTTAAAGTATTTTCCAAATAACATACTAACAGTGAAATTTCTGTTACATCCAAAAATGTACCTGGAAAAGCTAATTTTAAAGACAATAGTGTAAAGATTGAGGAGCTCTTGTTACTAGCAAATTACAGCATACAACAATGCTGCAATTCATCATTTAGATCATTGTATAATTATGCGTTGAAACAAACTTCATTAAGATAGATCTTGGAATGATGTGCAATGTATCATTCTTGCAGAGACAGTATGTTTGAAAATACTTGGCTTACTGCATTTGAAAATTAAAATAAGAGCTTGTTCTGATCAGCTGTTTTGTATACTGTTAACTTTATTAGTCTAACAAACAGAGATGCGCAAGAATAAAAAACTTAACCTTGGTATATTATGTTAAAAAACAACACCAACACTACTTGTAATTTTTTTGAGAACATATTGACAGTTCGTAATTAGTAAGCAAATTTTCACTATCATAGTGGTATATAAGAAAATATAATAATATATATATTATATTATTATATATATATATAAATACATATAACATATGTATATAAGATAAGAATTTTAATATATATATAAGAATTTTAAAATGTTGTTGAAAATGCATAGAATTAGATACTACATCCACATCTGCACTTTCTCCTTGTCAACAGTTTACTGGCTGGATTGGCCTGGTTCCATGACTAGTGAGGTGGAGGAACCCATGGATCCATGCCTCAGAAAGGAAAAAGGGAAAAAAGGGAAAAAGGGGTAGAGATGGGCCTAAAAACAAAACAGTGGCAATGACCTGAGGAAAAACAAACTAATTTACTAAATATGATGTCAGAATGCAAGATAACACATTATAATGCAATATAATACAATATAATTAGAATTGAAGCTAATAAATCGAATATAATGAGATAGAGTGTCCAACAGCTGAAGGCCTTACTCTAATGCTGAGGCAAGACGTGCAGTCAGGATGAGCAGAAGGGAAGAGAGAGAGGTCTCATTACTTTGCCAGGTATTTATCTCCTCTGAATGCAAAGTCCTCTGGGGTGTGTAGTTCTTCTCTTCCAGGACAGGCACCTGGAACTGGAGCATTAAATCTTTAACTCTCAGTGCACTACATGATGTTATGATGTGGAATACTAATAACAAAAATCATAAAACCATGACACTCCTCTAACTGGCACATCAAGGTTTGGTTATCACTATGAGCAACCTCATTCCTTACTTTTGAGGTAATGTGGGATAAGGTCAACAAGAGGAGTAGGAATACAATTAAGGCATAGACAATATTGTATTAGACTGCTAAAACTCCTCTTAGAGGTACTGAAAGATAAGCCTCATGTTTACTTCCAGAGTTGTCTAATATCTATACTAAATCACAGTCACTCTTTGAAAAAAAAACATTTCAATATGAATCCAAGGTAAAATGTATTTGCCATCTTTTTGTGCTACAGCTGGCAAACCCACAATTTTGTAGACAGTACCTCAAAGAACGATGTATGTCATCACATGGTAATTAAAGATCTGCAAAATTTATAAATATGTTGATATGATCAACAAACTTTCCCATGTGAAAGAATCTAACAAGTAATATGCCTCAAGAGCTATTGTTCTACTATGGGTTTATTGATTTATAAAGTATAGAGGAAGACCAAGATTCTATGTGCTATTTTAATACAACTTAATTAACACTTCTACTGTACATTCTCTGTTGTCCATTTGCTGTGCACTGATTTATGGATTAATCAATATTTTTAAATCGAGGTCTAAATGACTTTATAAGTGACAGAGATGATAAGTATATAAAATGAGCTGTAAGGAATGCTGAAGAATGTTCTTAATGAAGTGGACATCTAGTTATTTCTAATTAAAATAAATAAATGAAGTAAAATATTCACACATACCCCGAATAAAATGTGCAAGATAGAAGGTTGATTCATAGTGTTAATTATCTCATTATTTTAGGGCCCAACAGCTAAACATAATGAGATGAAACCAAGTATGCAAGAACTTTGAATACATGTTATTTAAAAAAAATGTTACTATTAAGGTTGAACTACTTCCAAGGTGATTAATTTAGATTAGCTGACATTCACAACTCTTCTATAAGACTAGTCACACAACAGTAAAGACACAAACCCATACTCTAAAACCAATAGATTTTCTTTACCTCTTCTCTTCACCATAAGAGAATTTGCTAGCAAAAGAAACCAAAGTACCTATAACTTTTATACTAAAAAATAATTACATTGACAACAAATAATGCTATTTTTCCCCACAATCATTCTTTTTAAAGCAGAATAAGCAGCTTGTCAAGATTCTATCTATGCGGCAAAAGTTCTGCTGAGCATTAAAGCAGATGATGAGATTTCCAATATGTAAAAACACATTGTCAGGTAAATATTTATTGCCACTTAAATGGTTTCTTATGAATTCAATTCAAGTTCCAAAAAGTTTGTTTTATTTCTTTCTCTTAAGATTAACTTTCATCAGGATTTATTGGCTATTTTTAAATGGTAGCTGAATCTTAATCTCAGATGAGATAATCATGTCATTGGAGAATAAAATAATCACATGCAGTGTAAGTGTTACACTATGTGGAAGAGAAAACAGGAACTGAATTTCAAATCCTTAAAAACTTCTTTAAAAATACCTAAGATAATAGTGTACCATCTGAACTTGTGTACTGTTTTCTAGTCAAGTTACGAAGGCATATAGTATGAATAACAATGAATGTCTGACATCTATGATTTTCATAAACAGAAATGGTGGTATGGAAGTAGAAGATGAACCTTCCTACCAATATTCTGTTACATTTTGTTGCTGTACAACAGATGGCAGCAGAAGGGCAGTCTGACAGAATGCTGTCTGTCACAGAACAGCATATGAAGCAAATATGTGTCATTGAACTCCTCCATGCAGAAAAAAATTCACCTATTGACAATCATTGATACTTGCTGAATGTTTGTAGTGAACCAACATTGGATGTGAGCACAGTGAGGCAATGAGCGGTGCACTTCAGCAGTGACAGCAGTGATGTTAAAGACAAGGCACATTCTAGATGGCCATACACAGCTGTTACACCCTAAAATGAAGAGTGTTTCAATCAACTCATCTGTGCAAATTGGCAAATTACAACCTGAGAACTGCATACAGAGCTGAATATCAGGTTCACTGCCTTAGAAACAATAGTGACCACGTTGGAATATCACAAAATTTACACCTGATTGGTCCCAAAAATGCTCACATGGGAACTGGAAGAAACAGTATACATTTTTTCAGGACCTACTGAACCAATACGAGGTTGAAGGTGACAGTTTCCTAGGTTGCATAATTACCAGTGATGAGACATGGTGTCACCACTGCAAGCCAGAGCCAAAACAGCAGTCCATGGAGTAGCGACATGTGAATTTCCTATCAAAGAAAATGTTCAAGGGGAAGTCCACAGTGAGTTAAGAGACGTGCATTGTCTTTTGGGGTAGGAAAGAGGTGATCCTTCTGGATTTCGTGGAGCCTGGATAATCCATCAGCTCTGACTGCTACATTTCTACACTGACTAAGCTGAAGGCTCAAACTTCCAGAGTCAGTCCAATGAAGAGGACAACCCTTCTCTTGCAACATGGTAACACCAGGCCCCATTGTAGCCTGAAGATCATGGAACACATTGCCAACCTTGGCTGGACTGTTCTACCACATCCACTGTATATTCTGGATTTGGTGAGTTCTGACTTCCATCTGTTTGGGGTAATGAAAGACGAACTGAATGCGCAGCATTTTCATAGCAACACATCACAGCAGCAGTGAAACTGTGAGCTACTAGTGTAGATTTTTACAAGTTCAACATGTAGGTTCTTGTTCATCACTGGTGAAGAAAGCATAGATAGTGAGTATGTTGGAAAACAATGTTTTGAGACAGAATTTGCTCTATCCAATAGTGTTATTGTCCTTTTTGTATCTGTAGTAGTTCCTGTGGAAATAAATAGGAGACATTGCTTTTGGAGCAACTTACATACATTTTTATTAAGACTGACTAGACAGTACAATGTAAGAAGCCTGCTTTGAATATAGCTACAGGTGAATCCATCCATCTAAAAACAAGATACATAGGCTGGATTTATGGTGTAAGTAATATAAATGTGACTTTGAAAAGGTGACAGTGGAGAGTGTTCATAAATAATTGAATAGGACTTCAGTGACACGTTCTGGGCAAGACAGCTCATATTGGCAGGCAAACAAATACAGACCTGGAACAGTTTTAAAAAATACAGTGAGGAGCAGGAGTAGGAGATTATGTAAGTGATACATCCAATATGTGAATATGCAAGATCTATCACCACTCTTGATATTAAGACTTCAAAAGTATGTTAAAATATTCAAGAAGATTTAGAAAAGATAACTATTTGAGGTATGAATATTTGTGGTGGGTTTTGTTTTGTTTTGTTTTGGTTTGGTTTGGTTTGTTTGTTTGTTTGTTTAATGAAAGTTATTGACCAAAAATTTAAAGCATTCAGTACATTGAATTTATCCAGAAGTGAAATCTGTAAATAATGATCGATTGGAGGTATTTCTAACACAAGAATCTCTTCAGATTTTGCAAACAAATGCATAATAAGATCTAGTTACAGAGAAGGTGCAGCTAGAAAAAATACTCATGGTTGCATTTTGTCTCATTAAAAGAGAAAACAGTTAGACAGTTAGTAACATCTTGTACCTGTTCTCCTCCTTGCTTAAAACACATTCATATCGAAGTTCTTGAAAGAATTACAAACCAGCACCTAACCACTGGAGAACAAAGGTAATCATAGAATCATATCATAGAATCATAGAATGGCCTGGGTTGAAAAGGACCTCAAAGATCATCTAGTTTCAACCCCACTGCTATGTGCAGGGTAGCCAGCCACTAGACCAGGCTGCCCAGAGCCAGATCCAGCCTGGCCTTGAATGCCTCCAGGTATGGGGCACAATCTCCTTGGGTTACCTGTTTCAGTGCATCACCATCCTCTGTGTGAAAAAATTCCTCCTAATATTCAACCTAAACCTACCCTGTCTCAGTTTAAAACCATTCCCCCTTGTCCTATCACTATCAACCCAATCATTTTTAAAATGTCTTAAGCTAGATGTTATCGAGAAGACGTGAAATGTACAGATTAATTCCTGAAAATTTCTGTGAAAATATCCCCAAATATTTTGAATTTATATTTGAATTTTCTTATTTTAAACGTGATTGTTAATATAGGGTAGAAAATATAGTCATGGTCTATCATTTATACATTTTTAGAAGTATTTTTGATAACTTCCTATCAAATGATGAAAAGAAATCCACATCAAATATCAATTTTATTTGTAGTGGAAAACTACCGTGATTTTAAGCAAAACTGATTTTTGTTAGTTGAAATGAGAATTGTATATTTGCAGCCATTCAGGCATTTCACAAGTCACTTACTTTAGTGCTTAGATATTTCAACTATAATGGTACCTGTATCTAACTATGCACTGGAGAAGCCCAAATGCTTTTACTTTCTGGTCTGGTAAATTCCTTTTTTTAGTTTAGGTTGCTGAGTTTTTTTAGCTACCATTAGTTTTACAATATATCAATTAAAAGGAAATGATCAGGGGCTTGTGAAGAAAAGCAAATTGGAAAATGATTCACATTCAAAGAAGTCAATGTTCTTTATTATGCCACTTAACCCAGTTTCAAAATATGAACTTAAAATCAATTCATCATGCCTGAACAACTGGAAATGCAATTTGAGTTAGGAGCATTCATTAAAAACTAAAGTAAGTGTAATTCAGTACTGCAGGACTGAAGCAAATTTACAGTACTTTCGGTACTTACAGAGAATAAAAAAAAGCAAAAATTTATTTTCTGAGGAAATATTTTTGAGTATAGGCTCTTTATTTGACATTATTTCTTCTTCTTTTTCACTATTATTCAATTATCAAGGGTTCTTTAATGTTTCCAGTGACCCCTTATGTTAATGAGTCTGAGACAATATTTAAAGTTTTTGGAATTTTCCTCTGTTCTTTTTGTATGTTTAATTCTGAAACAATAGAAAGATAGGAGGAAAAATATCCAAGTCATTTAAAATTTGAGATATGAACAACAGTAGTCAAAGCTGAGATTTTTCCGAGTCCTAGAATGGGAACGCATTATCACAGAAAGCTTCAATACCTCTAAAAAGGTAAACTTGAATGAATGAAAGAAGGTGCATAGCTCAGACATTCATTTCTGTTGCTACCATGTTGCAGTAATAGATGTAGGCTGTGGGTTCTTTTGAAATAAGGAAACTCAACAACATGGCGAACGTTCTTCGACAAGATGCACAATGGCTCTTCAACATACACTCAGTTTTGATCATGTACCTAAAGCTGGATGCATGTTGTAGTGCTCTGTGGACTTTCGGCTGATAGTAAATGCACTGCAGGCTTTAGTCTACAATCAGTAGAAAATGGAAATGAAATATGTGAAAAAATCTTGGAAAATCTTGTCTGATAAGAGGATATCAAAACATTCATTGCCTAAATTGTCAAAAACTAAGTATTACTGTCAGCTTCTGACAGCACTTCTATAGCTCTGTAAAAACATAATTGTACCAGACATAGACTAGATGAAATATGTATTTTCATCAATTTAACAACATAGAGGATAAAAATATAATAGCTTTGTTCATTTCACATCATAGCATTGATCAAAGCCAGTAACTGCTTGCCAAAATGAGTAAAACATTATTTTGTTCACCTTCTGCATCCTTCTTTTCACATTAAGGAATATTTCTGCATCTTTTTTTTTTTTTTTTTTTTTTTCAAGGGATGAAATATTAGTTCTGTTCATATCACTGCCCTACTATAAATTTTCTTAATTTCATAGCTAATATTTTTTATTTTGTTTCAATGCTAATTGTGAAATGAAATGCGACCTGTCCTCTGTAATTCTGGAGTGTCATTATGATTTGCTGTCCTTAACTTTGCATCATTTCTTTGCTAACAATAAAATAAATATATCTTCATTCTGAAAATTGTTTTGATGCTGAAAGTGCAGAAAATGGCAGAGGTTCTCACTGAGAGGTCTGCAAGTATTTAAGTATAAGTCCCATACAAAAGCACTCCTAGGTGGGTAGGCTAAGCTACAGCTAGTTCTGGCAATTGCTTCTTCTCTTCTCGCTGTTGACAGCTGTGACTGAATTTAAAGTCAGTTTACAGGCATAGATCTGTACACATAGGTGTTGTGTTCTCTATTTTGGAATAGCCTGTTAATTCAGATGGAAAGAAATCTTTCTAGCCCATGAGTTGTCCCCAGCCAAAAAAACAAACAAATAAACAAAAAAAAACCATGATGAATTTTATCCTTACCAGTGAGACAAATATAGCAACTTATGAATCCTAGAAGAAGATAATGAACAAACATAACAATATATACATAAAAATTTTTATGGAAAAAAAAGAGGATGTTAAGTAGGAGGTAGCGGCTGTTAACCATGCTCAAGTCATTTGTGATAGATATATCAGCTTTTGTTCGGAAGGAATTATCTGATTTCTGTTTGATTTTTTCTTATTATTTTGTTTTCCTTATCAGCTGTCAGAGCCTCACAGGCTATATTAAGCCTTTCTGACTATTACCAGCCTTACCTGCAGCCACGTTGCACACTCATCAATGAACCCAGGAGCCCCCCTGCATCATAGCATAGAACCATAGAATCCTAGAATGGCTTGGATTGAAAGGAACCTTAAAGATCATCCAGTTCAAACCCCCTGTCATGGGCAGGGATACCACTCACTAGATCAGGATGCCCAGGACCCAATCTAACCTGGCCTTGAATACCTCCAGGGACAGGGCATCCACAGCTTCTCTGGACAGCCTGTGCCAGTGCCTCACCACCCTGAAGCATGAGGCTGTCAGAATGAAGTAGTAGCTGTCTCTCTCCAGTTTTTAAACTGTAATTTGTTTTTCCTGAATTGAGCCTGGCCCTGGCTTGTTATCTTGCTTCACACAATACTCACTGGGCCATCAATAGGGCTTCCTGCTGCAGAGTCAATAGGACCCTACTTTGCTCCTGTGCAGTGAAATGGCACCTCGGTGGTGCAGGCATGGCCTGGCCCACGCTCGGGTCAGCCCCAGCTCCTGTCTCCCTTCCCTGAGGGAGCAACCCTTGCAGTGTCCTGACACAAGAGTGACCCTTTTATTTCCCAGCTCCCAAAGGTATTTTAAGCTGTTGAAAATAGCAAAAGGAAAAAGAAGAACTTCTGAGAAAGAAGCTCAGCTTTCTTCTGGCAGCAATAACTCAGCAATCAAAATGGTAATTTCTGCTTTTCTTGCTGGCAGGTAGTTCTCTCAAATTTCAGGTTGCAACCAATAGAATAAAAAAGGCATTGCAGTAAGCAGACCACTTCTTCTACTAACTTAGTTTATTCCTTCAGTTCCTAAGGAATCCCATCCTACATATCCTCACCAACAGAGGACTAAGCTCTCTATCTATAAACTCTCACCAGCAAGAAATGCATGCACCAAGTAATATGCTGAGAAATATTTTTCATTAGTAACTTCATTTCCTTTCTATTTTAGGAATTGGTATTCTTTATTTAATCCTGCAATTCTAAGTGAAAGCATCCTTTGCTTTTTGTTTTGGATGTACACATCATTTTAGTCCCGGATATTCTTATGGCATTTTCTTGTCCATGGATAATAGAGAATGACTTTTACAAGTGAATCGCTCCGCAGAACAAGCTTTCCTAAGTTTACAGGTAAAAGCAGGTGTTAGTGATTAAATATCCATCCAGTCTATAATTATAATCTACATTAAAAACCTAAACAATGGCTAGAGAATTTTTCAAAATACAGTAATTTTTACAAGTGCTCGAGTCTACTTGCACACAGATGGAAATGAAAAAAAAAATTGAAACTGTATTTGAAAACTGGAATTAAGACTTCCCAAACAAGATAGCATTAAAATATATGTTTAATGCTTTAAGATTTTGTACAAAAGCAAAATTTACTACTTTCATTTTTATTTCTAATGCTTTAGAGCTGTTTCAGGTCTACAGAAAACTAACAGAAAACAAAATAATAGAATCATAGAATGGTTTGGATTGGAAGGGACCTTTAAGATCCCTTCCCTTAAGTTCCAACCCACCTGCTATAGGCAGGGACATCTCCCTCTAGACCAGGTTGCTCAAAGCCCCATCCAGCCTGGCCTTGGTTGCTTACAAGGTTTGGGCATTCACAGCCTCTCTGGGCAAACTGTTCCAGCATCTCACCACCCTCACAGTAAATAATTTCTTCCTAATATCTAGTCCAAACCTATCCTCTTTCAGTTTAAAACCATTTCCCCTCATCCTGTCACTACCTGTCCGCACTTTTAAATCTGCGCTTTTAAAGCGGTGTTTGTTTTATGGAACTACTATAGAAAAAAACACTACTTATTTCAACTTTTGATGCTCAAAGGTGCAGTTCTAAAAATGAAACATTTCGTATTCCTACTTTCAAATAATTACATTTGAAGGAGTTGTATTTTTATAGTTAAAAAAATGTGATAATTATTGTACTCCTTCTATACACAAAGTTCAGTGCATAAACGAAAGCAAACTTAAATGAAAATTCCAGTTTACAGTGTAAAGGAAAAATGAAGAGTTAAAGAAATTTTAAACACATTATATTAAAACTAAAAAAAAGAAAATTCTTATGATGATAATTTGTAGACTACAGTGCTCTGCAACAGGATCAAAGTATCTATTTTAATTAAAAGAAGAATATATAACTAATAGAAAATATATATATTGGATATGGTCTGTTCTTTCATTAAGATAACAATGTCAAGGTTACAAGATATAGTGCAGCAGAGTAGAAGTCCATTACAACGAAGTATGGTTCGTTAAAAAGAAAAAACTAACAACATTTTTAAAGTATTTTTAAAAATAAAATCCAAAAAAATGATTGCATGAAAACTCATTGTTTTGCTTTGAAATTACCATGCACAATCAAGCTAATTTGTTCAGTCATTATATTATTTCCAGGAAATCCATCTTCTGTTTTATACACATAACCATGTTATGGTGTGAATAATTGCCTTTTAAGGGTTCCTGTGACTCTAGTGTCCTTGTCTGCAAAAGAATATAGGGCTCTTCTCTCTGCCACAGAGCTTAACTTACCTTAGTGCAAGATACTTCATATTATTTATAGTACAGAAAACTCTGTGAGCTTCTTAGCTGTGGTTTCATAACTATTTGCACAGTGTTTCTGATAGTGAGTCCCAACACTTTGCATAGATCTAGGGAGCAGTTCTTGTCTTGCTCTGTTTTCTCACTTTGTTCATTAGTGCATTTATGCAAATACAAAGTTGTCTTTAATCACTGAAACAGCCTTGTGGGTAAGTGCAATCCATCACAATCAAAGGCGTACAGTTAATGCATTGCCTTTAAGTTCTATAGAAAAGGAGCTAATGTTTGAGGACATGTTCATATACTCATAGGTCCCATCAGGATGTTCCTGCAAAACCTTGCACAAGCTCTTAGCATCCAGTATGTTGTTTTTCTGAAGATATGGCTATCCTCAAAAATGAAGATAAAAAAATTATGTCACATAAGCAGTGGCTATTATTTTGCCATTTATAGTAAAACTGTTCTCCTTCTTTCAGTGTAAAAGGAATTTGTTCTTGCTATATGCTTCCAAATGTAATGCATGGAAGTATCCTTCTTTCAGCCTCATTTCTGAGAAACCACCCTGTACCCTTCTCATTGATCTATGTCAGTGTAGGTTTTTCTTCTGGTCCTTTTGAGTGATATTTTCATTTTGAGTAGTCTTGGTAGATAAGAACTGCAGCACAATCCAACCTGATGTAGTTTATTAAAGTTGTCTTAACATTGAAATTAATACAGTGACACAGCTTTACTTCATACACACTTCCACATCACATGCCCTTTTGTCAGACTGCTCCTCTTCTGCCATCTGTCACACGGCAACAAAATGTAATGAGATGTTGGCGGGAAGTTTCAACCTCTACTGCCATACCATCAACATCTGCTTCTGACATCTTAGGCCAACATAATACAATAGGAGCCATGACTTTCAGAGCAGCCCTCATATATTAATATAAAAAATCCTAGTTGTGGAACCTGGAGGTTCATCTCATGGAGGTTTTTTGGGGGGAAAGAGGAGCTGGCTTCCACTTGCTATTTATGCATGTGCAGCAAATGAAAGAACAGGAATACAGGAGAAAGGGTTTGCAGAGCAGGCTGCATAGAAGAAGGCAGAAGTTACAGAGTGATAATATGCTGAGAGCAAAGATAAGGGAAAGGTGCATAACTGGAAAGCTGAACATTCTGAAGGACGTTTCCAACTATACTGCCAACATTTTGACTCTGTAATTTTTACACAAAAGGTCAATAAAAACAGGCTATTTTCTTCTGTCCCAAAGGTCTCCACACTATAGCCTTTTGGGCTCATCAACTTCTGCTTAATGAATATAGACAGCGTTGGCAAACACAAAGAAGAAAGCCATCATTTACTCTGATCTGTTTTCAATGGCTAAGTTGCTTCTCCCTTCAGTTCCATCATTGTGTTGAAAATGTATACTTTAGAAGTGAGCTGCAGCATTATCATGTTTACTACAGANTAGTATAAATTCACCTCACTATCACTTAAATCACTGCAGTTTTAGCTGATGACTCTTCACCCAGCAGCTGTTTTACAAACTCTATACGCAAAATTGTTATTATTCGTTGCCATTTATATCCTGAACTTGACCAAAAGTAAACTCTGGATGACTTTTCCTTGCTGAGACATCTGAAGTTATTCAAATTCCCTAGACTTTTTTGGTCCACCTACATAATTTTTATTTTCTCCTTTTCTTCTTTTAGAGAAGAAAGCTTGTTTTCCAGCTTTGCTGCCAGGAAGAGGCATGTTACATTTTGTTACTTACAAATGAGTTTGCTGATGGGATGGATTTGTGAGTAGGTGAAACATCAAATAATACTTTCAATTGTGATATATCTATTTAACCTGAAATCTCTACAGAATTTATTAAACAAGAGCAGAAAAAAATGAAAAACAGCATGCATTTCTTTCCTGAATTAAACTTTAAAAAATATTTTTTCCTTCATTTTACCATGACTTTTTTTCCTATTTGAATTTGAAATATATAGATGTTGCTTTTGAATGAAAAATATTTAATATATGCAAAGGCAAAAGCACTAAAATACACTTTAGATTATCTCTTAAAACAGTGTTTTGTCTCGCAGGGATTATTGTCAGCATCTTTGATATTACGAGTTACCACATTCACAAAACGTGAGTGCCTATAATATTGTTGTGGGAGAGTTGAGCTTTTAAGCAGGTGAGAATTACAAATCTCCCAAGCCTGGAGTACGAACTGAGGGCAGCTCTGCAGGTGTTTGTGCTACACTACCTGCTTATAAATCTCCCCCATTAATACAGGAAGGCTTGCTTCACAAAAAAGAATGTAGTTTATTGCTAAATATGAGGACCTGCATAGGTGATACAACTTTTGACTTAAAATATGCTTTGTTTTTCATAGAATAGTTAAATAATAAATAAATGAATGAATAAATAGGATTAACAATTTTTAAGGATTTTTTTCCTCAGCTTTTGATTTACCACTGACTAAAATTTGTTATTCACATAGGTGTATTACACATCTACGAAATTAAGTAAAAGGTCACGCTGCTACTTTCTTGATCTATCCGTATCACAGCCAGCTCGCTTGCTTGTGACAGCTTTAACTATGTTGCCAGTAAATCAAGACTGACAGAAGGACAAGGTCAACATCACTTTCCTAGCAGCACAATGTTCCCTATCCCATACTACCTAACAGCTTATGCACTTTAGATTGCTTTAAGCAGCAAACCAAGAAACCAGAGGAGAAAATTCTTACATATTACTAGTATAATTGACAAAGAAAAGTTGATGTGTATGCTGAAGAATTTCCATTGGATAGATTAAGTTTTGCATCACAGATTTATCACTTTTTTTCCAGATAGTTCTCATAGAAAATGGTAAGCGAGAACAAGTACTCCTACGATTTCAGAGTCATGTAGTATTCAAATGAAATAAAGAGAAAATATTTGGACAATCACTTCATGTTTGTGTTGCTATCAGCAGTTCAACATTGTACAGAAATTATTTGTTATTAGAGATCATCACAGGGCACTGCCAAACAAACAGAAAATTGTGTTTTGGATTCTGCTTTATGGAGAAGTAAAAGGAAAGAAAATTAGTTCTTTTTCTTTATCTCATCTGCACTGGGGGACATAGCAGAGACATACTTAATGGTTCTCTTTTTGCTCTACAAGCCCAAAGAAAGTGATTGCAAGGTAATGAGACAGAAATATAGACCAGATACTTAAAAACTTCACAGACATGCTCTTGTTTGCACCAAACATCTTTCCCATTTTTTTTTTCTAAGACATCACTATAAAGTGCTGAAGAACAACTTTCCTGACATCTAGTCTAAAGTTTTTTATTCTGTGCTGGCAGAATAACACTGCAACTATTAAGAGTCACAAACACTTAGTTTTATTCACCATCAGACTGACACTATTGAGGATATAAATTACAAGATAAGTCTCAGAGGACAAGAAGACTGCACGTGTACCTTTGTTTCTTCCAGCACCCTTTTCTTGATTCCTTCACATTGCCAAAATCTGCTCTTCTCATCTCTGAATAAAAACTCCACTGGTCTCCTCTGTGCCAAAAAGTACCCTGACCTCCAAGTTTCCACCCGAAGTGCCATTATATTTCCCTTTCTCCACGCTCACTGAACATACTATTTCCAAGCAACACCTCGAATTCCTCTTCTCTAACTCAGTCTAAGGCAATAGCACACCCACATATAAGCAATAAAAAGGTAGTCATTTAACAACATGGTAATGTGAGAGAAAAGGCCAAAAGGTTTGTGTTGAAAATTCCTCAGATATGCCAAGTGTCATATATCTGATACAAAACTCACATTTGGCAAACATATCATTCCTGGCATCATTCCTTGATGCTTCATATCTTAAACAGAACTGCAGATAGAGAAGTACATCATGTACTTCTTTGTACCAAAAGGAAAGAAAGAAATAGCACATTGGGGTGAAAGCCAGGATTTTATAATTTCTACTTTTATGCCTATTATTATATGATTTGAATATATCTTTGTAAGAAAAGTCTCCTAGCCCTGTCCTGGAGCCTGGCAATACTAAACCCCCTCTTGTTTCAAACAAACTAATAGTGAAATTGTGCAAAACTACTCAAAACAGAGCTGAGATTACAACTCAGGCAGCCTCTGAGGAAGTGCACATCCAAGGCTATGAACTTCAAGGCTTCTTCAGTATTTACATTATCACCTTTGTGTTTAGCCATTCTTTTCTGCCCTACTGAAGCCATTCTGCCAAGCAGAACTCAAGACCCTAGTATCTCTTATTGTACTTCTATTTCAATAGCTTTGCAAACCCTAGTAACTGTGAATAAAGTTACCATCTGGAAGATTTTTCATGCAAATTCAAATCTTCTGGATTGCTTCTGAGGATCTCTCATGCTTACTTTATCTTTTCCTGTATATTTATCTAGACTCCCAAGTTCAGCAAAACCCTTAGTACATAAGGACCACCCATAAAGACCAACTGTGCTCCTTCTGATCCTTCCTCCATTGTCTACACTCTGCATGAAATATATGAGTTACAACAGAGTAGTCCTTTGGTACGGAAGAAAATGAGGACATGAGCATTTCCTTCCACACATGTGCCCCATTCCCATGGTATTCTCTAAATTGCTACAATCCTAGATGATATGACTCTGGAGATTATGGGGAAATCAAGTGGATAATCTTGTTTCCACTCTTTCCTGAAAGCTGGCCTGTCTAAGAGGCTCCAAATCCAAGGTGGAAATTCAGAGGAGCTGGGATATCCTTGTATGGAAGAGGAAGACTTGCTGGTGCAGTGAGTTCAGACATTTAAAGTCCATGTCATGCCAACAGTTTTCCTTTGGAGAAGGAAAATAAGCCAACATGGCTGCTATGGGGCTTGAAAACTAATAGGCATGTAAAAGAATTTCCTACCTATACACGTTTATTATTTTTTCAATTGTATCATGGCTTTTAATCTAGTTATTATTGTGTGAGAGGAAGTGTAGCACTGATTTTTGGATGTTTCAGATAAACAATACCATTCCTTGGAAAGTCATAGCAAAGTTCACATTAACTCAGCAGTTAATACTGCCGAATACAATGGCTGCTGTATGTAAAAGTTCAAAAAATATCAGAAAAATAATTAAAATAACTATAGAATGCCTGTTCCTCTATCTACTCCTTCTTGGTAAAGTGTCAATAAAGAGTTCCTCCTCACTACAATTTCTGTATCTGAACTTGATTCCTACATGATGATCTTGTCTAGACCAGGAAGTCATATCGTTCTGCTCAAAGTTTCATGCTCCATTTACCTAGATAAATTACATAGATATCAATTCAGTTCATACAGTAAAATTATACTGATGAAACTGAAGAAGCCATTAGCATTTTTGCTTTTCTATCAGTGTGATGTCATGAACATAACCAACATAGTTCTATGACAAACATTTCTAATTAATTCTTAGCACAGCCTATTTATGATTACAATATATTTTCATAACTTGAAATCTTTAAATCACATCTGGACAATAATACACATATTACAGATATGTTAAAATCTATTGGCTTAGTACAGAAATGGCCAGTTTCAGTTTTTTGGGCTGAATTGTGGAACAGGTAAGATAAACTAATAATTCTCTTTGTCTTTAAATTCTGTAAATTCCTAGCAAATCCTTTCTGAATTTAAATTCAGAAATTCAGAGAGGCAAATATGATTTACCACCAACAAAGAAAAAAGTGTCTTAAACACAATTTTAGCATTTTAAAATTTTTAGTATGTCATTCTACTGTATTTTTATTTCCTTAACCAGGATGGATTTACTTTTGGTGAAGAAAAATACTGTGGGAATTCTGATGTAAGCCACTTCATTTCAGACAGGTTCAATACTAATTATTCATTCCTATTAAAATAGAATTTCCCTTTGTAACTGAAATAAATACTTCAATTTCATTTTTCAAAACATTGATTGTGACCAGATTATCAACCACTACAGTTCTTCAGCTGAGCGATATTAATATCTAAACCACAAATCTGCAGATGACACAATACTAGGAAGACAAACTGATACACAAGGTGGTTCTTCCACCATTCTGAAGGATCTTGGTAGGCTGGAGAAATGGACAACTGGACCCTAATGACATTCAATAAAGGAATACAATAAGTCCTCACTCTGGAGAGGAAAACCACGGTGTACCAGTACCTGCTGAGAGCAAACAGACTGGAAAGCAGCTTGGCAGAAAAAGAACTCATGTTCCTGGTGGACAAATTGACAACAAGCCAGCAATGCACTCTTTTGGCAAAGAAAGCCACTAGGATTTGAACTGCCCTAGTGAAAGTATTGTCAGCAAATCAAGGGAGGTGAACTTTCTGTCTAGTTAGTCTTGACTGAGACCACACTTGGAGTGCAGGGTCCATTTCTAGACCCCCTGGAACAAGACAGGCATGGACTTCCTGGAGTTATGTTAAATGAAAAATGCAAAGGGACATTTGAGGGATTTTTTTTTGTTTCAGGAAGTTCTAGAGCTTTTGTTCTTTTTTCTGCTTGTTCTGTATACAAATTGAGTGTAATTATACTCTGGTATATATTTTAATGGGGCTATTCGGGCTTCCCTTGATGTCATGTGTAAGCCAAAGATGGGTTTCTTAGCTAAGTCTTATTACTTTGCATTTATAATGATCAGAGCATTACCATCTTATCTATTTGGTATTTATTAAAAGCTATCACAGGTAAGATTAACCAATCTGTCAGAGCAATTTAAGAAGGGTTTGTCTCTTGCTATGTTCATTCCACGTCTCAGACATAGAGGAAGAGGATATTTCTAACCTAATGCATTGAAATAGGTTTATGCAAGCCATCTCTAATTAGTTATAACATCTCTTAGGCAGACTTGTTGTAGGTATTCAAGTGTACTTTATTCTCTTAGTATACAGCAATGGATTCACTTTTGCTCCCCTAAATCATCACTTCTGTAACAATGTCACTTCAAAATATATATTTATGCAGTCTTAAAATAGAGCCATAGAATATCCAAAACTGGAAGGGACACACAAGGATCACTGAGTCCAACTCCTGTCTCCACAAAGGACCATCCAACATTCAAACTCTATGTCTGAGAGTGCTGCCCAAAATGCTCCTTGAGCTCCAACAGCTTGGGGCCATGATCACTGCACTGGGGAGCCTGTTCCAGGGCCCAACCAGCCCCTGGTGAAGAACCTTTTCCTAACACCCAGTCTGACCCTCCCCTGATGCAGCTCCGTGCCATTCCCTCTGGTCCTGTTGCTGTCACCAGTGATAGAGATCAGCACTGCCCCTTCACTCCCCTCATGAGTAGCAGCAGGCCACTACGACACTTCCTCTCAGTCTCCTCTTCTTGAGCTGAACAAACCAAGGCACCTCAGCTGCTTCTCGAAAGTCTTGCTCACTAGACTCTTCACCATCTTCGTAGTCCTTCTTTGCATGCTCTCTTACAGTTTTATATCTTTTTTACATTGTGGTGCCCAAAACTACACTCAACACTCAGATGAGGCTGCACACCACAGAGCAGAGTGGGAAAAATTCCTTCCCTCGCCCAGCTGGCTGTGCTGGGCCTGGCGCACCCCAGGGAATAGTTAGCCCTTCTGGCTACCGGGATTTGGACCTAATAATCCTTGTAGGTCCATTCCAGCTCAGGATATTCTATGATTCTTCATAATGTAGGTGCAACAACTATACTATTAATATATAAGAATAGCCCCAGGCAGGCCCCAGAGAGAGGAAGTAGAAAATGCCATGCCAGCCAGGACTTTGAATACTGTAAACCTGGTGTATCCAACCCCAATGTAAGCCACTCACCTAACAATTCAGAAGGGTAGCGCTACAGAAAGCAGTAGGCTGGAGAAAGTTTGTGTGTGTATCATGTTAATTTGATAAAATTTGAACTGAAAGTATTAACATAATTGTAACAGGACTAGTAATAATTGAAACTTAATTAGGCCAATTTGAATGTTCATTAATCTAAAATTCTTGCCTTTGCAAATAGCGGTTGTTTCCTTTTGCCCATACTAAGATTTTAAGTACAATAAACTGGTGGGAATTTAAGCAAATTAGTCAGAAATTTTGATGTAACAAATAATGACTGTGTAAAAGTCCTCGTGGAACTTCATAGAAACAAGGAGAAAAGTGTATACTTTTGTGCAGGCTGGAGGAATTGTTTTAGAGGCTGAATCTTGGTTAGTGTTGTTAGAATGAAGCTGACATGAAGGCTGAGTCCTGTCTTTTTTCTTAGCTGAATTTAGTTACAGAGACAGTCATTTAAAACCATAGTATCACTATATTTATTACACATTTATATACATTTATCTGTCTATTCATTCTTGACAGAAAAGCCTCATTGTGACACTAGTGTGAAAGAAGCCTTCATTTTTACCTTGTCAGTAATCAAGAGAATTCCTAGAAAAAAATAACCAACAAAAAGTACTCTGAATTTTGTGGTTTCACACTGAAGCTAAGAAATCAGATTATAGATGGGATGTAGCATTCAGAAGTAAAATAAATTTAGTTTTATGTTCATCTGCTTACATGGCAAAAAGTGTTGAAGCGTAAGAGCACTTCATACACATTAATTAAGTGTTCTAACCTTGTGAAGGAGGTCTTACCTCCAATCTTCAGAGAGAAAACTGAAGAAGTAAATGACTTGTTGAAGATCATGCAGAAGCCTGTGATGGAAATTAATCTTGACTCTAAATTAAGTACTTTGTCCTCAGTGATTTTCCTTTATGGTTCATTGTGAGTGACATGAATGGCATGAATTACAACACATCACTGTTTCCAAATATAAGCTATATATCATATTAAATATCTGGATCTGAACTTAATTTTAGTCTCTTATTAACACTCATTGTGGAAAGAGGCCAAAGCTGAACCAGTTCTCACTCTTATTAACACTCATTGTGGAATAAAGCCAAAGCCAAATTAACTGTTTCTGTAACATTTAAAAATCATAAAAATAAGAAAGTAGGAAGCCTGAAACCAGATCAGAAGATTAATCGACTAATTGTAGGTACAAAGCAGTGAAATTAAAAGTATTAAAGAATTCCTGTTGGCCTTTTTTGCTAACAGAATAATACTGAAAAGATTCATAATTCAGTATATCATGTTTACTTTGTTTAACTGTATTTCAGTGTAATCAGTTTTTGTATCTGAAGAAGCACCTGTATATTTTTTTCTATGCATGCTTTGATAGAAAATAAGATGTAAAAATACATCCATCAAAAGCAACAAAAGCCTAGGAAAATAGTTTTTGTTTGTTTTTTTCCCTTATTTTTTCAGTTACTTGAGAAGCAATTAGCTTCTTGCATGTGCTGATTACAAATAAATTGACTGGCTAGGTGTACTGGCCAGCTGCTGACAGTGCTTGGGGACTGCAGGGCATTGGTCATGGGCAGGGTGAGACCTCATGGTGCTGCAAGGCTTTGTGTTGGCGCTGTATGTTACTTGAACGGTGGTAATTGTGTTTTTGTTTCCATTTTTCTCTTCTGTTTTAGGAAATAATCTTTTTCTCAACCCAGGAGTTCTATTTTGTTTCCAGTTCTCTCCCTCATCCCACTGGAGGGGAGAGAGCAGACTGCTGCATGGTGTTGAGCTGCTGCCGGGCTACATCACAGCATGTCCCTGGGAGTTACCTATTCCTATCACCTTCAGTGTCTCCCCCTCATCTTTGTGAAAACAAGCACACTTAACAGCAGATTTACTGAATGTGAGCAATGGTGAAACAATGCTGACAGTATCTGTCTGCATAGAGTTCCTATTCAGAGGCAGATTGCAAATTGTTTCTCTGAAGAATATGTTAGTGGCTTGTGATTAATGAGGTATTTAAGTTTTGGCTTCTGCTGAACGAATCAGAGCAACTAATTCTAATGCGCTTTGACACAACACTTGCACTGTGTGCTTCTTCCTAGCCATAGCCTGACTTAAAACTGTTATGTGCAGATTGACACCTGTTCTGCCCACATCCTCCTGACCCTGTAATCCCTGGTGGCTGGGATACACTGCAGCTCAGCAGTCAGCAGCATGGATTCACCTAACAGACACGAGGCCCTTGGTCCTCTATATAGGATAACTGACAGCTCGGTTAGGGCTTGAGGACACCAGTGGGGCCCTCTGCACATTTGCCTCAAGGCTGCGCTCTCTCCTGGCATTAGATGAAGGCAGGGGAGGACTGGGAAGGGGCCTGTCCATTCTCAGGAGCCACCTCACAGCCCCGGCTTGGTCTGGCTATGCCAGGGCTGGTGGCAGCACAGGAGCCCCTTGAGGATGCACAGGGAAGGGGGCAGGTCTGGGGGAGAAGGGGGAATAATAATGTGAATTCTGTCATTAATGAGGTGCCTCCATCCTCGTTAGGTATCTTGGATTACTGAGTTGCTAAAGGATTGGTTGGACCAATTAAATTCTTAGCGATGTCTCTAGATACACATGTGCACAAAAGCATAATGTAATGATTAATACATGTCTTGTTTCCTTTAGCCTATATTTTTGGATCAAGAGGACAGATTTGTTCAGGATAGATTTTCAGCTTAGAACCAGAACACCCTTGCAGCCCCCGTTCCTGTCATTCATAAGGGGTTGAGATCCATAATGGAAGAAGTGCTGACAGTAATTACAGTCCATGGTTTTAAAACTGATTTACTCAGTAGTGAATATTAATAGTCCTGGTGAATGATGTGGTAAGAAATCGTAGAAATTGTCAACAGAAATAATTAAAGGCAGCTTTTCAAAGTTTCTTTGAGAATTTTTCAACTCTCAAGAAATTTTGGGCACAAAGATTCCTTAGACTTCAGATTGACAGTGTTTATATCCAAGCTGGTGGCCTTTAAACCCATATCTAAACCAAAGCTTGCTCATCTAAGTGGAGGTACCCCAGCTATATTCTAATTCTGCATAGAAAATGAGTTTCACGTGCACTAGTCCTTTCTGACTCCCTACGTGTTCAGTTTCATAGGAAGAAAAGCTTGATGTCTATGCCAAGAGAGATGCACACCACACTTCCACTGCCTGGATGATTTTGAAACTGAAATTCTGGGGTGTACCGAAGCGTGCCTTCACAGGTCATGCTCTAATCACATAAAAACTAGACCTGTCTAACAAAATAATAGTAGTAGTAATAGACAGTTACAACCCATACTGTTGGAAAATACTCTCTCCTTCTAAGTACATTTAGAATATATGTTTCTTCAATTAATTACCCAAATCATTTGCTTTTCTTGAATGATCCTAAGTACTTTTCTCAGGCTACATCTGTACTCTGCCCAGTCCAAGGAGAAATCCCTGCCCACAGATACAATGACACAGCATGGCCTGCAACCTCATTTTTCATTGCTTACTGTTATGGTAAAGGCCATCCATGTCCACTCTGCATATTCTTACATCTCTTCTGGAGTCCATAAGGCAGATTTATGGCTGAACTAAAAGGAATTTTTTTCAAGTTGCTCTAGTTCTAGATTATTATCCCCAGTATCATTATATATATTAAAAAAAAAAAAAAAAAAGCATTTTGAAGTAGTATGATATGTATTCTGTGCCTTGGAGTGTGGTATGAGAGTTTTGAGGCCATAAGGACTGCTCAGACAGTATCAGAACTGTAAGAGCAGAGAGCTATACATGATGCATCCATATTCATGCTACCCATAGGAAGCAGTACCTGGAACAAAATATTGCCGGAACTGTGATCAGATTTTGTCTCATAAGGAACTATTTCATTAGTTCTAGAAGAGAACTTTGAAAAAATATATATTCAGGTTTATAATCAGCATGCCAGGTGCTGGGACCATGCAGAAAGATAAATGATCTGAAAATGTCAGTGCAACTTACGTACCTTATCTTCCCAAGCTACCAAGCTGAAGGAAAATAAAAAATAAAAAATAATAAATAATGGCTGCTTGAGTCCTGAGCATCAAAACAGCAATCATTAAACATAAGTTAAAAAAGATCAAGGCAGAAGATTCTGTAGGTACGGATACCACTGAAAACGTGATAAAAAGAAATCAGGTATATTCAGCTGATAATCATATTTTACAAATATGAAAAAAATTAAGTAAGTCTGAGGATTCCTTTTTAGTAACATATTACATATTTCTTATACACTCAAGTAGAGGGTATTTCTGAAAACACTGAAATAATTTAGTGAAGATTAAAAATAGCTTTCAAAGGAAATTACAGATAATTTTGTTTAAAAATACCAACTTATTAAGGCACTAATTAGTGCTATTCTGTAGTGGTAATAAATGAAAATAATTGTAACTATACATATCTTTAGAGAAAGTTTCTAAATGTATTTTAATAATGATTTGATTTCTAGTTAATATACATACTTGCCACATAATTTTCAATTGAAGTTTCTTAGAGATATTCAGCTTAAAACTGTATGGGATGAAAAGGTATTTAAAAGAAGTTTGTAAACAATCTTCCATAAATCTGGTTGAACTTGCTGATGGAATTCTGATATTAATTTCTACTTGCATTTTGACGCAATAGGAAAGAGAGGCAAATGAACAGTGATTTGCCACTTTATTTTGGAATAAAATCCACTCATATTTTATATATTAATCATAAATCAGATCCATCTTAAGTTGCTTAACTTTACTATGCTATGAAGTTTCTGCTTTCTATTAATCTCTGGATATATTTGCACGTGAACATAAGTAAAGAACAGAGGAACCAACACTGAATATATATATTAATGGAGTTCTGAGGATGTGAGATATTATAAGTTCTTCTACAGAAAATTACAGTAACCGTGGTTTTGTGAGACTCCATGATGCAGACCCCTAATACAAGATAGATGTTCCGCATTTGAACTGCACCAATTTGTCTGCCTTCAAAGAAAAAAAGTCAACATTAGCCACCATATTAAAGTAAATAAATTCATTTAGTGGAAAAGCACAGCTGATCTTCAAAAAAATTATCTAGATTTTTCAAGGCTGCAATCTTGATCCTCCAAAGTTTTCTGTTTACCGTGTGTTTAATTAACACTGTAGTCATGGAAACTTCAAGCACCTGTAATTGTTCCTCACAACTATGTTCAATAGTCTGGAAATAGCACATCATGATTTTTAATTTCTTATCTGCTCTGAATTTAATCAGCATTCTTCATGGCTAATGTCCCCCTCCCTCTTTCCTTTGTTCTGCAGCCCATGACCTTTGAAACCAGTGTTCAGAGCAACAGCTGCTGCAGGCTTCTTTGCAGCAGGCCCTTGCCAATATTAACCTACAATCCCACAGTGTGTAATCTCCAGAGTGCAAGATCGCAGGTTTCTTGCCTCCTTCTCCATTCATTACCTGTAGCATAAGAGCCCCAGAGAGCAATTCCCTCTCTCTCTTTCCCAGTCTTCTGAAATTCAAAATATTTACAGAAATTTAGAAAGTATATATAGTATGCTGACTGTCGAAGAGCACTATAAAGTGCAGCTTCATTGTTAAAATAACAAAGGGTCTTAATGGTTAGCTTAACCAACAAGGAAGGGAAGAAAAACATATCAGATTTACTTGGGGTATTTCCTTTCTTCTGGAAATCCAAATAGCATAAGTAGAGCACTAGGTATTTTGTTGAACTTCCCGTGGATTCCCATGCACCTGCAGTTTGCGGCCCGGACCACGCAAGCATGCACCAATATGGTGTAAGAAAGTGGTCCGTTTATTCACGTGGTGCAACACCTTATATACTAAGCCTCTACCGTGTGTACGCCCCCAAAGGGGGGAGGGGAGGGGTTATCCTATCCCGTGACATCGCGAATCCCCGCCTTCGCCTATTACAACATCTCCCCCTCCCCATGCTATTAAAACCTATCCCGTTACATCCCGAATCCTCGCTGTCGCCTAATACAACCTACTAGGTACCTGCGTGCGCCTACTAAAGCCTACTAGGACCTACTAAAGCCTATCATGCATCCGGCGATATTCCTCCTGTTGATCAACCAACACTTGTATCATCTGCTGAAAACATCACTGTAGGCACTGTAAGAGGCAGGATACACAAAGCATACATACTAAAAGCATCAATAATCCCATCAAGACAGCAATCAACACATGCTTCAGCCAACTTCCTATACTCCCAAACATAGTCTTCAGCCAACTTCCAAGAAGGTCATCCTCAATCTCAATCTTATCCACATGCCTTTTCAACCATTCAAGTTTCTTATGCATAAACTCTCCATGGTCACTTAAGTTAAAGCAACACATGCCCTCAAAGTCCTGGCATCCATGCCCTTGAGCCCGCAGTAAGAAGTCGATAGTGGCCCTGTTTGTAGAACTGAGTGCCGTATACCGTCCACGTCGAGTAGTAAGTCAGACAACAAAGAGGACGTGACATTGGCCTGCTTGACAGACCAACATGCTAATCTTTCAAGTTCTTTCAGCGCCTGGGCGGCCGCTACTCCCGGGGCTAGGATTGAAGCAAAGATCCTCGCTGTGGCCCCCCACAGCCTGACGTCATCTCCGCAGTCTTTTGTCAGTCGCGGAATAGATCTCCTTTTCCGCCCCTTATAACGCCCAGCAAAGTTCTGCATAACCTTTACCATTTCTGTATGATTTGGTGTTAACATCATAAGTTTCCCTATGTAACAGGGACCTCCCACTGGGTTTCGCGGAATCCCTTGCCATGCCCTGTCCCCACATATCAAGAATAGGCCCATGTTACCCATAAATTCTTGGGCTGCTGTATCAAATGTGTACTCCCCACCCCTGTGGGGACTATCATGGTGATGCACAAAACACACAACAACCACTTATCAAAACCCAAACTTCTCATCGGCAGTAAGGTCTTCATCTGTGCCACCATTTTCATCCGGGGACTCTGGAGGAGGTCGTGGCTTCGGTTTCAGATATCCCACCAGCAGTGCCTGTAATAGAGGTGTCTAGTTCTTGTTAGCTTCCAGTGGAGCATCTTTACCAACATCTGGTTTAATTTTTCTGGACGGTACCCACACTATTTCCCCAGATTCCTTGTTTTTTACTGCCGCATAACCCCTGCCCCAGACCAAGATGGACCAGCCCCTCTCCCAGTCTCCTCCATCTATTCTTACTTTGACCGGCGGCCCTTCCCGATGTAAGAGCATTAAAACAGCAGTCACCTCCTTCTTAGAAGGGGCAGACTTACTACAGTAAGATTTACAAAGCTGAAGCATTACCTTTACAATGGATTCCATATCGGCAGCCAAGGAAACGTCCTCCCCTGCCCTTCCCTCAGACTTCAGGAAATCTCCTGCCTCCCTCAGAGTAACCGAGGGCCAAGGGGATACACAAAAACCGTAAGCCCAGGGGGTGATCAGTCCCCCTCCGCTCTTCCGGCTCCCCTACCGAGCCAGGCTCATGCCCCCGCCAGGCACCCAGCCGCACGCAGGCCTCACACGGGGCACCACTTGTTGAACTTCCCGTGGATTCCCATGCACCTGCAGTTTGCGGCCCGGACCACGCAAGCATGCACCAATATGGTGTAAGAAAGTGGTCCGATTATTCACGTGGTGCAACACCTTATATACTAAGCCTCTACAGTGTGTACGCCCCCAAAGGGGGGAGGGGAGGGGTTATCCTATCCCGTGACATCGCGAATCCCCGCCTTCGCCTATTACAACAGTATTTAGTGAAAGATGGAGGCTGGCAGACAATTCTATCAGGAACTCAAGAAAGAAAATATGGAATGTAGATGGAAGCTCATAGGCCATACTAAATGGGGTGATGAACTCTTTACAAGATAAAATTTCCTATTAAATAGAGCCAATTAAACTGGAATTGTTAGAGGGAATTTTCTTCCAGGATAGTTCCATTAGGTAGAGCTACTCTGATTTTTAGCTGAGAAATGAAGGAGGGAATGGCGTTCATGCTCGTCAAGAAGCATTGGCATCCCAGTGGCTATCTCTGTACCTTTACCAGACTGCATATGTAACTCATAAGAGATCTTCAGGGTTGGGATTCAGAATTCTCTCCCTTTTTGTGAGAGAGGGAAAACTAGTCCCTTTGCTTCTGAAATCCAGGATCTCAATAAATAAATTTAGAGAATTATCCTTGCCAGGAAGCTTATATATTTCTCCCTTCAAACATGCTACTTTCCAGCTTTTCTACAAGTACCTAACCTAGATTGATGCATAAGCACTGTCTTGTATCACAAGTCACATACATTCTCAGCCTTCTGCATGGATATTTTTCTTAAGAGAAAATATGCTGTTAAGGTTATATGAAGAACAAATAGCAAAGTAAAGTATTATTTTCTACAGACCATATCATGTCATAACAGCAAAACCTTTCTTAAGTTCATAAAAGTTAATAAAATGCTAGAGAAGGCACATAAGTTTCATTTAAAATAAATAGTGAATCTATTAATATGTAAACATATCTGTAGACTAATCTGTCAAAGGCATAGATTGTTTTTGAAAAGCTACCAGTTTTTTACCAAGCTGATCACCAAGCTGTGTATTAAATAATAGAACATGAGCACAAAGAGCACACAGAGAGCAATAGGGGTACATGAGTAAGAGGGTCAACATTTTCCAATGCACATATCTGCTGCAATCAATGTAAAAATGGTCACACTGCTATGGCTCTCATTCTGTGTTTCATGCAGGTAGCATCAAGCCCGAACAGATATGAATGTCAGCTTCTGATTTCACTCATTTTGGCATCAGACCAATTTAGATATACTGATTTTTATGGATTTTTTTAAAATTCAGTGGAGCAAAATTATGAGAGAGCTAGAAAATCATATGATGGTCAAGAGTACTCTGGTCATTGTTAAAGATTTTTATTGGAGTTACTTTCCTTTTCAAAAGCTAGAATTCATCATTCATTAAGCTTAAAACCATATTTTATGTTGAACTGCTCTGAGTTTTTGAACATGGCTGAGATGCAGAGTGGGTGAAGGAAGGCTTGCTCTTACTCTAAAATACAATTAGGAAATGCCGTGAAATCTAAAAATAGTACAAAAAGATGTACTATACAGGATTTGCAAATTTCTTGTTAGGTCAATATGCTTTGAGATTAGTGAGAAATAAATTATGAAAATATTTCCCCAAAGTATTCTTTACCCTTTTTCATAGAGCTTCATGTATAGGTGGCCATAGATGGAACTGATTTAAGCAAGCTATGCAAGACTGAATCACAGGTTTGAACTGATCAAAAGCTGCTTCTCAAGAGAATGATGCAATATCTCACAATTCCTATCCCTAAAGAAAACGTGGTCTGACTACTTAGCATCTGCAACTTATGTCCTTGGAACCCACCAGTTCAGTTTCTTGGAGGTAAAAATCTATGATTGCTTTATCACAGTGTTTCAGAAAACTTTCAGTAACAATATAAATAAACAAACACGTGAGCAGCAGTTTTGTAAAGAAATTTAGATGTGCATTGCCTTGTTGATAAGGCTGACTCTTAGTCTTCATTTCAGCCCATTTGTGCTCACCAATAGCTCAAAGGTCTTTGCGAATTGCCTTTTACTAAGCAAAAATGCACTCTTCCTAAACAGAAAGGGAAGCAGATCACATTCGGCCTCCCACAATGTCAGGTTCAATAGGAGACAGTTACAAGCTAGCGGAACATAATTATGTTACTCCCTTGAAAGGGGGAGTCTATAAAAAAATCAAGATAATAGTCATGCAGAGGAGAACATGTCTAGCTGACTACAAATATATACAGTCATTATCCTTCAAAAATGCATCTATATACACAGAGCTAGTTCAATTCCTTAAGCCTACATAAGAGTTTTTTTTCCACTGGAGACTTTCTGCCTAGCCTCAGCAGTTACCCCACCGTAAATAAAGATTGCCCTTAAAAGCTTGCAGTTAGGTGTGGAAATAAAGTAGGAAGAAGGAGAGCAGCATTATCACGGAAGTAAATATTACAGCTGTGTTATATAAACTATTAATATAGAGTTTTGTTAAGCACTATCGCAGAGCAGCTTGAGCCTGCTCAGGGGAAAAGCTTTTAGAATGCAAGTTACAGAAGGCAAGGAGATAGGATATGTGTAGATGGCAGGCTCTTATGATAAGCTAGGAAGGGAATAAATACATGGGCAAATATCAGAGGTTACAGAAATAGGAGTGATCTCTTCACCAGCAGGAGACTGTTCATTTTAACTCTGGCAGCCAGGTTTGCTGGACAAAAAGTAAATGCTACTGGACAGAATCCACCATAAATAAAAAGTAGTACGCCATAAGTTTATTTTCAGGGCTTTTATTTAATCTGTGTAACCCAAGAGATTCTGAGTATTCGCTGTTTATGACAGCTATCGTCTATTGACTTATGTCTGTATTTCTTCTGAATTTTAGCCTGAGAGATTGGCAACTTTTGCTTTGTCCCCTAAAATGGATGGGAATATTTCCTAAAATCTCTCACTCATAACAATCTGTGTGCTAAGGTATAGCTAAAGGAAGTCTGGTGTTTTTGCAGTTCTGAAATTGTCATTCACTACCACTGACAAGAGTGTCTGTGTTTTCAAATTTTAAGGTGCAACACAGAAACCTGACAGGGCTTCAAAATTAGAGAAATTGTCCTGCTGGTCGTGTGCCTCATATACTCTGATAGTGGAAGTAGTAAATACTAAGATGAACACAAAAGTCTTTCTACTTTCTGGAATCAATTGTCTTTAGACTCCCCAGCACTCATATATGTTGATTGAGAAATAATAGATAATAGTATAGAAAATAGCTGTCTGTTTCCTTTAGTATCTTTCTAAAGACATATTGTATACATACTTGACTAGCCCTTTCTAAGGGTTAGGTTTGGGTTAACTAACCAACAAAAAATTTCTGTGTTTATATTTTCCATTCCTCCATGATCTTGTAAGCTCTAGTCAAACACCCTCTTGTACTCTACAAACAGAAGAACTGTAGCCGTCAGTACTTGGACTATAGTTCAATACTTGGGCTATAAGCTGGCTGCAATGCCTCAATAATTTATAGTTGAAAGGCATTAATTTCCTAGGTTCCCAGCAGATACATCAAGCTGTGGAAGGTTTAGAATATTCTGAAATGTTCTTGCTGGATTTTGGAACCACTTTAGTTACACTTGAGTCTATGGCATTTCTTGCTTCATGTATTATATGACAGAATTGTGAACTCACTATCTTCTGAATTTGTTTTATTGTTTCTTGGAAAACAGTGTTAGTGTTAATAATGTCAACCATGAAAGATTTCCGCTGTAAAAAGAAAGAAATTTTCTTTTAAACACATACTTTGAACCCTTTCTACAGTAGATAAGCCAGCAATTATCTATATTTATTGAGTATTCCATTTAAGCAGTATATACAGGAGAGAAATATGACTGGGAAGATCAAGATGCAACAATTTTTCTGATACAGAAGCAGGGAAATTGCAGTGGATACGCTGAAGTTATCTGAATAAATAACCTGTGCCCTTGACTCTCGGAGGGAAGTAAACACGTGAAATAGACTTGATGTTTTCTGAACACTGACCATTTATGTCAGAATAATGGCCACAGAATAAAAGCCACATTGTCAGAGGGCAAAAAGCACCTATCATTTGCGGGGAGAACATCCCACCTGCTCAAAGCAGATCTAAGAACCACTGCATGACTCTGTGTGCTCAAGGGAACTGTACTTCACGTACAACTGCATAGATAATCAGCTGTTTTTACAATAGTATGATTTTAAGTTCTGAATATTAAGCACTTGCAAGGCAGAGCTTCGTAATGGGAGATGTGACACAGGGGGAACAATATACCATAATACTGTTTGGTATTTTAAGATGAGATGTATTTAACTGATTCCAGTATTTAACATCTGAATCCTGCCTATGCACAGCAAGTCTTTATATTACCAAGTGAAAAGATTTTGACAAGTTCTGTCTTGGCAGTAATATCATAGAACGATCACCAAATGATGCAGCTTGACTTATACTTGATATTATATTAATTCTGACCTACATAGCCTACAGAGCATTTGAAGGATACAATGAACCAAGATTTAAAAGATGATTGCATTCCAGGTTGTTACATTTATAAGGGATCAAAGGCTACTCCTGCCTTTGGCTGCTCAGAATAAAACCAAGATACAAATGTCAAAAGTCTTTAGAAAATAACAGTATGTCTTTCATATTTGCGCAAATTCTAACTTGTATATTCCATTATTTAAGCCATACTTCTTTTTAAGTAACTGTTCTTGATAACAAAAAGCCTATGGTAAAAATTTCATGTATAAACGAATCCCACTAAAGAGTAGACTGCCAGACTTGACAGGATGAGACATATACTGCACAGGATCTGTTTTCCACATGGTAAGTTTTGTCACGTAGCCTGGCTCTAAGCAGTTACATTATTTTCCATGTAACTGAAGTTAAATAAAAATGTTAAGAAAAGCTGTCAACTATGAAAATGTATCAAAGTAAAGAATTAAGCACTCAATCATGGCTTGTTTTTTCATGTGGCATAACTTTACTAGAACAATGAGGAAGGAGTGTTTCTGGTGACTTATTTTATACTCCGAACATGCTTAGTGCGATTCCTCAGTAAGATCAAGAAGTTCTCTCTCTCTCTCTCTCTCTGTCTGTCTCTTTTTTTAAATGTTTTTCCACAAATCCCCCATCAGAAAAAAAATGCAACCATAATAATGTGTAGAAGGTCTTGGGAAGATCAGAGCAATTGAAACTATATTTAAATTGATTGTATTCTCAATGGTGGTTCCCATGCTAAGAATAGTAACTAACATCCATTCCTCTCCAGCTAAAAATGGTATGTTGATGTGAGGAAAAGCACAGTGAAGTGAGCTCAGGAACTGCATGTCTTGACTGGCATAAGATTATAAAATTCAGCATTCTATATGTATAAAATGTTTGAATATTCATGCAGAGGCAATTTTACTTTCATCACTAATTCCCTCTTCCATATGTGATGTACCCACAGCAAGTCTGTGATCGCACTCAAATTATCTCAAACTAATGCTGTTTAGCCTAAGCATAAGGAATAGATCATCCTTCTTCTATGTTGAAATTAGGGCATGCTTAAACATTAAAATCAGGCACATTATCTCTCACATTATATCTGCTTTTATTTCTTTTATGTATCCAGTGAAAAATTTTGTTATTAAGCATCTCCAACCATTTTATGCCAAAATACATTTATAAAATGATTTATAGAGTATTTTCCACAAATTAATTGCTTCATGCTAATCAACTTTATTCCTATTTTAGTGCTATATTTGCAGTCATTTCTGCAAAAGATGTGGGTTTTTTTGTTTTGTTTTGTGTTTTTTTTTTGAGGGGTGGGCAGGGAGAAGAAAGCTTTTAATGACATTAATGTAGGTGTTCAGGTGTATGGAGAAAATTGTTTATTGACAAAATAATTTTGCTTCTTCTCTAAATTTGCCATACTAAGGTTTCTGGATGGAAAAGAAAACTGAAATAATTTGGCCACTGGTTTTCAAATAAGTTTGCAGGACTTGTAGAGAAGAAATAGTGTTTCATCAAGACAAGAATACATTCCTCAGAAATGCCAAAAAAGATATTATGATATTACCTAATGGAAACAGTCCTCTACGTTGACTGAGTGCACTAGATCATAACAAAGCTTTTAAATATCTAAGCATCTCTGAGACTGATTATAATCCAGTCCATGAAAAGAGGTTACTGTGCAGTTTCCAGAAATCAGTAACTCCCACATATAGAAGTTGCAGTCGAGAAGAGATAGCATTGTTCTTCAACTGATAACAGCTATTTGGGGTGGATATAAGGATGGAGGACTGTGAATGCAATTTCTGCTGAATGAACAGTACAAATGGCTTGCAATTCTTGTTTCCTTAGTTTTTGTTTTGTTTTTCCCTGCAGTAGGGAGAGGGTGATTATTATTAAACCTTGTAATATGTGTCCATTCTGCCATTGGTCAAGAAAAGCAATAAGGAGGGGCCTGTCTATATTTCGTATCTTGAGGTGACTCTCTTCTTTACTACCCTTGCTATAAGACATCCAATAACAGAATAATTTCTTCAGACACTGTTCTGTTTTAATGATCAAGGCAGTAATGCCAAAACTTCAGCTTTTGTGCCTGGAAAGGACAAATGGAATTGAGATTCAGAGAGAAATTTGGGATCTATAGGCTGGAGTATTCCTATATATATATATATATATATATATATATTTCCCCCTGCTGTCAACTACAGTTACCATTTACATCTGTGCAGAATGAGTATGAAGTGTAATTGCCCTGATTATATGCTTTGAGATAAAAGGAAAATTGCTAGAAATAGAGAAGTATGTTAGTCCTAGGGAGCAATTTGAGAAAAGGATTATGAAAACTGGTACGCAGCTGCCTGGACCAGTGAGTATGAGCCATCTTTCTCTTCTTTGAATTATACTGAAGAGTTTAGATCTTTCTTAGAGAATATCTTCAATGGTGTAGGTCATTCTTCATTTTAAGTGAGATACAGAGAAAGATATAGCACTTTCTGTCATCCTAGGAACCTGATCTTCATGCCTTTTCAAAGGTCCAATTAGCCTTACCTTCCTTTCTAAATGAATAACGTTTTGTTAATGTACTCAGAATCAGTAAAACATACACACTTTATTATCATTCATATTTTAATAGTATGTTGAGTTTGCTGGCTGTTATTTGCCAGCTGAGTTCCAACATAAGCACTGATGCAGTCCTTAGATTTGCATGCATTCAGTAAATCCACAAAATAAGATAGTGCTAGGCTTTGTTGTACTGCTACGTCATGCTGAGTATTCTGTGATTTGACACCCCCATTTTTTTCTAGAGAAGCACATAATCAGTGTAGAACATAGGTATCTGCAATGGTTGCTTTGAAAAGCATGGGCAATGCCAAAGCCAATCAAAATGTCCATATCCCACTGCTGCCCACCCCCATCCCCCTCCCCCCATACACAATTCTTTTCTGGGAATAAGCTTTCAGTAAAAAAAAAAAAAAAAAAAAAAAAAAAGACATCTTCATTATTTCTTTTCCCTTTGATGGAATTTTAAGCAACATAGCACTGAGTGACAAGTTCCTCCAAGGAATTTGTCTTCAACTTTCCACTCCCATTTAAAACAAGCCACATTTTGCAGTGCTGCCTCAACTTTTTTTTCTATTCCTTCATGTTAATTCAACTCTGAAAGAACATTCCACAGCAGTGAGGAGAACAGCTAGGGTTTTTTTGTTGTTTTTTGTTTGTTTTTGTTTGTTTTTTGTTTTTACTCCTCTGATGAGAGAATTCTAAACATACTACAGTTAGCTATATGCACCAGTAACAGGAAGAATGACCATCATTTTTTTCCATATAATATTGATGTTATACTAAGCCTTAGGAGGATAACTAGTTTTGAAAACAATGAAGATTGATCAGTAAAGCAGCTGGTAAAAGGAGTTAATCCTCCTGCTACCTGAGTAATAGATTTTTCCCCAACAAGCACGTAAAGCTACTACATCTCTCAGCCACTCAATGTTTTCTTCTTCATCTGATATTTATGATCCAAAACACGCTCTGAAAGAATTAAGATAGCTTTATGCCTTAAATTTCATTGATTTCTGTCTCAAATTATATACAGGGATACTTAGAATGAACATTTAAAACAAAAACTTTTATTTTATATCTGGGGTTCACACAATGTGTTTTTTGACACAGTGTGTTTTTTGATGTTATGATATTATTCTATGTTCCTCTTGCTTTATCACTCTAATTACATGAATCTTACTGTACCTGTTCCCATACAGGAGAAAGTAGACTTGAGCATGGTGTAGTTTCCAAACATTGTAACTGAAGTTCACATAACGTGTGAGAGTATTTAAGAAATTAGGCATCACTGATGTATACCACATCCTACTACTGGAATCTGATACAGTTTGCTTTAAAATTCAAAAAAGAAAACATGGCAATTTTTCTAGAAAATTTTGAAATTTGTTATTTTGTGTTCATGTACAAGTATTTAGTCTCTACTGTACTGCAAATGCTTATATACATATAATAAACAAATCAGCATATTTTAATTGTACTGAAAAGTTATCAAAGATCCTTCATGATTTGGAAACTTTAAGCATAATTCCAATTTCAAATAATCAAAGAAATTGTCACAGTACCTCACAAAAAATTCACTATTTTGTCTTTTCTATAGCAGAAGATTAGACTGCATATTTAAATTTAAAAACCTTACTTTGTACTCGTAAAATATTATTTTGACAGCATTCCAACGTTACATCAGGTCACGGTATCTTCTAGTGAATTTAGCTTGAAATTGGAACAAAAATGACAATTTGCATTGCAATAAGTTTGATTTAAACCATTTTGTTTAAAATAGAAATATGAAGACAGTACAATTCAAGCAATTCTATTTAAACTTGGCTGTCCTATACCTTTAAATATCTTCTGTACCATTACTCAATTGTTTGACTCCTCCAACCTCTTCCTTTCTCCGAAATTGCGTAGCTTAAATATTGAGTAACGTATAACCATACTGGAAATCATAGATATTTTGTTCCCTGACCAAACATTTACAGAAATTACACATTTATGTGACATTTTTTAAATTACAACTTTCTATGTGACAGCTAAGGAAAACAGCTCTATAGACATGATTTACTCGGATGCAGTGTTAACTCATAAAATCACACAGAATTGTAGGGGTTGGAAGGGAACTCTGGAGATCATAGAACCCAGCCTCCCTTTCAAAACAGGTTGCCTACAGTAGATCATACAGGAAAGTGTCCAGACAGGTCTTGAATATCTCCAGAGAAGGAGACTTCACATTCTCTCTGGGCAGCTTGTTCCAGTGTATTGTCACTCTCATGGTAAAGTCTTTCTTTAACTCAAGGGACTCAAGAGAGTGAGTTAAAAGTCTTTTTTTTTTTTCTTTCCCCTCTTAATTTCCAGTTTAACTCTCAAATGGCTATCATAAAAGCAGAATGCTATGCTTGAACACAGTGAAAGATAAAGAAGACACAGCTTTACTATTATCTATCTAACCACCTACTGCTCTATAGCATGATAAAAAGTATGATTAAAGGTATTCTAAGCATTAGTTGATTCTATTGAAAACTGATTTCAAATGTCAAAATATTTAAAACTAGTCTACATCTCATAACAGACTACGCTTTTCTTCTGTCTGCATTTCAGTAATTAAATTATACAGCTCTTTATTCAATACTGTCTGTTTCATATTTTTGCACTCTAGTGAAGCTATCAATTTTTGGCAGTGTAAAAACCCTGCTGAGTCGATAGCTCCTGTTTGCTGTGACATTATTGACTCAGCAGCCAGTTCCTTGTTTGCTTGTTTTCATAGTACATGGACTTCATATACATAATCACTTTTGCTTGATAGAGTGTATTAATACAAGATGTACGTTGCTCACCCTTTTAATGTCCTGTGTTATCCATTTAGTGGAGACTCTAGGGAAAGGTTTGTTACCTACCAATTGGAGGTAACTTTAATATATACTAAATGATGCAGTACTGCTGCTGTATCCTCCAACATGCCTACACCTTGAATATCATTTTAAACCGGGTCGTGTGTCACCTATCCTGTTTCAAGGCCTGTAGAAAATTTTCTTCTGTTGTTTTGTAGCTGCAGGCACTACATATGTAAGTGATCTAAAATATCAAAAAGGTTTCTACATGGCATTGGATTTCATGCATTTGTAAGCAGTGATTTTTCATCATTTTCTGTAGACATTTTACCAGCTCAGACTAAATACTTTGACTTTTAGACAACTCATTTACAACAAAGTAACAAAACTTATTTCTTGATTCAGAGTGTCCCTTTAAATCCTATCCATTTAGAAATTGTCCATAAATACAATAAAGACTAAAGATCAAAATAGCAGGTATGCACAAAATTAAAATATAAGTAGCATTTAGGCATTGAAACTCATGAAATAATTCCAGAAAATATACAAGTATTTTACCCTCCTACAAACATATGCAATTCTTTTAAATACTGTGACAGGTGTCCTACTGCAAAAATGTTCTTGGGTCTCTGAAGTTTGTTCCTCAATGTGTCAAAAAACAGTGGTACCTTGGTTAAATTACAGAAAAACCTGTATAAATAAGAGGCATTCCTGTGAGGGTAACATCCTGACTGTGTCATTTGAAGCAATTGAGGTGGAGATAAACTGAAATTAAAGAAGGTATTCTTTTTGCTTAAGTCTGTTTAAAACAATAACTTGTTTAATTCCTATAAGTAACAACTATCACAACTTTCCTTTAGAACTACTAAATTAATAGAGCTGATCATTCCAAATTAATTGAAATCATAATTTGTATTTTAACAAAAATTCATCAAAATTAGAACTACCAATTATAGAGANCATTTTGAAGTAGTATGATATGTATTCTGTGCCTTGGAGTGTGGTATGAGAGTTTTGAGGCCATAAGGACTGCTCAGACAGTATCAGAACTGTAAGAGCAGAGAGCTATACATGATGCATCCATATTCATGCTACCCATAGGAAGCAGTACCTGGAACAAAATATTGCCGGAACTGTGATCAGATTTTGTCTCATAAGGAACTATTTCATTAGTTCTAGAAGAGAACTTTGAAAAAATATATATTCAGGTTTATAATCAGCATGCCAGGTGCTGGGACCATGCAGAAAGATAAATGATCTGAAAATGTCAGTGCAACTTACGTACCTTATCTTCCCAAGCTACCAAGCTGAAGGAAAATAAAAAATAAAAAATAATAAATAATGGCTGCTTGAGTCCTGAGCATCAAAACAGCAATCATTAAACATAAGTTAAAAAAGATCAAGGCAGAAGATTCTGTAGGTACGGATACCACTGAAAACGTGATAAAAAGAAATCAGGTATATTCAGCTGATAATCATATTTTACAAATATGAAAAAAATTAAGTAAGTCTGAGGATTCCTTTTTAGTAACATATTACATATTTCTTATACACTCAAGTAGAGGGTATTTCTGAAAACACTGAAATAATTTAGTGAAGATTAAAAATAGCTTTCAAAGGAAATTACAGATAATTTTGTTTAAAAATACCAACTTATTAAGGCACTAATTAGTGCTATTCTGTAGTGGTAATAAATGAAAATAATTGTAACTATACATATCTTTAGAGAAAGTTTCTAAATGTATTTTAATAATGATTTGATTTCTAGTTAATATACATACTTGCCACATAATTTTCAATTGAAGTTTCTTAGAGATATTCAGCTTAAAACTGTATGGGATGAAAAGGTATTTAAAAGAAGTTTGTAAACAATCTTCCATAAATCTGGTTGAACTTGCTGATGGAATTCTGATATTAATTTCTACTTGCATTTTGACGCAATAGGAAAGAGAGGCAAATGAACAGTGATTTGCCACTTTATTTTGGAATAAAATCCACTCATATTTTATATATTAATCATAAATCAGATCCATCTTAAGTTGCTTAACTTTACTATGCTATGAAGTTTCTGCTTTCTATTAATCTCTGGATATATTTGCACGTGAACATAAGTAAAGAACAGAGGAACCAACACTGAATATATATATTAATGGAGTTCTGAGGATGTGAGATATTATAAGTTCTTCTACAGAAAATTACAGTAACCGTGGTTTTGTGAGACTCCATGATGCAGACCCCTAATACAAGATAGATGTTCCGCATTTGAACTGCACCAATTTGTCTGCCTTCAAAGAAAAAAAGTCAACATTAGCCACCATATTAAAGTAAATAAATTCATTTAGTGGAAAAGCACAGCTGATCTTCAAAAAAATTATCTAGATTTTTCAAGGCTGCAATCTTGATCCTCCAAAGTTTTCTGTTTACCGTGTGTTTAATTAACACTGTAGTCATGGAAACTTCAAGCACCTGTAATTGTTCCTCACAACTATGTTCAATAGTCTGGAAATAGCACATCATGATTTTTAATTTCTTATCTGCTCTGAATTTAATCAGCATTCTTCATGGCTAATGTCCCCCTCCCTCTTTCCTTTGTTCTGCAGCCCATGACCTTTGAAACCAGTGTTCAGAGCAACAGCTGCTGCAGGCTTCTTTGCAGCAGGCCCTTGCCAATATTAACCTACAATCCCACAGTGTGTAATCTCCAGAGTGCAAGATCGCAGGTTTCTTGCCTCCTTCTCCATTCATTACCTGTAGCATAAGAGCCCCAGAGAGCAATTCCCTCTCTCTCTTTCCCAGTCTTCTGAAATTCAAAATATTTACAGAAATTTAGAAAGTATATATAGTATGCTGACTGTCGAAGAGCACTATAAAGTGCAGCTTCATTGTTAAAATAACAAAGGGTCTTAATGGTTAGCTTAACCAACAAGGAAGGGAAGAAAAACATATCAGATTTACTTGGGGTATTTCCTTTCTTCTGGAAATCCAAATAGCATAAGTAGAGCACTAGGTATTTTGTTGAACTTCCCGTGGATTCCCATGCACCTGCAGTTTGCGGCCCGGACCACGCAAGCATGCACCAATATGGTGTAAGAAAGTGGTCCGTTTATTCACGTGGTGCAACACCTTATATACTAAGCCTCTACCGTGTGTACGCCCCCAAAGGGGGGAGGGGAGGGGTTATCCTATCCCGTNAAAAAAAAAGCACATAAATTTGTAACATACATAAAAATTACTCTTGCATCTGAAGGAGTACATGTAGCTACTCTGCAAAAGGTCTCAGAGAGAATGCAATGAAGGAAAATGATGTTATACTATGCTAATTTCTCTGTATTTTATATTCCACCTATGATGGAACTATTGGACATCTGCTCTATCTTGGATAGAAAAACATAGAAGAGAAAACAGGCATGCAGTATTTGCTTCCCTGCATATCTAGGTTAAATTCTTGGTGCATAGGCTCCTAACACTTTGAAGACTTCTTTTAGTATTGTTAATTTCACTAATCACAAAGATAAGTGGGTCAGATACAGGTGGCCCACAGGCCCTGGCCAACTGTCCACAGCTAGCACTGTGGTTCACAGATGCTTCAAATCTTTCCCACTTTACAGTTACACAGTATGAATGGAAAAGCATCCTATTTATCTCTTTCCATCCAAATAGAGTCTCTCCAGGAAAAGCATAGCTGTGCTTTGACTCCATCTTTCTTCAGCACCAGAATTACAGTGGGATAACTTGGTCACATAACTGGAAGTTAAAAACAAATTGTTTCAGGCATCTGTGCTGATGATAGAATTAAGTAAACCTGATAGAATTAATTATATGATTCAGAAGTCTTTGGGGATGATGGAGGAGGATGACTGAGTCTAAGTGAAGAAATTAATTTAAGAAAAGTTAAGTACAATTCTATTAGAACCTGACAGTAAACACAAATTATGTAAGCAGGTTATTAAACACAAATCACTTCTCAGGGGTTTTCTTTTAGAAGCGAACACCAACGCTGACTCTAACAAAGTGTTTAGAAAAGTTTCTTTTTAAATAACCTTGATCCTTATTAAGGAGATTGCATTTTAAATGTAGTTCTTTGTAGATTTCAGCTCTTTAATATGAACTTAATACAGGTTTTAATTGAATAATCATTCTTTGATGCAAAATACAATAACTTGTTTTATGTCAACTTAAGTTTAATGAAAACACTACAGCTTGTCAAGCCCTGGACTTGATGTATCACATGTCCCCAAGAAACGCGTAATGTGGCAAGGAAGAACATTCCAGAGTTCTACAATGACTCTACAACAATTAGTGGTGCTTTCCATAGCAACAGAGAAACTTTTGCTGCATCTGATTAACTTAGAATTAATCAGGTAAATAACATAAAGCTGTGACTTTGTTCTCCAATTTTAATGGGAAATGAAAAAATTATCACAATCAAAGGTTACTGAGATTCTGAGAGCCATTCCAAGCATTGCTATCATGACAAAGCATTTTATTAGGAACATCAAAATAATTGCTCATATTCAAAATTAAAGGAATGTAAATATTCGTATTAAACATTGAAACAGCATAGAGCTTGCTGGTAACAGAACTAAAATTGTATTTATCTCGATCCTTCTTAATCCCTCTCTCCCTCTTAGATGAACCTTAAATTTGATCATCCATTTGTGTACAAATACATCGAACAGCCATCTTGTCTATGAGACTGCATTGTAGTTATGCACAGGTGCAATAATGATTTCCAGTCAAGAGAACTTTTAATTAGAATATATTTCTCAATGGCTGTATTTTGCAATGGTTTCATTAACACAAAAAAATGTTGATTGTTAGTCCGTTCTTTCCATGGAATGCTCTCATTTAGTTTTGTATGATTGCTTTTAAACACCCTTATCCTTTTCCTATACTCACTTTTAGCAACTTCGTATTTGGCTAACTTGGATTTTAAGATAAACGTCAGTTAAAGTGAAAGAAAAGGCTACTTCTTATTTATTATACTAAAAAAAAAAAAAAAAAAAAAAAAAAATCCAAGAATATAATTCAGATCCATGGTTCTTCTGCTGAATACATAAACCTTTAATCTATCATAAACAGGTTTATGGTGTCATCATTGCTATCCAGAATCACCTGACTGAATATTATTTAAAAGTAATATAGATACTCCTACTTCAAAATATAACTTCTTCCAAAAGAACCAACCTGCAGAATTTTTTAAATGAAAGCAAGTTTCCTATATTGTCAAAATACATTTCCCACAAATCCCTTCCGTTATTGAGCCCTGTGTTCCATCATATTCCTTTGTTCTAGCTCATTCTGTTATCAGATTCAAAATATGCTGTAAAGTCATTCTTAAGAATTCATGTTAAAAACCAAATTTCTTCCCTTGGTACTTAAAAAATAAAGCTTGAATATTTCTGCTTTTCTAGTGTTCAAAAGCAATATAATTATTTCAGTTATTTCACATGTGTAACCCATTTCCCTTTTTCTAAATATATTGTTAATTAGTTTACAAAGTAAGCATTTATCATTCATTTATTGTACAGAGTCATAGAATATCCTAACCTGCAAACAACCTATGGATCATTGAATCCAACTGTTGGCTCCACCTTGGACCACCAAACATTCAAACCCTATGCATGAGGTCACTGCTGTAGCAAAAATACAAAATCACAGCTTGACCAAGTGATTGAGCACCTGGTGGGAAGGCAGGGCCAACCCAGGGGAGCTCAGCTGCATGCAGTGTGCTTGAGTGACAGAAAGAGGTAGAGCCAGGATCCACCCCTTCCCAGACCTCATTTAAGGGTTGGCAGGGAAAGCAATAGTATTTTTGTTGAGATCTCTGTATGCCTGAGGCCTTCTGAAGGTAAGTAGTTCCTTTCCTGTTTCCCCACCCTTATCCCCTATCTTTGTGCCCATGGCTGTTGTGTTTGAGCAAATCCTTCCTTCCTGTAGTCTGGGATCTTGCTGCTCTGTTGTTATTGTTGTGCTTTCCATTGTATTATAACTACCCAAATACTTCTTGAACTGTGGCAGCTTGGAGCTCTGCCCACTAACCTAGTCAGCCTGTTCCGTACCTACTACCCTCTGGTGAAGGACGTTTTCCTAATCTCTAATTTGCAGTTCCATGCCATTCCCTTGGACTCTGTTGCTCATGAAGAGCAGAGCTCAGTGCTGTTCCTCTGTTCCCTGTGTGGAGCTGCAGGCTGCTATAAGGCCTCCCTCAGATTCTCTGTTCTGGGCTGAGCAAACCCAGGGCCTTAGTTGCCCTCTAGAACTTTCATCATCTTTATCACACTCCTTTAGATGCTTCAACTCTATTCTAAGAATGAACACGTATTATGGATCTCCATAAAGCCTTATATTGCTAGTCACTTAGGGCTAGTGAAGGGTAGAAGAAGAAAAACGTAATATTAAATTTACTAAAACACTGAATAAACCAGAGGGGTATCTTAACAAATAGAGGAAAAGATATAGCAGAAAATTAGATCATAAATCCTTCTTGAAGAAAATAGAATATTTCATTAGTACCTAAGAAACTTGCGTTTTCTTAACCCAATCACGTTGATACATAATTCTTTAAGTCTTTCTGAAAACATGACCCAACAATGTTAAATGGGATTTGTAAGGAAAGAGATGTGCCTATGAATTTCCTTGCAGTATCTAGGTCTTAACCACAGGCAGTAAAATAAATGAAAAAAAAATCTCTTTTTATGTTAATTGTACAACTATTGCTGGAAAGCATGATGGCAATACATGCTTGTAATAAAAAGCTTTCAAATACAAACGCGTCTTTCTGATATCCAAAACAAGATTAGTCTTGATGTTTTCCCCTGACAAACTTAATAGTCTGACATATACTTAAAGGAGAAAGATATTTCATAGAAGGGAGAAAAAGTAAATACTCATCACTATCTCCTATGTTGCTGAAGACAGTTGTTAATGTGCATGCTTGTTCTTCTGTTTAATATATTGATGTTACATATTAGCTATTATATTCTGTAAATCCATATTCTCAGTGATGTTAAAATGCTATTCCTGAGTTGCACGAAGTTCTGGAAGTAATATACAGCTGCTTCAAGCATTCCAGAACTGATACTCAGTTCCTCAGTAAATCTCAATCAATCTGAAGTGAACATAAAGCATAATGAAGTACTGAGTACAAACATTTTTTGAGTACTGTATTTTGCTGTCCATAACTGCCATTTGCAATTCATGTTGCATCTGGTATCACAGATATAACGTATGCTGACACAATAGTATCACCTTCGGTTATCCTCAAAGAACACTAACTACCAAAACAGCAATGTTTTACCATCTGTTGTGTGAGCTCTCAAATAGGCTTGTTGAATGCCCAAGAGTGTCACACCTCCTGAAGAATGATAAAGAGGAAGCTAGAGTGGAAATACACAGGGAAGGGCATAAAGGGCAGTGCAATTCTTAATTTTGTAAATTGCTTTCCTCTGGCTTTATGTTAAAATAAGATGTCAAGTAAAGTTACTGGTAGAAAATATGGCATGAGAAACACAAATTGAAAAGTAATTTAAACTTGAAATAAATAGTCCCAGTGGAATATGCAGTATTTTAGGTCATACTGAAGAAAACCCTGAACATCTAAAAGGAATTCAAGGTGGTTAACAGCAGTAAGTGTCTAAGGTCACCTTCCCTTTAAGCTGCAAGACTTTCTTGGCTAAAATTATAAGAAAAGTCTAGAGTATCCAAAAAAGAAATGCTGCAAAATTTGTTCTGTAGATAGTACCTTTTGAAGAAATGTGTAAAGAGGTATGAATAAGATGATAATATATTGGTCATTGCAGAGGAAACTGATCAGGTTCTTTTTTTGTAAGGAGTGTATGTTGAATAGACCTGAAGAAGGTGCAGTGCTTAGTAATTAATTCTAAATAGTTCCTGGTGATACTCTCTCAGCTGAGGAGAAAATACAGGAGAAGCATGACACACAGATTTTTGCTATCAGAAAGCTTTACCTGGTTTCATTCCTGTATCTGTTTAACTTGATTTCCCTTATGAATAAAATTAATTTGCTAGTAGTAGTGTGCAAAAAGAAATGCCAAATAAATGAGTTATAAACCATTGTGTAAAAGACATGGAACTGTTATAAACAGCAAAATATGTGTAGAGAATGTTATTTCCAACTACTAGAGAAGGGGAGGAATGAATTCCAAGTAATTATTGGCGTTTGCCATTTGGAGAAGTAGCCTTGGAGCCAATTGCCAAATGGCTATGGTAATACAGTCAGTTATTTTTGGCCAGTTTTAAAGAGGTAGCACGCAGCTTAGTAAAATGTGAGAAAGATTCTTATGGAAGCATTACTGTACAATATCAAGATTTGTTTCAGCACTACTCTACCTTTTTTCTATTATGTCTTAAAAGCTTTTTTATACTTAGTATTCTGCCACTCATCTTGCAGAAGGAATGTAGCTACATATTTCAAAAAACTTTTGCGTAATACAATCTGAAGAGAACTGGGTGAACAGGAATTATACTGCATGGAGAGATTCTCAGTTTGTGGTTTTTTTTTCCAAGATTTTGTGCTCTTTTTTTATCTTTCTAAAGAAGGTCTAGCTTTAAACAGTATCTGTTAAGATTAATCACATACTTAGGCAAGTGACTGGCTGTGCAAGGAATTCTTTTTGATTTCTATACATATCAGGGACTTTACTGCTTTTCATTGAAGCTGAGAATGTTTAAACATAGTCAAGTCAGAATAGGCAAACAACTAGTTGCTAAGGACTTGCCTGACAATCTAGACTCTTGTCTGAACCAGCACCGACTTGCTCTTCTTGCCTCACCCATGGGATACCAGGGGATGGGGCTCATTCTGGAGAGGCCTCTGCCTCTTCCCATCTTTCTGTCAGTCTTGGCTCCCTTCTTACCTTCTCTCAGGGAGCAGACTGTCCTTACAGCCAATTTACAGGACCACGTGGTACAAATTCACAATGTTTAAGAAATCTTAGTTATTAAAATCTCTTGTATAAGGCAGTGCTCATATGGGGAATCAGAGCTTTCAGACATAAGAAGATGATCAGTCCCTGACTGGATGGTGCCAGTTGGGTCCATTGCAGGGGACCTTGTGCTGATGTCTTCATATGGACTCCCTAAATCACATCTGTTATCCGTTTCTGAATCCTGCAGTCCTACTAGACAATTACAGCATATGCAAGGTATATTGCTATTTGTTATCTTGAACTGCATATGAAAGACCTCATATCTTAAGTATGTTCAAAAAATCACCCTAGATGAATACTTCTGCATCTGCAGGAATTATTTCTAATGACTATTTGAAATTATTATATGTAATGTCAATTCTACAGGAATAATTACCCCAGAGACTCTGTGATGCAGTCAGATTCTTCATTGCAGATATTAATTTATACACTGAAGTACACGCGTAGTCTCTGTGAATTGAGAAGTGTGTAACAGGGATTATCTCTTGAGCTCACTGAATTTCCAATGTAGAGAGCTTTTGCAGCATTTACTGAAACGTTTTACTGTGAAAGTGGGGAAATAAATCTGTCTCAAATCAATCCATGGATACACCTGGGCAGAAACTGGCCAAGAGAGTCCTTTGATCATTCAGGAAATTGGTGACTGAGTGTGTTGAGAGTGCATGTGGTCACAGGCATGATATTCATCTACAACACAATTACAAATACAGGACAAGCTTGAATGTCATCCTTAAATGTTATTTATAACTTAAACTCTGTAGATCTTGCCAAGGTTAGCTGTGAGTTTCTCAGTATTTAAAAATATTTGCCTGTGATTGTTAGTAAAGTTTTTCCTTAAAGCTTCCGAACATTGACTAATATAGAATATCTATCAAATAAGCTTTTAGTACATTCATGATTAGAATGTTTGCATGCTTCAACATAGTAAGTTAGTATCTCTGACAGCTGGCTCAGACAAGTTGTAAATGATAAAACTTTGGACAAAATGTTGGTAAAAATAACATCTATCTTCCAGTCAGAGATTTTTCAGAAAGGAAATTTTTCCTATGTGGAAGTACAATAAAACCAGATTAGTGATGCAAATAACATTTACAGGAAGATCTGATGGCTTGTTCCCTACATGTAAATTTATCTTGAACTTTGATTTCTTTTTTGTTAGTATTCCAGCTACTGTTATTTGTCTGCATGAGAAAGAACTATATTAACTAAAATAGACCACAGCATGAGATACTTGGTCAGCAGTGGGATGACTTCCAGGCCTGTTTTATCAGGCACAATTAGTGTCCTTCAGGAGTCTTCTGCAACAGAGACGCATTTTCTTTTGTTTACTAGCAAAAAAAAACTGACCAAAGCAAAACTATCTATTTTTAGAAAGTAAAGAAACACTAACTGCTAAGAAGCCAAGGAAGGCATCATTTTATTGAAAAAAGAAATAAAGTTTGGATCAGACCTACAGTTCTTTTGCCTCCGGACAACTGTGTCATGTTCTCCTTGTCAGCATCCTTAAAAAATCTGCATGCTTTCATAAGTCTCTTAAAGAATATTCCTTAAACTTTGCATAAGGTAATATAAGGACTCCTTTTGTAAAAGACACATTAAGAGGGTGCTCATCTTTTCCTATGTGAAAAGTTTAAACATGCAGGTCAAAATGACTTTCAAAGCTATTCCATAGGAAGTGACAGGGTGAGTAGCATATTAAGGCCTACTTTTCCACTGCTTCTCTTTCTTCCTCAGTCCCAACTCAGAGTCCTTTCCACTGCCTTTATAAGCTATGGAGTGTTCCATGATCACATGTTAGAAAACTCTGCATGAATGCAGTAGCGGTCATCTTCTAGCATGAGTTTGAAAGCTTGCTGCAGGTGCACTGAGGCTGAAAGAGCTGAGAATGGGAAGCCTGTGCTGGCAAGAGTTAATCTATTACTTCAAACTGTCAACAGTAGCAACAGGGCCATCTGCTGCTTGCAGCAGGCCTGTGGATACAGGCCATGCCCAGATTCCTACTATGTACCCTTGGACTCGTCTTAAGGAATGGGAGCTGTTTTACTTTATTACTGTGAATAAATCAGTATACATTAAAGGAAGTGGAGCATTCACTTCTGGCTGCTGTAGAACTGGCCCTGTGCTCTCAGCAGACTAGACAAAATTGAATTTTGCTGTCCAACAGTGGAAGGCAATATGAATTTTAAGAGGAGAATGACAGTTGATAAATCTTCCTCCTTTCTGCCCTCCAGAAGGACAGGGCTTTCTCTTTCCTTGGAAGAGGAACATATCAGGGCCGTACCAAAAACAGTCTGCAGGGCTGGGAGATTGAAAACCCTTAGAATTCCCACTGCTCCCACATAGAAAATGCTGCTGTGTTCAGTGTACTGGCAGCATTGCTGAGGAACTCCAAACTCTTTGCAAAATTAAAGTCATTTTTAAGTACACATCAGGGCTGAGTGCACTAGAGGCAAAGCAGGACTGCCTGTTAGTGAATGCATTTTCTTACCCTTCACAACCTACCTGCCACAGGCAGATGCGTATTTTAACTATGTCTACTGTCAGCCTATCTTCAGTCAGAAGAAACTGGACTTTTCTTCTATTCAAGCAGAACATGACATAATAAGTATCAGAATACCTATCCATTTAAATCAGTTTGGACTTTAATACAGTTACTGAAATACAAGGACTAAATTATTAGGTGATGTTAAGAACTTAAAGAAATCAAGTAAAAAGAAAAATGTAATTTATGAGCTAAGGCAGGTTATATTTATGGGTAATCAATTCTTTAATATATTAATTTAATTGTTGTTTTAGTGCTATTTGTTATAATGAAAAGCAGGTGAAAGAAAAATTAAGCTGTAGCTGAGTTATACATTTCAAATAATAATGCTGAAGACTGGATGTGATTCAGTTTGACGCTTAAATTCCGATTTCTATGGGCAGGAGTGCACTGGTATGCAAAGTCTCTACATTTTTAACTCTATCTCAGATGTCACCACCAGGGCATATACAATACAGATCATACAGGAGACTCATACTTTCCTCCTGCAGGAGAGAGAAGGCAGACAAGATACAGCAGAAAGCCTGAAACGGCACTATGTGCTCATGTAAGCAAAAGTAGAGTTCCTGATAGCTAATCAGTGAGTGTCTTCCTGTGCCTGTAATGGTTGTATTGACAGTGATTGACACTTGTCTTAAAAGTGCATGAATGGATTGGAGACTTAGCACAGCGAAGATTTGTCTAAAGAAATGGTCAGAGTTTAAGAATGCATTGAAGTCATGTAGAAATGAGAAAAAAAGACTTGCTGATAGAGTGGAATTCTCCCTCTGCAAGTCTGCACATGATACCAAATTGTAAGGGTGGCCTGGAGGGCTGGACTGCTGTGCAATAAAGGGACCTTAACAGAAGAAACGGTCTGAAAGAAACTTGATAGAGTGGAAGAAAAAATGTATATGTTAACTTGCACAGCTTGGATGGGAAAATCTAACAGAACACTACAGGCTGGATACAAATAGAACAAGAAAAAAAAAGTTTGAGGGAGAGTTGCAATTACTGGTGGTTAGCAAATTAAGTAGGAGCCAGAAATGTCCACTTGCATCAAGAAAGGCCAGCAGAACCCTGGCCTGCTGCCAGCAGGTCCAGGAAAGTCATTCCTCCACTTCTTCACTTTTTGTGGCACTTGCCACTGCATCTGGAGTACTGTGTCCAGCTTTGTTCTTCCTTACCACACAAAATACATTGACTTATCAAACAGATGTAGTGAAGTTTTACCAGGATAATGAGAGAGCCAAAGTAAATGCCATGAGGAGAGGCCAACAGAGATTATTTCATTTGGGTTTAGGAATACAGCTCTACCTAAGGTGGAGGTCTCACAGATGCCTTTAGCAGATAATGGAAAGCTGTAGAAAAAACACAGCCAGGCTCTCAGAGGATGAGAGGCAATAGATGCAGTTTAGAACATGAGACAGTCTGAATAAATACAAGAAAATCTATTTTCATTATGAATTTGGTTAAATTGGCTGCCCAGAAAGCTTGTAGAATGTCCATCTGTAAATATAGTCAAAACTTGACAGGATAAAGACTTAATTTTCATGACTTAAATTCTGCCCCTCTTTTTTTTGGGGGGGTGGAGGGAGGGAGGGGGCAGGATTTTAGACAAGATGATCTCAAAAGGTTTCTTCAAACATAAGTTGTTCTGTAATTTAGTAAGTTTATAATCATAACAAAAATGTGTAATAGATATAGAAATATAATGAAATCTGCATTTTTATGCATCTGGATAAAGAAATAATTGCCAGCAGTTAAACTGCAAAATTCTAATAGCGCTTCATGTTTATTCAAGAGCCCAAGTAAAAATTTGATGTCTTTTTTTCCACTGTACTTTAAAAAAGTATATCATAAAGGCTATTGGCTGATTATCACCTGAAATGCAAAAAAAAAAAAAAAAACAAACAAACAAAAAAAAAACTCCAGACCTTACAAAAACAACAAAAAAAAAAAGGGAGTAGAGAGGCTCTTACAGGCAGTAAACACTGGGAGAATGTGAACTACTAACAGACTTCTCGGTTTGTTTTGTGGGACTGGCTTGTCATTATTGTATTGCTTGAATAGGACAATATGTGTGAGTATAAGGAGTAGAATTTTAGAATAATTACATTCTCTTACACGTGCAGGGAGCAGAGAGTTTGAAATAAGGATAAAATAAAATGAACTGTTCCCTCGGCATAAGTTAATATTATGCAAAAGTGACTATATTTCATACATTTAAACAGATGCTTTTTAAAACTAACTTTACAAGTATTTTGAAAACAACAAAGGAGGAATTTTTTACCATCTGCTTTACCTGTGTAAATCTGCCAAGTTGACAGACTTGCATTTTGTAAGATGGCAATGACAAGACATAATCTGTCAAAAACAGTCCATGTTAGACATGTTAGACAACTGTTAATCAAGTTAACAATCACATATTTAGAAAGTGTCTTGACCTGTTTGAAGAAATACAGGTTGATCTTCAGTATAATGCGACAGTAAAAATGGGCTCAAGAAAGAAATACAGGGAAAACAGACTGAGTTGTTCACAAACGGCAGAGATCAACATAGAATCACCAACGCTGGAAGACACCTACAAGATCATCCAGTCCAACTGTCCACCTATCACCAATAGCTCTCACTAAACCATGTCCCTCAACACAACATCTAAACGTACCTTGAACACTTCCAGGGTCAGTAACTACCTCTCTGGGCAGCCCGTTCCAGTGCCTGAACACGATGTTTTTACTAGGAAAAAAGTTACCAAAATTTTTAATGCGTCTTGTAAAGACCTCTGCAGACCTGTCTGATGGCTCTATTATCCCTATTTTAACTAGATTATGCATCTCCTCCAGTAGAGAATTAAAAACTTAGTGTTAAAATGGTTTATATATTTAGATATCTTAAGTAAAATACAACTATGAGGTTATTACCTGTTAGAATGTTGCAGAGAGAGAAAGAGAAAGATCATGTTATTGTTCTCATAGAGGATCAAAACAAAGTAATGGGGCATTTGAAATAAAAGGAAAATAAAGAGTAAATGCAGAGAAGTGGCTCAGGCATGGATTGCATGCTGTCATGAGTGTGAAAGAAGAGTTGAGCTTTTTTTTATCCAATTTAAACAGGAACAGAAAAACTAATTTTCAGTGTTAGTTAGAAAAGCCTATTTTTGAAGATGATAAAGGCAAAGCTTGGAGCCACGTATTATATTTCACAGCTTTTCTCTGCTGAATATAAATTACGTTTAATAGCTTTATTTCACACACATTCCAGTTGACTTAGGGACATGGCCTGCAAACAAATTGGCAGCACTGGTTTTATAGCCTTGCATTTCATGCTCTTCTTAGCCACTAGGGTTCATTTTAATCATTTCACCTCATTGTCCTAGAGAAATATTATCAGACACAGAAAAGATTGCTGGCAACACTCTAATTTTCAGATCAATATTCATCACAGCATGTAGAATGCTAAGACCAAATTCAAGAGAAAACTTTGGCACTTCAGATTAACCTTGCAATGAGTTATTACAAACAGAGCAGGGTTATTATTAACTTCCTTAACTGAAAGTTTTGAAAAAGGAAAACATATTTGTCAAGGTAGACTTACTGATTGGTTAGCTTAAATTAAGGAACTCACTGAATATGAAGGGCCACTTGCATGTGGTCTAAGTATTGCCCAAGTATTGCTTACAACATTAGATTCTGCTTCTACATTTTTCATACGCAATTTTAGACTAAAATAGAGCTTATCTAACACTGAATTTACACATAGTCCCTCTATAATGCTAGGCATTTTGAAAATGATATCTTTATGGAAACAAAAAAATCTTGAACAATTATAATTACTGATTAAATTAAAGAAAATTGAAGTCTTACTACTGAAGGAGGTTATGCCATTCTGAAATACATTCTGGTGAAATAATTTCACCTGATAGATATTGTGAACTTTGTAATTAATATTTATATTGAAAAAAATGTTACCTAGTTAAGAAGGTGGTACATTTTATTTAAGAAAATATTATGCTGTCTCTGGCCCTCTAGCTACCTACCAAGTTTCTTAATCTAACCTCATAGCTTTAAAGGCCTAAAGAGTACATTGACAAATTAATGAAAAATAAATTATTAAACAAACAAAATCCTGAACTTAATTCAAGCTTAAAAAATAGTTGTTTTCTTTTAATTCACTCAGAAATTAAACACTATTTATTCAATCATATGGAGAAAACTATTGATTTACAGTTTTGTGCTTCCTTCTGATGTTAACCTGAATAGAAGTTACAGAAGTTGAGTAAGAATTAAACGTAAGAAAACTCAAAGAATATCTTATGTAAACAGATTTTGTTTTAAGCAGAACAGTTTTCAGTCAGTCACAATCATTTCCTTATGTATTTTACTCATTTGTTTCATATGGAAGATAATGGTTGCTAGCTATCAAGTCATCTCTTGGGTTCGTCTTAGTTGGTGACAAGGAATGGATTTTTGGCTAAAATATTTTATAGTGCTTATGATTTGACACTTGTTATGATTTGATATTTGAAGTCTTGTCTCTTACTTCCTTCCCTGTAAACGCTGTAAGGGTTGCTGCCCTTGCCTCGTTTTCCATATCATACCGCTACAGTCTGATAAGGAATCACACATGCAATGTTATTGCTATCTGTTACAAGGGTGGTCTTTTAAGTTACCTATCCTGTGGTCTTATTGCAAAAATACCTGCCGCTGTGTTGACCAGATTTTTGGTGTCCATTATAGCCTCTTTCTAAATACATGTTTTTTCCTCTATTGTTTTCTTTCTAGTACTGACACAGGTGTGCACTGCCATTTCATACATCCATCATACCAATGTTTTCATCTGTCTGTATAGTATATCTCTATCAAAGACGTTTGCTTTCTCTGCAGTCTTTCCAACAAGCACAGGTGTAAATGTTGTAAATGATAGCACAAAAAGCATAATGGCCAAAGACGTTTAAATGAGATATATTTAATCTATAGACACAAGCTTGCTCTACATAAAAAAATTTTCTGAGTACATTCAATGCATTGCATTTTAGCCAGGGACGTGTCTTAACTGTCTAACGTGTTCAAAGAAGGGCAACAAAGCTGGTGAGGGGTCTGGAGCACAGGCCTTATGAGGAGCGGCTGAGGGAGCTGGGATTGTTCAGTCTGGAGAAGAGGAGGCTCAGGGGAGACCTTATTGCTCTCTATAACTACCTGAAGGGAGGTTGTAGTGAGCTGGGGATCGGCCTCTTCTCTCGTGTAACTAGTGATAGGACTAGAGGGAAAGGATTCAAGCTGTGCCAGGGAAGATTCAGGCTGGATATTAGGAAATACTACTTCTCTGAAAGAGTGGTCAGGCACTGGAATGGGCTGCCCAGGGAGGTGGTGGAGTCACCGACCCTGGAGGTGTTCAAGGAACGTTTGGATGTTGTGTTGAGGGATATGGTTTAGCGAGAACCATTGGTGATAGGTGGATGGTTGGACTAGATGATCTTATAGGTCCTTTCCAACCTTAGTGATTCTGTGATTCTGTGATCAACACATGGTTATATTTGCATTCTTCTGGATGTTATGATTATCAAATAGTGTCTAAAACAGATCCACTCCATAAAGTCATAGACGTGTAGGACTGGAGAAGACTATGAATCTTCTGCTACCTTATGACTAAGTACTTAAAATCCAGGTATGTTCTAGTGCCTGCTTCTGTCAGTATTAATTTACTAATGCTTCTGTCTTCCTTGTTGCAGATTCTGCTGATTCTATTTTATTTGGAGACACTGAGAACCAGTAATTACTGTTTGTATCTAACAGAGATCACAGAATCACAAAATCACTAAGGTTGGAAGAGACCTATAAGATCATCCAGTCCAACCATCCACCTATCACCAATGGTTCTCGCTAAACCATATCCCTCAACACAACATCCAAACGTTCCTTGAACACCTCCAGGGTCGGTGACTCCACCACCTCCCTGGGCAGCCCATTCCAGTGCCTGACCACTCTTTCAGAGAAGTAGTATTTCCTAATATCCAGCCTGAATCTTCCCTGGCACAGCTTGAAGCCGTTCCCTCTAGTCCTATCACCAGTTACACGAGAGAAGAGGCCGATCCCCAGCATATTCTTTTCACTGTTCTCTGGGGAACTTCCACTAAGGAAGAAATCTAGGAAGCTCTCCTTCAAAGCTCTAATTGACTCAGAACAATTCTGCTACAACCATCTGAGTGTTTTTTGAGGACACGTATACCTTCACTCTTTTTTTCTGTCAACAACAACAGCAAGTTATCTTTGGCTTTTCACTGTACTTTTTTTTATTCTACTATGCTTTTTTTTCTCCTCTGGTATTCTTTATCTTTTCATGAAATGTTATGTACTGAAGAGAAAATTCTAGCTGTAACTCAGCAAAGCTGATGAGAGGAATAATTTCATTACTTATAAAGTGAAGTACATTCCATACCCAAGCTTTATATTTTCCTCTTTTTTTCTTTTATTACGATATTGTGTCATTGACTTGATTTGAAGTCCATTAAAGCTTCTAAATCTTATTTAAAACAGTACTATGAGAATGCTATTCTGCTTCTTTTTATCTTTCATTTTTTCTTCTGTTTTATATTGTTTTTTTCTTTTATTAAATTCTTCATGCTAAATTGGAATCAAGAATGATTTTGACAAGTTGATTCAGATCCATGTTCAGAAGTGTTTGCTCTTCCTGGTTTGGTAATATCTGCAAAATGTTGAAGAACACTTTATTGCATTACATGAATTGTAACTGAAAAGAGTGATTTGAACTAGGTTCATCAAAAGCATTCACTAGGATCTCACATTATATATTCACTCATCCTGGATGAACTCCAAATACACACTAGCTGAATGTGAATTTCAACCTTTTGTTTCACTGTTCTTTCATCTGGGCTGCTGATCTTTTTCATAACTATTGCAAAATACAAGATAATGGTACAATTTTAGAGATGAGGCAGATGTTGAGTATTCATCAGGGGACTGGACATCATGGATGATTCTACTTTATTTTTTTGGTTAGCAACTATGCACACTTTACCTTGTATCTCTTATACGTCTTTCAGTGGTTTACCCTATGTACACACTGTGTAGGAACCTCTGAGACGTTTTCCTTTCTTGCTCCAGTATTTTTCTTTTACCTAATGAAGTTCTGTAAGATGTAACCACCTGTCATGTACCTCTTACAACCACAGGTTACCTACAGAATTTAACTTACAAACTTGTGAAAAATACAGTACTGTTAGTTGAAGACCCAATTTCTAACTAAAGTAAGTTACTAAGGTTAGCATAAAACTAAAGAAGGATCACAAAGTCCATGGATAATAGCAGATATTAAATGCTATATATATATATTAATGTTCACGTATATACATGAATATATATATACATATTGTTTGTATGGCTAAAGTTTCTCTTCTAACCAAATCCATAACTGGTATTTCATATTGGCACACCTATACCTTGTATTATTAGCACATTTCTATTTCAAAGTCAAAGGCAGAATAAAAAGGGACAAAGGACTGGACAGAACTGTGGTTTTGTTAAGTAACACAAAAGGTAGTCCCATACTTGCATGAAGTGTTAGGCTTCAGTATTCAGCTCTTCAGGATGGACTCTCTCTTTCTACCACGGTCTGATATTTGTAATTATCCACATCTACTCTTTCTCGGTTTCCTTCCTCTTTCCCCCAGCTATCTCTTCTGTTCAGGACACCAGGCTATGGTGATCAACCTAACCAAGAGAATGCTAGTGTCTTTCTTCCTGGGAAGTGAATTTTACTCAAGACACTATCATTTTTCATTAACAGAACCTGTTGACTTATTAGATTTATTGCTGCCTTTTTTTTTTATTTTGCAAAGACTGTGGGTTGTTAATTCTGCTTTGTGGGACTGCTGACTACCAACTGTTATGATCAGTCATAACTGTACTAATAATATATGCTACAACAGGGTTAAATCAGTGTTTATATCAATTATTGTATAACCATAAAATGTTTAATTTAGTCCAGTGGCATTAAATTGGTAAATTCAGTAACATGAGGTGAGGCAACATTTTGGAATTTTTTTCAAAGGTGTGAAAGATCTGCTGCTCGTTGCATGCATCCATGGAGGAATCTCCCACCACATAGGATTACCAGTTTGAAAAATAATAGATGGTTGACCACTGGGCAGATCACCGGTGACTACAGTTCCTGATTACCATGTCAGGTGGGGTTCTTTAGGGCCATATGATTTCACTGAAAACATAGCAGGTTCTGATTGTTTCTTGTCTCATTCTGGTTGTTTTCTGCTGCTTATCTTTGTTGGGATTATGCAAGGGTCACCTTCCTAACAATCAATACAAGAATTTAAGTACTCTTTCTTATTGTACTTTTAAAAGTTCATCTCATCCTCCTTGTAACTACAATTAAAGTGCATTTTCTAGCCACAGTTTATCCTCAGTTCATCTTAAGTTCAAAACCTGCAATAAGAAAATACCTTTGCTGATACCAGAGGATGTAAACAGGGAAAGGTTTAGTGGTCACACTTAAATCTAGGCCGACTTTTTAGGGGTTTATACTGTTGAGCAGTAATACCACATCATTCCTTGTGTTAGTATTCACTATATATTCTCAATATAGTTTTGTTCTGGCTGGACTTATAAGGCCATATTTTTCTGTCTTCACTGAGGTCTCATGTGGCACTGTGTGAAAAGCTTTATTAAAGTAAGGCGATCTCATCTTCTATTTACTTCTTATCCATTAGACTAAAAGTTAGTATGTCAGAAAAGGAAATTAGATTGTTTTGACATGATTTACTCTTGAGAAAGTAGTGTTGTCTGTTTTTTTATCACCTTTTTATTCTTCTGGAGAGTGCTTATAAATTGGCTGTTTAATAACTTCTCCTGATATCTTTTCATATACTGAAAGTACTGTGATTGGTTGGTGATTTCTCAGGTATTTGCTTTCCAATGCTTAAACGTTATTCTTATGGCTTGCCCTTCTTCAGTCCCCTGAGACTTCTCCCTCTGTGCAATCTTAAAGATAATGACTTGTGTGCAGCAAAAGAAGGCAATGACACCACCTTCTACTGAGATACAAGTGCTGTGGAGTGGTAGGAGATAACAAAGAAGAAAGATTAGCTTTTGATTACTAACGATGGCTCAAGACAAGTGCAGTCTCTATCCGGAGAGAAGCTGCTCCCTCAGCTGCTAGCCCTTAAAAAAGAGTGAGGAGGGACAAACTCAGAGTCCATGCCTTCCAGTCGCTCAGGTGCTCTGCTTGCACCTGAGCTCCCTGGGCTAGTTTTGCCTCTTCAGCTAGTGCTCAATATTGGTTCAGGCTATGACCTTGCAATTCTACTTCAGTTCATAATTCAGATGCTAGTTCAGCTGTTAAGTGTTTTTTGTTCCTTTCTTCCTATTCCTGCCTTGGCCCATCTAATTTGATCAAATATACATACTTTTAACCGTGTCATTTTGTTTTAAATTTGTGTATTAGAAATAACTACACGTGCTCTCTTGATATTCTTTTTGCAAAACAGTTTGTTAGATGGCAATGAATACTTCTTGAATTTTTTCTAATATATGATAATCTTCTCTTGAGAGATCTTCTTTGTACTTATCTTCAAGATTATGGTGCATTTATAGATTTCATGTCTCTACTTGTTTATCATCTATTTATATGTTAATCTTTCAGGTTTTATCCTCTGATTGCTGTTCCTATAGATTCATTCTTATTATGTGAAGCAGAACTACAAAACTGTACGTTATCCTTTCCTTTTTTTTCCCCAGTCTAATGTAAGTTCTGGATTAGGTATATTTTATTTTAACAGTTTTCTGTTGTTCCTCTAGTTCTAGAAATCTCTATAGAAATCTTATAGATTTTTCTGTGCCTTTATTACTATTGAAATTTTTGCTATGTCACTCATCCAGTTCTAAAATAGGTGAAAACTTCAGAAAATGTATTATTACTATCATCATCATTATTTTAATTTCAGTCAGTTTCTTTCTTTTTTATGAAAATTGTGAACCTCATCCTCCATCTCCATTACCATCTCCATTACCTTCCAATTTCTAATCCTCAGCCACATCCTGCCAGCTAGAATCAAGATTAGCCACGGTCGGTTCCTGAACTAACTAGTGTTTCATGCTCCCCCCAATGCCTTCTCTACCTTCTTTTAGAAGATGTGTCTGTGTTGCTTTCTAATAGGAATTGGGTGATTAATGTTTCCCTTTATCACTTGCAAACAGAAGAAGTGGGAGCTAAAGTATCGTATATCCTATGTCTGGTGAAATTGTAATAGTAGATAATTTTAAACTAAGATCTGTTATTTTCCCTTTTATATTCATTCAGAATACAAAACAACAGAAAGTTTTCTTTCTTCTTTAAATTATCTTTCTTAATATTTAACACCTCCATTTTTTTATTGTATTTGTCATCTTAAATACTAATCTTGAGACTTGTCATGAATGTTCACAAGGCCAACTTGTAACTTTGTCTACATGATTGGACTTAGAAGTTCTGTCTGTGCTTTGCACAGCGTTACATGTAATTTAGGGCTAAGAGAAAAATTGGTTTGGATATCAGTAGCCCACTGTACTTGTGTTCTACTCTCTCTTAAAGGTGAGATGCACCTACATTATACCTTTAAAAGTTCAAAAAAGGAGCACCACTTTTTTCTCATTGATATTAATGTTCATTGAGATTGCTATACTATATGCACACAGTATTCTTTTTCTCATTAGTAGAAATTCATGTCATGTGCCATTCTTCTGATTCTTCTTCCAGCAGCAATTAAGGAGGTGCAGAAAAGCCATACTGCTCTTTTTATATTGGAAAATGTTTCTCTTTCCACACTTCATATTTTTAAGACTAGTTGTATTCAGACTGTGCTATAGAAATGTACTTTCAGAGAGGTTCTATTTATTTCAAAGCCTGACAATCCTTCTACTATATGAATAATCTAATTGATGCCTATTCATTGGTTCAAAATACAGCAAAACTGAGTAACAATACAAGACAAAGTTTCTGAATGTCAACATATGTTATGGCAATTACTAATTAGTGAACAAATATGTGAGCAAATATTGAATGTGATTATTCTGTGGAACAATTTTATTTTGCTCTAAATCTTTCTTAAACTATATGTATGGCAAACTATACATACATATTTCAACTTCTGCTGGCTCTGTTTTTTTCACTGGTCAGCCAAACTTTCCCCTGTAGTTTGGGTGAATTTCATATAAAAAGCAGATGACTTTCTACTATAAATACAAGCAATTATGTACAAATTATCTAGTGCTTTGAAAATGAAGCTTGTTTCTTATGTCTTTTTTCCTTCTCTGAAATACTTAACTACTCAAGAATTTAGAAAGTCTCAGAAGTTACAAAACAGTGTGTTTTTGTTGTTTTTTTTTCCTGCTGAATCAGCTAAAATAAAAACTTTTTCAGGATGAAGACTGCAGTATTGAAAATACAGGTTATAATTTCAGGTAGTTTTTTCATTATCTAGGTAGACAGAAAAAAAGAAATTACCTATTTGCTATATTAGACAGGAAAAAGTAGGCAAATCCTGGAATTGTTTGGGATGCCTTCTTGACTGGGTGTGATAAATGCATATCATCATCTTAATTCTCATCAGGAGCTGCTTTTAAAATAACCTATCTCCAATACTTTTAAAATCTTGCATAGTTTTCCTCTCATTCTGCAATCCTACCAGAATAAGGAACTGTGAACAAACTTGGCCCATTTGCAGTCCAATACAAAGATCTGTGACACAATATCAACAATAGGCATCAGGGAGTAACTTATACAGAGGAAACAGAGATTGTCCGAGGTTTCTAGTGCACAAAGAGCACCGTACCCAAGGTCTACCATCTTCCTACTTCATTGCCTCAAACAACCTCATGCACTTTGTTACCCGGTGTAGGGTCTTGGCCAACACTCCCAACAGCAGGATGACTTCAGCTGCACCTGCCTGAGTCTACCTTGAACTTCAGAGAAGGCTCTGTCTCCTGGCTGCCTCCTAGGGATCTTCCGGTGGTAGTCTCTTGGGTGTCTGGCGCAGCTGTAATAACAGTGGAGTTTGAGGCCAAATCTAGAGAATGTTGGGTTTGGCCATCCTTCCTTGCAGGTCAAGAAGCATGCATAGGAGACAAGTGTTACTTGTAACAATACACACTGTGCTGTGCTATGTGACTCACTGTCTCTGTAACCTGCAGCTTGCTGTGGCTGCTGTAGTAGACAGCACAACTTTGCTTCCGTTGTGGTATTGTGCACTGTATATTTAAAAGAGGTAGCTCTCATCCAGAAAAGCCACAGAAGACACATATAGACAATCAATCATGGGTACGTGATTCTCAGGCTACTTTGTAACTTTCACCATTCCTACAATGGAAGTTTTATTAGGGAACAAACCAGATGGTTCCTTTGCCTTACCCATGCAGGCAGCAGCTTCAACTAGAAAAACAGACACCTAGTCATAAAAGGCACAGGTGAAAAAAGAACTGAACATGTTCCTGCAGTCTTTCTCTGTCTGCTATCAGACTGTTTTCAGGATGGCCAAGGCATGGCTGTGTGTGCTAACAGGGAAGTTGGATGCATGCACTGAAGTGGGCACAGGTTCAGTGTTTGTTAGACAGGCTTGGAATGCACCGAGGGAAGACTTGAGTTCAAGCTCCAGGGTGCTTGCTTCTCTGAATTCTCATTCCCCATCTTTTCCTGAGGATGTTAATTGTTTGTCAAAAACAGCTGGCTTCAGATACTGAGGTGGCAATGACTGCAGTGTGCATAGATGCATATACTGGCAATGAGCCACTTGGCACTCTGGCAATAGCAGACCTGAGCCAAAATTCATCATGTCTGCAGAAAGTAGCTGGTAGTGCCAGGCTACAGATATGCTGTGGAAATGTAGGCAAGCACATGTGCTACAAACAGTTCAATATATTGATCAGATATATGGGAAAGAAATTGTACAAATTTATACATGGATTAAATGCATATGGCTTCAACAGAATGAGAAGAGTAGAAACTAGGAGGAAAAACATCAGAATTTAAACATTTAGTCTCCCCATCTAGCTGGGACACATATCTAGAAGGGACAGACTGCACCAGAATGTAGGCTGAGTTAGAATTCCTGTCTGTGACTGTGCCTGATTAAAAAAATAAAAAAAAATATGCATATAAAAACAAAAGTTTACGGATGTTTTCTTCTGGGGTTTAGTGGTTCAGGGATTTCCTGAGACACTCTATTGAATTTAATATACAGTGCTACTGTTGCAATCCTTGAATTCAATTACATGGTATATTTTTGTCTTTTTTTTTATATGTATAGGAACAAATTTCCTTGTTTGCTGAGTACCTGCTGTGGCAGGGAAAGTAATTATATTCAAAATGTAAAAAATATATATTTATTTTTACTTTACAGTTTCTATTAGAAAATTCTTCTCTATAACAAGCTATTCTAAAAGGCCCCTAACTCATAATTAAATTTCTGTATTGTAATTTTAAAAGATGCCATAGTCATTTTTAGTATTGATGCTGCAGTCGATCTTAATTTACATTCAGTGCAACAGTACATAGGAAGACATTGAAGATGGAATTTCAGGCATTTTCTGCTTCCACTGAAGTTCATGTGTAGTTTATTTCTCAGCTGAAGCACATCAAATTCTATATTTGGACACACAGGTGTAGACTATATGACATTCCATTAGGACACACTTTAGTCTGCTCCAGGTCCAAGAGCTGAATGGAGAAGGTCAAGCAGTATCAGACCCAAAGTAATAAACAGTTTCAAGAAAAAAGTACATTGGAATCTTTTGTACACCAAAGAATTCCCAGCAGTGACAATTTTTTCCTTCTCAGACGTGGGCAGATTTCTTCTGGAAGTGCTGGGCGATTGCACCTTGGTTTGAACTATAGCACTGAAAATGCATGTTTTCACCAGCTGGATTTTTTTTTTCTTTTTCTTTTTTTTTTTTCCTTTCTTTTTCTTTTTTTTTTTTTTTTTTTTCTAGGAGAGGAAAAACAAAACAAAGCCAACCAAATACATACATATATACATATTTAGCTACAGCTCAGGAAAGCTAGTAAAATTTGGAAGAGATTTGCCACGAATATCCATACAGGAGAACACCTTAGTTTTTATAAAGTAGATTGAACTGTGATTTTAATGTTAAATAATTTATTACTTACTGCAGCCTTTTTAGTTAACCTCTTACTTAGTCAAAGTAAGATAGACCAAATTGATCTACAGTTTTCTTGCTACAGCTAACAGGTGCAAAGCAATTACACAATGTATGGCAAAGTTACGTTTATAAAATGATACAGATCATCAAGAAGAACTCCCAAGGAACTTACTAAACTGTAGCCATTGGTTAGGGCCATGAACAATATTTTTTTAACTCAAGCACATAGACATAATACAACGGAAGACAAAAAGTTGGAATATTGGAAAACATTGCTAGATTATAAATCAACTGCAAACTACAGACTTGGATTTCATTTCTAGACAATTCTGCAGGAACGCGATTTGATGAGCTCTGATCTCTCAAATACTAAAACTTACAGCTAGATGTCTTTGGTCAAACTTCTAGGCAAAAGGTGCTAATTTTCCTACAGGAAGTAGAGCTGTGGAGGGAAGATCCAAGGGCTGGAGCATCTCTCCCATGAAGACAGGCTCAAGAACTGGGCTCACAGGAGACCTCATTTCAGCCTTCCAGTATTTAAAGGGAGTTTATAAACATGAGGGAAATCAGTTTTTTATGTGCGTAGACGGTGGTGGGACAAGGGAAAATGGTTTTAAACTAAAGGGAGGGAGATACAGGGTAAGGTTTTTACTGAGAGAGTGGGGAGCTGCTGGAACACACTGCCCGGAGAGGTTGTTGATGTCCCATCCCTAGAGGTGTTTAAGGCCAGGTTGGATGGGGCCCTGGGCAAACTGATCTAGTACTTGACCTAGAAGCTGGCAACCCTGCCTGTAGAAAGGAGGCTGAAACTTGATCCTTGAGGTCCTTTCCAACCCAAGCCATTCTATGACTCTGTGAAACTTAGATGCTGTTTACTCTTCTTACGTAACATGGAAGGGAGTAATGGCTGACGTGTCTAAAGGAGCTTATGATTGCAAACAGTCACACAGCAAATGGTAGATCTGCCTGTGCAGTTGTCATCATTTACATAACCATATTGAAAAAACATTTTCTAAATGGCCTTGATGACATTCTACTGTGTGTTCAGCATGCTATCTCTGATACCCATTTGCTTCAAAAGTACTTTTAACTAAATATGACACTAATAATTCATTTTCATATAAAGCTGTGCTAAGTCAGAATGTTGAAGTATTTTCTTATAGGAATATTATTTTCAAAATTCTCTGTTGGTATAAATTATTCTACTATAGACTTTAACAGACTCTAATTTAGAACTAAAATGAAATTTGTATATCACGTGATTAGTCATACCAAATTGAATAAAATGTCACATGCATTCAATGCATCACTGAACACCAGGAAGTGCTTATCTATTGTGAAGTTATGGAGCACGGGCACAGGTTGCCCAGAGAGGCTGTGAAATCTCCTCCTTGGCGATATTTAAAAGCTGCCTGGATGTGGGCATGGGAACCCTGCTCTGGGTGTCCTTGCTTGAGCAGGGGTTGGACCAGATGAACCCTGAGGTTTCTTCCAGTCTCAGCCATTCTGTGATTCTGTACTGGATACTTGAGAGATCTGATGCGATCCTAGCATCTTGAGTATTCCGATATCCTGTAATTTCATTTGTCTGAACCATTGTGACAATTTTTTTTTTCCATTATGTGACAATCTTCTTTTGTGATGCAGAGTCTGTATCAATATATAATCTAAGACAGGGTTTGCTTCTGTAGCATACATGCACTAAGATCATCTTGCTTTATAGCTTATAGTTTTACTTTACGTAGTTTTAACACCTCTCATTATGTCCTTCCTTAGGAGTAAGAATGTAATCCAGGTAGTCTTCAACGTTTAGCTGTCTCCTCAAAATTTTCCTTTTTCTTTTTTTTTTTTTTCTGTCTCATATTCACCAGTTATAATTTCTGTCTTTCTCTTCATGTTCAACTTTTGGGACCAGTCGTATTGTCTTTTTCTTCTCATTTGAAAACTTCAGTTATCAATAAAACTAAATGTTGAGGTTTTGAGTTGTAAGCTGCATGAATCCTAGAGGAAGAAATGAAAAAAGCTGAACAGGGGATAAATGAGCTGAACTGCATAACAAGCGATTATTACTGATCATGATTTTTGGCTCTAGAAATAGTTAATCCATTCTTACTGATGTAAATTCATAGTTATTCCTATGAGACCCTAATACTGTGTTTCTCCAAGATTCTGTGCAGCGTTCCATAGAAACTTATCAGATGAAAAGCATTGCCTCACCACTTACTTTTTCTGTGTGTTTGCCACCACACATCATCTTACTGTAAATGTGATATAAGTAAACATTTTATTTTTTTAATATAAAAATTTTACTCATTACATCAGGAGATTTATAAACATTAGATCTAGCAGCTTGTAAGATTCAGTAGCATTTGTTTCTGGGGTACAACTTCACTGCATTGTCTAGAATAAATTTTTTTGAGATATTGAAGAAGTAAGTGAGTTTAAGTGTTCAGGTTTCTAATTTCACTACACTGATATTTCTGCTGATATAATATTAGACCATCTAATAATAATCTAATTTATCCTATTACTTCAGCTGCTTTGTAAGTAGAATTAAACATATGATATCAGTCTTTCTCTCTTCTTCTTTTTCTTTGTGTGTGTGTGTGTGTATGTGCACTGATGAATACTGATTTACTTCATGTAAATATTCCTTTTAATGAAGTGTCATCATTTTACAAAATGTTTCACTTATTGAAATCAGTTATTTTATTCTGGAATTTAATCTGAATTTCCCAACCTTCTTATACAAAAGTGATACCAGTTTACACACTTACCTGAATTAAGATCTTTCCAAGTCAGTGAAAACTAGGCTGTTCTATCAGTGTGCACAGATATCCTGAAAATTCTGGTGCTCTATTCTGTCTAAATGTAGACCAACAGATTTTCTATGGCTTGTTACAAGCTTTTATCACAGTAATGGCTCTGTATTTGAAACTATTGATGGATTTCTAATTGAAAAGGGCTCATTTTCTGTAGGGTTTGTGACACTAAATCTAGAATTTGAAGTATATGTTTAGATGGAAGTATAATGTATTACTATTGTGAAAGCATTTTTTTTTCAATAAATGAGAACAGAAATAGACATAAAGAGCATCAGGAAACTAAAAATACAAGAACTTTGTATACATACATACACCATGTACATACATGCATGTGTGTGTTTTATATATATATAAACTATATACATATATGTATGTATCATGTATGTATATATATTTTTGTACATATATATACAAAAAAAAAAGGCGCTGTGAGAGTATTCTTTATATTCTTAAGCATCCACATGGAATCAAAACCTGCATATAGGCAAAAGAGTGATCTCCTTAGCAAACAAAAAACAATGATACCAACCATAGAATTCATAAGACTGTTCAGTGCTAAGCCTGCTATAAAAGTGTTTATTTGGTTTGTAGGTAATAAGTAGGCAACAGAATGATATGTATGATATGTACTAGAAGTGAGATAAGATAAATAAATTAATCAGATAAAAATCATGAGACAACTTTTTTTACTTAAAGCTTCTTACACTGTCAGCATATTTGAAACCCATTTAAATAGATTGTCTGAATCATCTACTGAGAAATGATGTAGACTGTTAAAGCTGAGTCACTAAACTCTTAGCAACTTGTTGGAAGCTTCTCCAACTAAAAGGAGACACTGCAGTGGATTTTTGTCATTTGTGCTTCCTTCCAAATGGTGAAATAAAAATATAGAGTGCTGTAGTGATGCAGGAGTAAATAAATCCACACTACATTTATTAGGGACTGACAAAGAAATGTTACTCACTATCATAAGTCTCCATACGTAGCTTTGGAAGCTTAGGAAATAAGTAGACTCAATTGAAATGTGTAGGAGCTTATATCTTGCTTTATGAGGAGTGTGTAATACAGAGTGATACAGGTATGCTCTATGAGGAAGAATGTTACTATAAGATGACTTTAATAAATAAATTAAAAAAAGAAGAACATATATGGAATATGTGGGAGAGCCATGTGTATAATAGACAGTAGAAATTCACTGGTAAGTCTATACCATTCAGCAGAGAGATGGATGTACAGCAGAAGAGCAATCTGTCTGCAGATGGACGGCAGAGAAATAAGCTCAGTTTGTAATCTATTTGGCCGGTATCCTTGAGCAGTGATTATTTTTAAAGGCTTCCAGTAAAAGTGGATAAATTAAGTACAGAAAAATGACTCAAAAATCAATGAGAAACTTGTCCAAGCCTGTAAACTTTCTTACAGCATTCAGTAATTTTTGCACTATTAACTTCTGTATCAAAATCATTTTCTGTGCTGACCTTCATTAGGAGATTTTTCAAGGATTGAGGATGATCAAGGAAGCCTACTATTTTTGAAAAATAATTTAAAAGTATCATCAGTGAATAGAATTCATCCAGAAATTAATACTAAAACAGCAGATTATCAATGCATTTTTGCACCTAATGCCAGCCAGTTTCAAAAGCAGTTCAGTATCTACATAGAAGCGTTGCCCAGATGCCTTCAACCTTGAATAAAATGGGAAACTAATCACTTAATGGAAGTACTTGGAAAAATTGATCCCTGGAATATGCTTGGATAGCAAAATCTATTTTAAAATAATCTTATGGTGCATGTTCTCCTCAGACAACAGTGCATCATAGTTTTATAGGAAGAAGTTAAAGCTCTAAAGCAGATCGTTGCTCCTAGAGAATTAGACCACTATCTATACTCAAACTGTATATTTTAGACATTAATCTCAAAATTTACTTTCCTGCCTGGAGTATCAAAACTTCAGCATGCAGAACATGTGACAATCTTAAAACATCATGAACTGAATCAAGCGTTTTCTAAATCTCTTTATCCCTATTCTGAAATAACATCTTGGAATTTCTCACCTATGATCAAATTGACTAATCAATAACTGGCCTATCTGAAAACCAAAGTAAAATTGAATAAATTACATACATACATAAATTATATACATTATTACTGTTAACTGCTACTCCATGAATGAGATTAATGTTATGGATTTCAAAATGATGGTAATATATGGTAATAAGTGTGAGTATTATACAAGGGTGTATTAGATATTAAAAAGGAATTGCTCTTGTGGCAACATTGTGTCTTTTGGCAAATGATTGTATTGATGGCGGTGTGATGGTATTTGCTGAGATAAATGAAGATCATTTCTACATCATCCCTTGGAAAAGCATAGCAGAAATATGTGCTTGCAGCCAGCACCAATCCCTCTGTTACAGACTACTTTTACTTTGAAAATCAATTATTAAAGTGTCCACCTGATACAACAGTAGAAAAGACATTGCATATAATTGAACTAAAAGCTTTTGACTGCTTAAGTGGTGAGGAGTTTCACTAGCTACATCATCAGTTGATTGTGCTCTGAAATTCCAGCCACTTCAACTGTCATGTCTGATCTACCCAAAAGATGAAACTTTTAAGTGTTATATTGCCTGGGGAATGGAAGCAAGTACTTGCCCACATGCATGTGTGGGAAAGTTACCCTTCAGCCCTCTTAAATTGCCAGAGCAACATTTATGTGGCTGAAAATAACACACAACTCACCTCCGGACAACTTTGCTTCTTCACCAGGCCTAAGTATGTTTCTTTTCTGAGCCCAGACACATCAGTAGGAATTACACTGGGGTCACTCTGACTGGAGGTGATAGTGTTTGATGCATTTCTAATGCTGGTTCTTCTCAAACCTGTAAGCTAGCAGAACGCTACCTTGTTCCTGATGCCAGATTAGCTTTTGAACCCATAAAAAGAGAGACAGTAAAAGCAACCCCTTCCTCAGAGTACTGTGATTGTCACCAAACAAGCAGACAGTATCTCTATCATTTTTTAAATTTTACTGTGAAGTTCTCTAGTTTCATTTTTTTTTCAGTACAACAGTGGGATTTCACTTGCTTGCAGTTCATACATTAATTCGTTTTCAAATTTCCTGGTGTCAGAGGAATCTGCTTCTTTTCCAGAATTACTGATTTGAGTTCAGTGCCTTGCTGAGCTATGCTTACCAGTAAGTTTTCCATAGCTATTAGTTCCCCAAATCTCTTTGTAAAGCCCTCAGATTTGCAGATGTACTTAATCCTTCAGACATTTTAAGATAAGATCTATCTAGCATCCATCTAGCAGCCAGCAATCAACAATTTTCCTACAATTATCTGTATCTCTCAGAATTAGCAGATATTAAATTGCCCCTATGAGGGTACACTTTTGACAGAGACTAGTGATAACAGTAGTCCTGAGAACAGCAAACCCAAAATGCACAGTGACAAAGTTTATCAACTACAGCAATGAAATTACAAGCACATAATTAAGATAAAATCATGCAGTTTGTGAACTGAGAAAATACAAGTTTATGTCAGAAAATGAGGCCATCGGATGTGCGGCCCTGTTTCATGGATGAGCAGAGCAGGCTAGAAGAGCAGTCCTGCTGACAGGGATGCAGAGTGCCTCCCACTGCTATGCGTCATGTTAAACTCTGCATAGTCAGATGATCAAAAGAGGTGATTCTCCCACTGGACATAGTGTTTGTACACCCTCACCTTGAGTACTGCGTGCAGTTCTGGGCTCCACAATATAAAAGGGATGCTAACATCCTTGAAAGAATCGAGAGGAGGGCACCAAAGCTGGTAGCAGGGCTGAAGGCATGGGTTGTGAGGAGAGGACTCTTGGGCTGCTCAGTCTAGAAAAGAGGAGGTCAAGAGGAAACCTCGTTGCTTTCTGCAGCTCCCTGAGGAAGGGAAGTAGAGGGAGGTGCCAGGCTCTGCTCCTCATTACGATGGCAGAATGGGAATGGCACAAATTTGCATTAGAGGAGGGTCAAGCTGGACATTAGGAAAAATTTCCAAGAGATATTGTTGATGCATTATGGCCAACAGTATTCAGGAGACATTTGGACAAAGCCCTCAGTAATATGCTTTAACTTTTGATTACTGCATTGGTCAGTTGGTCTAGATGGTCTTTGCAGGTCCCTTCTAACTGAATTATTCTTTTCTATTCTACTCTACTCTACTCTACTCTACTAATTACCCCTCTGTGTATTGGTAGCTAAGGTTCTGCCCTTGCAGTACATGACATTGGTAACTAATGATTAAGGACTGCACAGTCTCATTGATCCAGTAGAGTAGCCCATCTCTGTCAAGCATATGTATAATTTGGCTTATTTCAGTCCAAGTAATTATATTTGGATTCTACATAAGATTCTACATAAGAATGAAAATCACAAAAGAAAAATTAGTACTTTATTTACACTGCATTCCTCACAGTCTGCAGCAGTGTTGCTTTGCAAATCATGCCATGAAATCACAGTAGTAGCACTTACTGAAGCACAGAACCTACGTGTACACTTGAAGTTGCACTGCAGAATCCTAGTTTTGAAATGAACTTTTCCAAACTTCTGTACAGTCAATTTGACAAATTGAGGCACAGTAATATGGTTTACAATGTGATTGGTGCTTTAGGAAAGATGTTTGGAAGAGGAAATATGATACTGAAATGAATTAGGTTAGTCTATATGTTCAGTCCTCCTACCTTTCATGTCACACAGGGAATATCTCAGCTATGTTCTCTAAGAACATAATCCCTAACTTTGTCATCTGAAAACGAGAAATCAAAGTTATCTAAAGGAATGAACCGAGATTTTTAAAAGTCTCAAGTTGATGGGAATACTTTTTTGTTTTGTTCCTATCCCATTAGAGTACAATTAATAAAACGAAGAAGTATTCAAAGTAAATGTAGCAAGCTAAAAGAAGTATTCCACTACTATTGGGATTATTTTAAAGATTCATCAGCATTTCAAGGACGCTTATTTCCATTCTGTATTTTAATTGAGTGCTAATTATGTGTTAGTTTATAATTTAAGGATAATACTATAAATGAATTTTCATATTAGCAACCAGTTCACATTCAATGAATCAAATATTTTTGGAAAAAAGTCCAATTACCAGAAATCTTTTGAGCCATGTTTGACATGTTTGAAGGAGTCAAATGATAATCAGGTAACTTTCAAGCTTTTTTGAGAGATTTTTCTTTTTTTTCCCTCCCATTAACCTTTCAGTGCTCATAAGCAAAACATTGCTTCATGGGGAAAATGTTGTTTGGACTGATAGTATTTTTAATTCTTATTTTGTAAGCCAAGATTTTACTCTCATGGATTAGGTAATTCACTTCAAAGTATAAAAATCTTGATAATTGATTCAGTTAATGGTCTTCTAAAATCTATACCACACGATTTTCCGTGGAAAACAGCAAAGCTTAAATATGGCATCTGCTTTATGCTGACTTAACTTGCAAATAACCTGTGCCTGAATCTGAACATATAGTTTGTTGAAAATCCATTGCATTCCCTTTCGGAAACTCCTTCTGCACAACTAGATTAAGCCCATATATTTTTCCTTTCCCGGGGAAAATTGTTTAAGGAAAGTAAGATCCTGCTTAAATACCTGCCCATGTTTGAGCCACTGCTCAACTGCATGTTTGTCTTTAAGGTTTGAGAACTAAGATGTTGTGAAAAAGACAACAGTTCTGACATTCAAGCCTATTGGTTGTGAGAGAAAGAATTCAGATGTATCTATTTATCCCAGTCTCCTTTCCTTGCTGACTTTTTTCCCTAGAAGATTGTCGATGTATTATATGGCATAACTTCAGCATATAACCACACAAAGGACATAATGATGTGAAATGTGATGATTGCATTTGCATTCTTTTCAGATGAAAATAATTCTCATACCTATAGGCGGATTTGTATCTTCCTTCATTCAGTTTCTGTTGTCTTCTCAAATTCAAGTAGCCAGTGTAACAACTTTATATAGAAGTGAATTCAACCTCACCATCTTCTCTTCAAAAGCAGTTCTACAGGAACTGTGAAACATATAAACTCTCAGGGAAAGAGTGAGTAAAAGTGAAACATAAATGTCCTCTTTATACTAGCTCTAAAGTTCTGAGATGCTCTCCTGGAAGACAGAATTGAAAGGTCATGACCACTCAGCTTAAGAAGTAAAGCCATTTCTAGATTTTGCAAAAGGCATGGAGCCAGAACATGGATATTCCTGAAGAAGAATGTGAGAAGAGATTCTATACAGATAGAGGGAAAAAAACAATTAAAACCCAAATCTCCTTAAATGGTATTTTAAATTCAAATGCCCAAAGACTAAGGAAAGAAAACTGCATTCCAATCACTTGTTTAGGTTTGGCTGGAATGCAACACTCTTAAAGTTTATGTAAAAAATTATTTAGTATCCAGTCAGATGTAGAGTTGTAATTACTTGCAGCTGAGTTCCAATACTGCTCCACACAGAAGTTTGGAGAAGAGTAAGGGTTGTTTATATTTCTTCCTGGGCTTCATCTCATTTATTAAATGTTAAGTGCAAAGGAAAATTATTCAGGAACAGTTTTATAAAGAATGTTAAACTATTTATTTCTGGAGACATAACAGTGTATGAATGTATTTACGTATGTCTACTTGACTATATATATTATATATAACAACTTACGTGAATGAATTTCTAGTAATACTTTCTCATAAGATTCACACTGACCTTTGTTTTTTGTGTGTGTGTGTGTATTACTCGTAAAAAGATAAATACTGACATTTTTCAGTCAATACCTATCTCTAAGTCAGTAAAACACTGCATGGAATATTGTATTACTTTTATCAGCCAGCTAAATTAGCAGTATAGTATCTTGGAAGAACATCTGTATTATTAGTTTTACAAACCTTCTTCATAATGCATAATGTGCATTTGTGTTCAGGAAAGTCCATGCTTAAAATTTCAGCTTAAAATTTATCAAAACATCCCACTTTCATAGAGACCACAGCTAAAAACCTACCCCATTATTTTTTGCAAAGTCTATGTTAGGAAATGACTGTGTATCTTGTAATTCAACAGACCAGGCATATTTCCAGCTCTTCCCAAGTGTAAAGGACCCAGATAACAAAAATCTCTGCACTTCACTAAACATAGACTTTATATTGAAAGTGCAATTTTGATATTCTACCTATTTAAAAGTTTTCCTTTCTGAAAGTGTTATTTATATATACTTCAAAATATGATTTCTTCATTTGTGTTTGCGCTGTTATAATTTTGTTGAGACACACTTGTTTCTTTAGATTGGCAGAACACTAAATAACTGATTTCTATTCAGAAGTGGTCTTGCTGGTTTACTATGAGGGGTCATTTTAGTCTAAGATTTGTATTCCTGCTTTTCTTTGACCATATTTTTCTGCTAGCTATTTTTAGCTAGTCATCCACTTATAAATTACTTTGAAGAAGAACTGTTCTTCCAATAAAATTCAGTGGTGTTCTTCAAATCTCTCTAGTGTGGGTTGATTTCCTTCCTCTAAGGAAATGAATCTTGATGATCCTTTCAAGTCTTGATTTCATAATTAGCACCATGATTTTCTATCATTTCATTTGAACTTCTATAGTGCCTGTATTTAACTTTCTTAGTAAATCAGCCCTACTCTGTTGTCAGAGATATATGGATCTCATTCTTGGGGCCATGCCCAGCATGAAGGCTAAGGCAGCCATGGACTGTTTTCCTCCAGGTGCATTTGGCATCTGAGGCAAAACAGACAGTGGTGTTGGGCTCTTATGGACTGTGCATGGCTACTAGTCTAGTTATTGAACAAGTTAGATTGTGAACTTTATTTTTCAGGCACGATTTCTAAAACACTATTCAGAGTTTCATAGCTTTTGATTATGATTAAATAGAAATCTTCACCAATGAGCTGAGTACTATGGCCAACAATATTTACAGAGTGCTCATTGACACAGAAATGACAGCAGTTGTTCTTCACTCTTCAGTCTCGGCAAATGGCTATCAGGTTTCCCATTAAACTGGCTGGGAGAGAGTAGCAGTTGTGATGACTAGAAGTAATGCTTGGAAGAATAAAATGTTCCTTTGAGAGTGGTCACCTATCAAAGAAACAACAGCAGCATGGGTGTGGTATTCATGGAGATGCTTTCTCGTATTTTGTTTTATTTTGCTTTATTTTTTTAACTGAAGCAAGTTGGTTTTTCTATTCATAAATTAAGTATGATTTTCCTTTCCACGCTCTACTTGGGCAATTTAATTGAATGGGGCCAATCAGCATAAAGATGATGACAGTTCAATGTTGTACAAGAGTGGTTTTTTTTCCCCGCTGGTTAATGTGGCTAGGTGATGATTTTTCTAGAAATGAAGCAAATTATGCACTTTTTCCCTCATGTATTACTTAGAATTTATTGTGACTTACCTATTATAGAGAAAAAACATGGGTCGATATTGATAACTGCATTTCTTGGGAACAATCTGTACTTTTTTTTTTAGGATAGCAAACAATGTAGCTGGAATTTGGCAACACCTAAAACTGAGACTTATCAATGAGTAATGATAGATAGATAGATGTCTTCTTTACACTTTAAAATCACATCAGTGTATTTTTACAACCTTACATTAAATGAAAATGAGGTCCTAATCCTAAAAGAGTGTTGTTATGCCAGTTTGAGGGTTTTTTTTGTGTGTGACATACTGCAGTCCTGAGTAATGCTTCTAGGCAAATTAAAGTCCCTTACAAATATTTTCATAATTCAGGCGCTGTCCTAACTACAGTAATTTAATCAGCAGCAGCTCTAAGACAAAAAATAAAAACAAATTCAACATCTATCACAGCAAAACAGAAAAGTGAATGAAAAGCATATATCTGTACCTGCTTTTCCTGAAGGAATATCTAAGTCGTTGGGTGCTGCCAAAGTGCACTATTTTTTCTCAAGATTTATTCTGCATAGAATAAACTGAAGTAGTTTTCTTGTTTTCAGCAATTTTACTTAATTTCTGCTTACAGCACAGTACATTAACTTGTCAAGAAAAATAATCACCTTGCAGCTCCAGGTATGTTTCTAACATTGTTTTATGGGATTCTGCTAATGGATATATGCCATCAGGACAGACTGATGCAACTGTATGTGTCTGTACACTTGTGTCTGCGCACTGAACAGTTACATTGCTGAGTATATATCGAGCTTTCGGTTCTATGAGTACTATAGAAATATACATATAAAGTGGGCACTTCCTTCTACTCCCCTGAAAAGTGTTATATCATTAAATTAACACATAGCTGCCCATGGTTATTTGTTTAAAATTCAGCTCCTGTTCTCAGGATGTTTTTTTTTTTGTTTTGTTTTGTTTTGTTTTGTTTTGTTTTCTGCAAGGCTATTTCTTCAGACAAAGAAGTACAAGAGACTGTGGGTATTTTGGAATTACTTTTTCTGAGTCATTGATTTTGCTTCTTCTTACATCCTTCTCTCTTTTGAGCTGAAAGTGTTCTTGCTTGCATTATGATTGAAGGCTGTATTATTTTGCAGTAGGATACGCAGATCTCAGGCAAGAGTCACAGAGTAGCAAACACAGCAACATTTAACATCACAGCGTTTTGAACCATGAAGATTTCTACCTTGCTGGAGTGGAAAGTTTAAGCTGGTTTCTTGGGAAGTCTGGCATTTGATGCAATTCAAATAAAATAATAATCCCAGCAAATAATGCAGAAACAGTATGGAGTGAATTCTTCAAACAGCCATTTATCATTATATGCTGAGACAGATAAAGTAGCAGCAAGGGAAAGAAATTAAAAATAGTGGGAGACATTCTTCCCTTCCCTCTTCCTCCTGCTGTAAATATTAGGCAAACGTAAGAACAGGATATGATACTAAAAAAATTAACATACAGTAAGTGATAACTTAATGGAGCAGCTACATAGGGATTCCACAAGAGGAAGTGCAGTTTCTGTTTTGGTGCCAAGCAGTGTGAGAAATCTGGCTAAGAAATGTACTGTTGAGGAATAGCTCTTTAACAGTAACAGTAATTGTTATTATATTTCACATCTTCACAGGATTTACAAAAGCCAGGAAGTCCACTATAAAGAATCCATTTAAATATAAAGGAACTTTTAAGAAAGAAATGAAAACTCATAGCTAAGGGAATTCTTGTAGGTCTTACAGTGGGTCTACAGATTACTGAAAGATACCTTCCAAGAAGTGTAACACTAATGAAACAGAAAGATAGTTTAGCTAAGCAAGAAAGTAAGTAAGATTGTTAGAAATAAGAAACCATCTCAGAAAAGCTGAAGCCAGCTTTTTCAGAAAGAAAATAGAAAAGATAAGGATTTCTGGCAAACAAAATTTAGAAAGACAGTTAATCTAAAAGAGTTTGAAAAACAATTAGCATAGGAAATGTATGGAAGAATTCACATCTATATGGATTTGAACATAGCTTTCAATCAAGAAACCTTTCAGAGCATCTGTTGAACAAATTGCTCATCAGGTTATTAAAGAGCACTAAGAGCGGGCAAGGCATTTACAGAAAAGATAAAATTATTCTTGAGGGTTACCCTATGAAAGAACTGTAGCAATTCAAATGCTAGACCATGTGTTTGAGAATAGCTTAGAAAAGGATATATCTGAAATTGAAGAGGCCATGGAACAAGTTGGTAGCATGAACAGTCAAAAAGTCAGCGTGACTGGAATACTGTTTACTTTCTAAGAGCTATCTAAGAGATTTCTATGAGGTCAGAAGAAGAGCATATAAATTAGTAATTTTAAAAGAGTTTATCAGTTTCCTTGATATCAAAGTATGATATGATATATAAGCAATGACCTTAAAAATAAAAGTTACAGAAAGATATAGGAATGTACAGACCTATAAGTCTGACATCTGAATTGAACCAGTTAAATAAATACTGTAATTACTGGGCTTCTAGATTAGCACAATATGTTTTAGAAAATTTGATGGTTTTTTATGTTTGTTTGTTTTTATGAAGTCGTGACTTACAAATCTCTATACATTCTCTGAAAGAATTGCTATAAAAAGGATGGCTTATAAAGTTATTGTTATTTGTCATACACTACAATTATGAGGAAATGGAAAATAATTTATCATAAACTTAAATATTTATTTTTTATATAATTCTAATTATTTATTTTCTAGTATTTGTTGCTGCAAACAATGAATGAGGCAAAATTTGTAATATTAAAGGATTAGCTTCTTATATTACTGAGAACACACCCTTAGACAAATTAAAATTATTTATGTTTCCAAACATAAGACAACTGAGAATAAATTTTCCATGTGGTTAGATTAAATTTCCAGTCAAGTTTATCTGGCATGATAATAAACACTGTCTTGCCTTTGCTGACAGCTATATTTTGATTAATCTCATATTAGGTTGCTCTCAATCCATTCTGCACCCAACCTGTATTCATGTCTGCACCCAACCTAGGTGCAGGACATTGCACTTTGCCTTGTTGAACTTCATGAGGCTCGTGCAGACTCACTTCTCGAGACTGTCAGGCTTCTTCTGAATGGCTTCCCCCAGCTGGTCAACCACGCCACTCAGCTTGGTTCAGTCAGCAAACTTCCTGAGGGCTCTTGTTTCTGAGAAAAATGTTAAATTTATGCTAGTCCCAATACTAAACCTTGAGGAGCACCACTTCCTGTTGGTCTCCACCTAGAAATTGGGCTGTTGACCACAAGTCTGTGAGTGCAACCATTCAGCTAATTCCTTGTCTACCCAGTGGTCCAGCTGTCATATCCATGTCTGCCCAATTTAGGGACAGGGATGTGGTGCAGGACAGCATCAAATGATTTGCACAATTCAAGGTAGATGATGTCTGTTGTTCATCCCGTATCTTTCAGTGCTATATTCATGTTGTAGAAGACCACCAAATTTGTCAGACACAATTTGCACTTAGTCAAGCCATGGTGGCTGTCACTAGTGAATTCTTTCTTTTCCATGTGTCTTAACATAGCATCCAGGAGCTTAGTGACCTTGCCAAGCACAGCAGTGAGACTAACTGGCCTGTAGTTCCGTAGGTCTTCCTTTTATACCTTATTAAATATTGGGATTAAGTTTCCCTTTTGCAGTGGGAACTTCACTGGGCTTCTCAAATACAACAAATAGTGGCTTAGCAACTTCATCCACACGATCATTCAGGACCCTCAAAATCTTCACCAGATGGACCATCAGAACTAGCCTTACCACATTTTTTCAGCAATCTAACAGTAACTGTTCTGAAAATTTTTTAAGAGGTGTATATTTTGGCACATGATCTGTTTAGGAGTCACCTAGTTGAAGATTCTCTAAGATCTTTATTAATTAGCTTAAATTTAAGAATACTGTATTTTATCACTTAAAAAAAAAATCAAACATAAATAAGCTTGCAGCCTACAAAAAGTCTACTCAAAAATTTTATAATAAAGTTCTGTAGTATTTTTTACGGAATCACAGAATTGCCGGGCTTGGAAGGGACCTCAAGAGATCATCGAGTCCAACCCCCCGGCTGGAGCAGGTTCCCTACAATAGGTTGCAGAGGTAGGCATCCAGACAAGTCTTGAATATCTTCATGGAAGGACACTCCACATCATCTCTGGGCAACCATCACCAGTGCTCCATCACCTTTACTATAAAGTTCTTCCTTATGTTTGTATGGAAGTTCCGATGTTCAAGTTTTAGGCCATTATTCCTTGTCTTACTGATATGCATCACCAAGAGCCTGGCCTCATGCATTTACCTCCCACCTCTCTTTAGATATTTATAAACAGTGACCTGATCCTCTTTCGGTCTTCTTTTCCCCACGCTGAACAGAGCCATGTTACTCAGTCTTTCTTCATACGGAAGCTACTCCAGAACTAGTATCATCTTTGTGGCCTTCCACTGGACTCCTAGGAGATCCTTGTCTTTGTAGAACTGGGGAGCCCAGAGATGGAGACAGTATTCCAAATATGGTCACACCAGGGCAGAGTATAAGGGGAGGATAACTTCCTTGGACTTGCTGGCCACACTCTTTTCTGCTGAAAGCTCGGAAATCGTTTAATCAGAAGTTTGATAAGTGTCAAACTAAGACAAAATGAAAGAAGACATATCTGTGCATACCAAAAGCATCTTCTAACAAGACCATAATTTATCATATGGATATAATGACATATGGATATAATGACATATGGATATAATGACCATAATTTAGTTAATGGATATAACATATCCATTAACTAGCTCTATTACCTCTTTCTAGTCAGATATTTGGGTTATGCTGCACTGAAAATGCTCTACAATATTACTTCCCACCTTTAGCCTTTTTATATATCACATGCAAGCTGATGACGTTAAACTCTTGATCCTTCTGTGAGTCTTCTTGTTCTTCCTTTGGAAAGAAATAGGTGTACCTGACAGCAGGTATCGCATAGTTGAATGATCAAAGATTATGGTTGTTGATAAGCAAAAAGAGTGAGGATTACAGAAAGCTGAGAACATATTAGACCGTAATATTAATTTTAAATGAATACAAGTATATACAAAGTAAAAATTAACTTGTAAGCTTGACAAACTCTAACCTGAGACTGCTGATATGTATGTGCTTAAATCTAAGATGTGAAACATAGCTTCTGTCTTGCTTAAAAATTAATGCCTTATTTTTGTATATTTCTCTTTGTTCATCTATTTGACAAAATACGACTTACTATAATCTGTCATCAACAAACAGATGCATATCCATGTACTCTGTTATGGTGAGGGAACCATTATAACTCTTTTTCTATTTACTTCTGGTAACCATCTGTAGACATCACAATCTTTGTAATACTCGTGAGTTCCTTTGCTAAAAGGTTAATACTCAAAATAAAGTATTACATGTATATTGAATAAAACATTTTACTTAGACTTGATGGTTTAATATGTGATAAATATACACTAGCTTATATTTCGTAAACCTATAATGCTTCAACAAGAATAGAGAAGCAACGAGGAATATAATCATCTAGTTTCTAGAGAAACTAGGATGAATATCCTTTCAGACAGTGGTTTGTGTTTGTTGTCCCTAAATACATTGAATATAAGTTGCATAAAAAGAAAAGCAAACAACAGAAATGCTCTAAGGCAAAGATTTATTTTTACTAAAACCACTATAAGAATTTTGGAGGGAATTATATGAGCAATCAGGATCCTTGTGTACAAGGCAAGGTCAGAGTTAGCAGCAGTATATGGTAGGTAAACATCTATGATTCATCAATTTTGAGAATTTCTATTTAGCACACATATTCAGCATGTCTACAATGCACTTCTCTGATTAAGTCTGATTTGTCTGAATTTTACAATCATTAAGCATTTTTTAAGATTGAATTAAAACATTAAACGTATTTTGCATCGTATTTTAGTTTCTAGTTGCTGACTTGACTTATTGTAGTTTTGAAGACACATGGATACACTTACAAAACTTAATCTAATTGCTCAGTGGCTGAGAGATTGATGAATTTAAGTTACCACTGTGTAGATATGAACTCTTCCATTAAACTGTAAAAAGACTTTTCATTATGGTTATATAAAATCCTTTGGATTTATACAGGACTGGCAGAATCATGAAGAATGAAGTAATGTGCAGATTTTTTTTACTTTCGAGCTACTATTTGGTTGAGTCTTAGTAAGATGCATTTGAATTGTTAGGGAGGTACTTATAAATATATTCAGCTGCCAGCTTCAATATGGATGACTTATCATTTAACAGATTCCTATTATATTGGTTAACCTCTGCAGGTCTGTGAAGTAGTTGTTCTTGGTTAACAATAATACATTAATACTGTATGGTTCCTCTTCCATGAAATATTGTAGTGACATTCAAAACACAATAGATTAAAAGAAAACCCTGAAAAAATTAAATTGCATAGGAAGAATAGAAGAGCAGTAAGGACAGCAATTTGCCATTCAGTTTGCCTGTTTTTTCTTCTATTTATCTAAAAATACATTTTTAAAGTCAGGATGCCTATGCTTTCATAATGCCTTTAAATTTTGCAGAAGTTGTAATGCGAACTTCATTGGATTGTAAAGGGGCACAGGGACCTAATCTGAGAGAAATACGGAGGTAGTTCAGATGTGCAACTATGCAGGTATTAATTAAAACTCAGACTGCTGGAAGTAAAAAGTATGAGTCAATTCCTGTTGGATCAGTGTGTAAACACTTCTATTATCATGAATATAGTTTTGGCCCGCAGCACTCTCAATGCAAGTCATCATTGCTCTCAATGCAGATCAAAGCTATTTACCCAGGCACCCTTTTCAGACAACATCTGACTTCATGGCACACATTTGAGGTAACAGTCACGTTCCAGGTAAACAGACTGTGGTGTAATTGAACACAAAAGCTGAACAGACTGACTGGGAGATACACACCTCTCCAGTGAAGAGTTCTTTTATGATATATACAGCCAGTAATCCTGGAAGCCTCTTTCAATCTGCATAATAACCACAATACTTTTTGAAATAATCTGATCGTTTGTCCATATTTTGTGTCCTGTGTCAGTCTATATATTGACTGACTGTAAGATAGCCTCTCTGGAATGAAACCAACAGATCTTCGAATGGCATTTGACTTTAATGTAAAAATCAGCTGCTGATTAGTGGATTTGTCTGCAGAAAAGAGTACATTTCTGTCCCATTAATTCCAGAGGCTGTCCATCTGATTTTGAGCAAAAAACAAGCTGTTATGATTTTTTGTTGAATCATCTTTAAGTTCAAATTAGTAATTTCTAATTTCATTATTTAAAATATTCTGTGAGACTTTATGAAGCTATCATGCAAAACACCATGAAAAATTAGATTTAAACTTGGATGTTGACATGCACATCATACAGAAGTGAGGGATTTGGCTCTTCTGACCAGCTGAAATCATTCACTTCTTAACAGTCTTGCAAAATGAACTCCAACATGGTTTCTCTTTGTAGAAAATGATAAATTATTCAGTTGAAAATAACATTTCCCAAGGATGTTTTCAGTTAATTCCTCATTGCAGAACTAGAATTTCGTGCAATAAGTGAATAACAAAAACTAATATCTGTGGCTGAATCTGAAGTTACGCCTTTGTTTGAAGCTTTCTCCAGTAATAAGCAAATTAAACAGAATATCCTTTCTTATTTTAACCATGCTTTAAAGGTTATTACAGATCACTGCTAATGTTTGCTAGCCATGAATACTGGCCCATTACTTTTCTTGTTACGCACTATTGGTTTATACGCAATTTAAAATGCAAAGCCAAATTAAGCACTGCTGAAACATCACACAGGAAATGAAATGTTTTATGAATAATGGAATAAAGGAAAGTATTACACACTCTAGAACCATAGAATACTGTTTCTATCCTGTAGTTCATTAAATCTGTCTGTAATAAAGACAGATATTTAATGTCTAGAAACACTTATAATGTCTGTTGCTCATGTATTAGTAACAAAGTGAAACATTACTTTAGAAAATAAGATCTTGATATGCTTGAAATGTGGAAAGAAACCCAGCTTCGGTTAAAGTAAACCTATTGTATGAGCTGTACAGTTTCCTGAAAAGAGTTTATAAGTCATGGAAATAAGATTAATATCTGACTTGATAACAGAAATAATCTTAGTTGTTTTATTATAAAAGACTAACGGATAGGTGACTAACTGCCCTTCTCAAAGCGAAATTTATTATTTGGTATTAAATAAGGCTTGGATATCAATCTTAGTCAGATTTCTTTTTCTCTGAGACATAGGTGTGGCTTTTAGAAAGTACACCAAAAATATATACACAACTATCAGTTTTATATTGGCTTACTCTCTTTTCATAAGGTCTTGATTGTATGTTCATTTTATTCTATGTAGAATCTTTTCTTCATGAGAGGAAAGATACTTATGATCTGAGTCAAACTTTGACATACTACTCATCTTACATCTCATTATGTTTATAAAGCTATAAAAACATTACAAAAGGTCATTTTAAAAGCTTCAGATTATACATCATTCAAATCTTTGTTGCTGAAATGTTAGATATGTCCTTCTCAAAGAGAAAAATGTGAGTAATCTTACTAGAACCTGTAATTTTATGTTATGAATTGAGGAAAGTGGTGCAACTTCTGTGACATTCCTTTCCTGCTATTGACTTTATTCTCCCTCTTTTTATATTTAAGTTTCAGTGAAAAAAAAGTGAATTATGAAACTAGTTGAAAGAGCAGTGAAGCAGTTCAGTTATCACCATTTTACTTTAAACAGTTGCCACATCAATGTTTCATTTGTTGTACACCACTATGCTGAAAAGAGCTCTTGAAGATTACCTACTGCTGGACACTCATAAAACATACTTCAATTATTCTTTTGTTGAAACAGATACTTTTATGTAATGCAGATTCACTAACATCTTCTGAATTTTAAACTTTGATCTCTGTACTCTCCCCAGTGCAAGGAGTATTGCATCCTAGGAGCGTTAACTGCTTAACAGAATGTAAGGTAGAGACTCTTCATTTTCTTCACTTAGCTGGGCGTCAAAATGAGGTTAAATGGCATCCTTCTAAAAGGTGACTCAGAACATTAATGAGTTTTTCAGAGAAAGCTTTCTTGTGAGTAGTGTGCCCATTATCTTTAGCTTATAAGCTAACCTTGAGGATATAAGTGCATAAATGACAGCAGAAAATTTCTATTTCCTCTTATAGCTATTGAAATAAGATTTTATTTATTTATTTATCTATTTATTTATTTATTTATTTATTTATTAGAGAGCCCTTAAAGATCAAAAGCAACTACCCATAGGAAGCAAAAAGGCATTAGAAGAAAAAATTCTTCTTGAATCTTTCAGAGCAACAAAGGTTTTGGTATAGATTTGTCAACCCATTTTGAATCTATTTAAGATAGATTTGAAGAGTTAACAGCATGAAACTTTTCCTTCCTGGAACATCAGAAACAAAGTGAGGAAAAAAGTAACTTGTAAATACTTGTATGCCATTCTAATAAAACCTGGTCAAGATAATTTTGCCCTCCTGTCATTAGCAGCAGCAATTCTGTTATTTTTTACAGTTTGGGTGTCAAAATATTGTTTAAAGGTCTACATGCACCATAACAATTACTTTATTTTCTTTCATATGGCTATTAAGTTTATTCAAGTATTCTTTTTCAAGATTATTTTTATATTAATCTTTCTAAGAGTTGTGGCAAAAAAAAAAATCTGAATTTACATTAAATAATGAACAAGATGGTGTTTTTTCTGGATTGCAGCTGTTTTTCTGTATGTTTTTAATGGCTGGAAGGAGATTCTTTAAATTTAACTTTACCACAGAATTCAATAAAATATTTCCATGAATTTCAATTTCTTGTAGAATATCCAGCATTAAAAAAAAACTCCATTGCAAATTATAAAGAAATATGTAAAAAAACCCCATAAAACTCAAATTCCATCAGCAGTAAAAGAGTGAAGAAGGAGCTTATTTCAGAAATCAATGATTCCTTAGCTGTCCAATAAATAGTATTTCACTTGTTTTTGACATTGAGGTAGGTTGTATAGGCAGATGGAAATAGGTTTAATCTTGCTTGACAGTTCCTGTGTTAACAAAAAAAAATGTCATCATACGTATTACTTTAGATGATGTTGTTTTTCTAAAATTAAATTATCCCAAAGAGTATTCAGAGGTTTCACTTGGGTTTTATAACTGTGCTTCTTCCAGTAAGAGATCTATATAAATCCTTGAGAAATAGCCTGATGAACAGATACTCTTTGTCTCTTTTGCTCTTAAACAGATGAAAGGTCAAATGTTAATTTTAGATTCTCCTTCGTTCCCAGAAGTGTCATTTGCAGAAGCAGAAAGACTACTAAGCAGGAGTCAGAGGTATCAAATAATCACATTTAGCTGAGAGATCTGTAGGGATGGAGAAAAGTGGAGGGCTGGTGGGTAATTGTGTCACTATTGTGAATGGTTACCTTTTTTTTTTTCATTATTTAATAAGTTAATGCTTCCAAGAAAGTGTTCTTATTTATGTTTTCAGTCTGGGTTGTGAGAGGACTGGAGCAAGGACTGGAAAGACAGGGTCTTGTGCTTAGGTCTCCTACAGATTTACTGACATCCTTGGGTAGAAACTTCATTCTAAAATAGAACCAAGAGAGTCAACCCAAGTTGATAAAAAACGTCAATGTAGAGTACATTGACATGATTCACAGGCAAGTGATAAAAAAAAAAAAAAGTCAAAATATTTGGCTTTCATTTCAGAGAAGAACAATATCATTATCATCTGCAAAGCCTATCTAAGCTCTTTTTGCCTTGATCACATTACTTGCACAGATCAACATTACTTCAGTGCACAGATGTTCATTTTATGCAATAAATTTGGTCGCAGATAGGATGAGCAATAAACAAACAGCATGCATGAGTAAAGAAAATATTCTTTCATTGAGAATTCACCCCAAAATATACCACAAATGTATATCCACAGATATGCAAATACCGAATGTATGCAGGCAAGGCAGTAACACAGAAGTATTGCTTTGCCTACACTATTATACTGTCTATGTATCCAGAAGCTTACTAGGCATATTTTATAAATGCTTTTTGTGTATACTTGATTATTTTTACCAACTGTATTACAAATATAGGGAAAATAAATAAATAAATAAAAATCCTTTGTCCAGATATATGCACATGTCTTAATGAGCTCTAGGAATAAAACTTTTTGAGGGGGCTTTAGGACATTGTGGAATTCTCTGGGACATTTTGCCCTGCTTATTAAAATTAAATTTGTCTCTTCTCTTTCCATTTCAGTCCTATGAAAAGTCAGTATGTTTGTTTGTAGGCTTATATTTTGTTTGTCTGTAAGCTTCTGTGGGGAATGATTCCATATGAAGAAGTGTGATCTCAAGTTTGAGGTCTTTGATAGCACTGTCCTCTTGTCATGGTTCAGCCTGATTCGGCCTATTTCTGTGACAAGGAGGTAAAGGGACCCACAGATCCACATCCTGGGAAAGTAGTAGGGGAAAGGGAAAAGGTAAGGAGGTGGGCTGGAGGAAGGATAACAGCAGCAATGAGATAAGGAAAAACTTTGTTTACTAAATACAGTAGCAGAATGTGAGAAAGCACAATATAATACAATACGATAGGAACTGAAACTAACAAATCAAATTAAATGAGAGAATTTCTGAAAAAAAGAGAATTTCTGAAACCCAAGTCCTTACTCTAATGCTGTAGGAGAAGCTGCCAAGAAGCAAAGAGAGAAACCTTGTGACTTCCAGTCCATTTTATGTTTCCTTCCAAATGGAAAACGGAAACAGAAAAATGAAGTCTTCTGGGAGCTGTAGTTTATTCTCTTCTGAGACCAAGAGACTGGAAATACTGACAGTCCACAGAACTGCAGCATTAACTCTTGAACTCTCAGTGCACTACATGATGTTATGATGCAGAATGAAAATGAAAAACCATCAAACCATGATACCTCTGCATTAGAGCTGTGTGGTATAGCGCAGAGATACCCATTGTAACTCTAAAAAATTTGGTCTAGACAGCAGGGTGTCTCATTAAATCAGATTTTTACCTCGAGAAATTATCTCTATGAACAGCTGTACTTCATATTATTGGAATTCCATCAAGATCTGCCAGTTCTCCATTCTAAGGAACTTCTGGATCTCCTGTGTATTTAAGGTCTACTGAGAGGAGTTCATAGCTGGATGAATTCTGATGTAATACCAGATGAATCTTTTGTGGCTCTCTTCCATTCTTTCTTGTCTCCTTTGAATCTGTGTACCTACTCGTGGTTTCATGCAAAGTATCTGCTGTGTATTAATAAAAGATGGTGCCAGGGTCTGCTGATATTTAAGAAAGCTATGAAGTGTATGTGGGATGGACAAATATTACATTTGTACCAAACAGAATACAGTTCTCACTGACCTTCCATTAGCATAAGAAAGAATGTAATTGTGAACACAATTTGTACCCTGTTTGTTGGTGTAGGTTCAAACAGGCAGAAGAGCTCATATTGCTATTCCATTGTGGATATTTACTGCTTCATATTGTGAACATTTTAGTAACCATTAATTTCAAGTGTTGCTCAGATTTGGTGGGCTGTTAAGTTTATTGTCTGGACAGTATCAGTGGCGCTAGTTAAAGTGTACACTGTAAAATTCTTTAACATAAAGAAGAAAATTATCAGGGTTTCTTGGCTTGGTTTTGTTTTGTTTGTAAGCAAATAAATTCCTGCACACAGAAAAAATTAAAAAAAAAAAAAAAAAAAAGACAAAATGACTTTAGGGCAGATATCAAATATGCATATTTTAAAATGTAGATATATAGCCATGGGGATTTTGAAAAGATACCTACCCGCCTCAGTGACAAATTACATTTATCTTTAAACAGAGGACTGGATTTTATTCATGGCCATATTTCAAACAGAATATGTGATTATATATAATTTTCTGCCTCAGATGTATGTCCCTCAAATCATTAATATTACAGCTGCAGTTTGGTTTTTGTGACAAGATTATAAGTAAAACTTAGAAAGCAGTGGAGAACAATCACATTTTTAACTATTTAATTTAGAGTAGCCTTGACTATTTTGGAGGGTTTTTGTAAGTAAACTGAAATTTCAAATGCTGTCATTTACTGTTAGATATATAAACTGTCATAATGAGTAGCAAGTATTTCTTGGCCATCTAACTTCAGCATGAGATACTGCAATATATATGAACAATTAACATTTCATTTCCTACTGTAGTCTGATAAATACAAATGGGTTCTCTTTGTCTCTCTAGATCTTGCAGGATCTAGGAGTTTTAATTCTGCAATGCGTATTCTTTGGCTTTTTCTGCTTTGATATCTGGACATGGCCTTTAAAAAAAAGAAAATTATGCAGCTTATTAGTTCAAGGAAGCTCATCCATCTGAGAAGATACGTGTTTGTGGAGGAAGAAGACTCCTAAAAAATCAAGTAAATGTCAGTGTCAGAAGCAAATCTAAGCACTGGGATTTGGAAGTTATTTAGATCCTTCAGAAATATCTAGGTCTGTGTTTGCTGTAGGAATAAAAGGAGAAGCAGGACAATACAAAAGTAGAACAGTAGAGAGTGCTTCTTTACCAGTGAAACAAATTATCTATGCATCCATATGAAAATCATCTGATTTTAGAAATGCACACATTGATAATTTAGTCATGGTGTTGGTATTCTTCATGTGTATGGGGAGATACGGGAAAGAGGTTTTTTTGTTCTTGGTTTTTTTTTCCAGTGAAAGGCTTAGGTAAAACAACCCATTCCACACTGCTTGAGACTCTCTTTATTAGAGGACACATGCCAGCATCTGTACATCTGATGAAGAATTATTAAATGCTTTTGAGTGGAACCGAGTGGATCAGGATTTGCTTTGAGGTACTGCTCACTTACTGCAAGTGATTTAATTAGGAAGTCACTAAACGAAAGCTGAAAACAAGAGATATAGAGACATATGTCTTGAACAATCTGGTTTATTTACAAAAAAAAAAAAAAATAGACATTTTAAATGCTGTCTCATTTTAAAAACTAATTCTGTTTATGCTAGTCATTTCCAGGTGACGTGTATAGAAGTTAGCAGTATATAAATATCAAAGTCAAAAATAAACTTTGTGCAATGTGAGGGTTTGTAAATTCCAGAAATCTGTAGTTCATGTAATCACAACTCATCCATTCCAAAAGTTTTTGGTCGGGAAACTTCCACTGAATTCTCAGTAATTTCATTTCTAAAAGTACTAGTTATTTTCTACTGGAACTATAAGAAAAGATCTCTTCAAAATAGTAAATTCCCTTGTTTTCTTCTAGTGGAATGAGGATGTTTGTGGAAGCAACCAGAAAAACTGTATTTGTATGTAATACTTTTTCCTTTCTCCAGCATCACCATGCAGTTAGTCCAGTTCAGAGAGACTTAATAGGTTCAATGAACATTATATGAAGCAAAAATATCTTTTTACATGAAAGTACTTCCAGATGTAACATTATTTAGTGTCATTCATGACTAGAAATTAATACTAGTTAATCCATCAAAATTGTATACTTTAATATTATCTCATGATTTTCACTCCTTTTAAACAATAACTGTGAAGCCTTTATCTTCATATTACTGGTCTTTACAGACATCAGCATAAGCCAGAAGATCAATATTTGTGTGATCAGTTCATCATTGCGTTATCTTAGCCTGTGATAACTGCAAATATACTCATTTTATAATAATACTTCTCTGTAATTAGGAGTTAAATTATCTGATGCAGTGACTGGGGAGAAACTCTCTTTTCTTTGAGTGAAAATGTAACTCTATTTTATTTACATAGAAGTGTTTTTATCTTGTAATGTCTGTATATTGTGTTCAAATTCTGCATAGTTCAATTTGCTTCAATCTGACAGAACTTATGAATAGATAACTTAGTCAAGACTTCATTTCCTTATTCACTGAATCTGTATAAGAGTATAATCCTTATGTTGTGTAGTTGTATGATCTAATGGCTAGTGTAAGTAAAGCTCTCACTCAGATGTACATTAGAATGTGGATGATCATCTGCAGAATCTGAAACATATCATTAATTAAATAAAAAGTCCTGACCTTTCTGCGGTGATGAGAACATTAGTTCATTGCCAATATGTATAACTTTCCCAAAGGATTCAATCTGACAGCCTAATTTGGTAAGAGGCGAAACAGGTGCATTTGATTAGAGAAAATGTTTTGTTGTGTGTCAGCCAAACAGTGACTTTCACCTTTTTCAGAGGATAAATTAATGTCTCCTACTTAAAAAGCCCTTGATTATTACTATTTTCTGACTCTTGTTTCAGCTGAGGTTTACTTCATTGTTATGTACACTTTAAAATCTGAAGCACTGAAAGTGCAGATGGGAGAAATTGTGGCTAGATTCTCACAGTCATGCTGAGCAGCACTTTAACCTAGATATGGTGTCATCATCATTTTCAGTGGAATTACTCAGGAAGTAAAGAACTAACGTAATCTGAGTAATGTCTGACTATGATTTTCCCACAGAACACTGTCCTGCCTTGCAGCATAACTGCAAAACAAAACAAAACAAAACAAACAAAAAAAAAAACACACACAAAAAAAAAAACCACCATATATTTAAGACTGTTTATCTCTTGTTTTTAAGATGTTTGTACAGCTTTACAAAAATCTATTCCTAAGGGTCAAAAGTTATCTAAAAAATCAAAGTGAGTCCTGAAATGTAACCTTCCGGCTTGATACCACAAACAACATAATTCAGTTATCAAGAAAGAGTTCAAAAATTAAGTGTTGTGAGTAGATGACCTTCCAGTGTTTTGCAGCCAGCTTTAAAACTGGTCTATATCTTGTGTAGTAATTTACATGCTGGCTTTTCAGCTATCTTAAAAGCAGTTCAGTTGATTTTAGTGTCTTGAAATTTGTATCTTCATTATTCTCCATGCTATCAACATCTACAATATTTGTAGATCAGAAGCAATAATGGTACCATCACCATGATTTATGAGGCAATAATAATGATTCCAGTGACGTTAAAATGAAGTTGTGTAATAAATGGAAGGGTATATGTCCAGGAGTGTAATCCTATCCATTATTTTCCTTATCCTGACTGAAGGAATATCTCTTTGTGAGCACATGTTAAGAAACTGCTCTCACGAAAGGGGAAAGTAAAGAAAAGAGTAACATGTAGTAACAACTACTTTGTACCTCAAAGGGAACATACTCAGCTGGATGGAAAAAAGGTTAAGATTACCATGTCATAAATCCTTAAAGACTTTCATTTTCTCTGGTGTTGTCACAAAATTCTCTCTGAATAAGGAAATAACAACTTGCAATCCCTGGAAGCTGTCACTGCTGCAAGGATCCCTGTTCTGTTTTTTTGGAACTATCTCTTACTACACCATCTGGATGCTTTTAGTACAAAGTCCAAATATGAAATCACGTGAGAATTGTAACAGACATTCTTTTCTGTGAGTAGGAAACATTCTGCAATATTTATGTAGTGCTTTTTGCCTCCATGCAAAAGTACTCTGTTCTGTTCTTATTAATATACAAATAAACTGGTTTGCCATCTTTTGGAAGCTCAGTTTTTAACCTGTACTTTCTTAAAGTATGTTATAAACATACTTATTAGTAGATAAGATGTGTATGACAGAATGCCACACCATGGTTTTAACATGTACGAATGAGACACCAGTAGTGTATAGTAACAAAAATCTTGTCTGGCATGGGCATTGTCATTAGCCTGCTCTATGATTAAGTAGAAGAAACATGCTACATTGTTCTGAGAATTTCTCTAGTAAGTTCATCTAACTTAGCATATTTCATTTTGAAAGAACTCAAGTACCAAATCTTAAAAAAAAAAAAAATATGCATAAGAAATTTATGCATAAATTTTTGATTGTATGTCAACAGAATAGTCATGGGCATTCACTTTCTAGTATAGTGTAATTCACCTTCTTTTCTAATAAATCATATTCACAAAGAAGGCTGAGGGAAGTTTGTAATATGATTTAATGTCTCTTAAACAACAGGTATAATATTGACCCTAGAGAAGCCTATAGTCTAATGTGAGGAAAAAGTAAAGGAAAAAGTCTATACTGTTCTCTGCAGTACAAACAAAAGCTTAGGACAGTCCTTAACAAAGAATGGCATAAGCTGAATTTGCAGTACTTTACTATTTGTTGTTTACTTTCTTATAATGTTAAGAAACACCTAAAGTAGGGAAAAGTGAAAGGATAAGAAATCTGATGTTATTCCTCCGCTTTTTGTGACTATGCATGCATGACAATCACCTCATAAATCCTTCTAGAATTTAACCATGGCCGACAGACGTGCTATGTGTCTTTTTGTGAGAGACCCAAATAGAAATAAATAGAAACCATTGCAAGAAAAAAGATTCTGTGAGACAGGGAAATTAAGAACATTCCTAGATGCAAGTGAATTTAAAACCTGATGGCAATACTCCATCTCAGTATTATGTTTGATAGAAATATTACTGTCCTTCAATAAATTCTGAAATCGATTAATTATCCAAAACATAGCATCATGTCTCCTGTGCTGCAGACAGGCTCATCAATCCATATAATTTTTGTGTGCATTAAGCAGTGCTTGATAATTTATATCCTTCTTTCTCTCAGGTACTCTGAAGATCAGTTGGGAGGTGCAGATGGTTCTGGAAGGCGAAACAATTTGAGCTGCTGTGTTTACACAGCAAAGACTCTAAAGTTAATACAGAAATTTACTTTTAACGGCTTTATATACTGTTAACTTTGTAATCACAGTAGTCTGCTGCTTGTCACAAACTGCCAAACTAACTTGAGGAATATACAAGTGTTCAGGCAAAGAGCTTACTCCACAAGTCTAGAAGCCCATTAGCAAGCTCATGATAGACTGCGATCACTCACCTGTGTGATAGGAATGTGTATACTGGACTGTTGCACAACCTACCCAGACCTCTACTATTCCAAGGGAAGACAATGAACAATGGGGAAGAAACAACCTCAGCCTTACATATCAGATTTTATACTCCTAGCTATTGCCATTAAGCAATTCAGCTTTTGACTTATGTTGAATAATACCAAGAATAATACCAATTCTCAACTAGTTGCTCAGTAACAGTCCAAAATTTTAGTGTCAGAAATTACCTAGAACAGAAGAGAGAGCAAAGGAGAGAACAACCTATATAACTGTATAAATCAATGCTTCATGCTTGATTAGTATGTGCTATTTTGTTCCATTCATCTCAGAAATGGTGTAGTTGAACTGCAGAATGTTCAGGTTAGTGAATACATTACAAAGTACGAAAAGGCTTCTGTATGTGAAATGACTAAAGCAGGATTAGTTTGAAAACAAGCTGACCCCAAAGAGGTGGAAGGGGCAAAGATCTCCAGCACTGTCAGGGATGTGGATAGAATAGAGAAGGATCACTTTCTCCATTGTTTCAGTGTGAGGGGAATACAGCACCAAATGAAGCAAGTAAGAACTAGGTCTGGAACAAACAAAATGAAATGGGTATATTCTCCATGCAATGGATAATTGAGCCATGAAACTACAGAATATTGCAGATGCTGACAATATACAGTTTCAAGTGGAGATTGGGCTAACTCTTAGAAGAAAAGTCCTTTGTTAATTACTAAATACTAGTTTCATTCTTACTAATTTCGAAAGCCCTAATGATTGCTACAGTATAGGAAACATTTTGTATTGAACAGGCAAGAAACTTAATTTAAAAATGGAAGAAGAAAGAACTTAATTATGATTTCATTTCTTAGTCTCTGCTCCAGCAACAGCTATCTCTGAGAAATAACAAGGTGTATTTATAAAGAATGCATGTCCATAATATGCAGTACATAGCTAAACAAAACCACCCAGTCTTGAAGTAAAAGAGCAAACACTTGAGGGAGAGATGCAAACATACAGTCAGGTTATATCTCTCTTCACTTCTTCAACCTCAAATACACCCTCATATTTTGTACTAATAAAGAAAGCAGGATTCTCACTGCTTTTCTCTTTTTCTCTCTTGAGTATCCCTCATCATTCGTATTGATGGCCATAGATATGTTGTCTCACAGCCTCAAATTGTCTCATTTTACTTGTAGTAACAAAGACAATTTGGACTAGATGGAAATTGAATTAATTGGATTACTAGGGCAGTTCTTGTCAACGTTCACGTTTTAGTTTTCATCCCTCCTCTCTGCAGGGAAGAATGTGACTGGCCATTATCCCATAAGTGATCTTTCCTATGAGACTAATAAGCTGACATCAAACCAAAACGGTACCATTTTCTGTCTGTGTAGTCTGGCAACAGCTTCAGTGTTTTAGTGCAAAAAGTCAGATAGTCTTCATTTTGGAATGTGGGATGCCTTTGTGATGTAATGTTTGTCTTCACTTACAGCTGCCATCCTTTTACAGTTATGGCAGATTATATTAAATATAAAGCACTCAAATTGTTTTATAACTATGTTATTGCTATAAATGGAAGACCAAAAATACCAGCAAATATAAATATATAAATATATTGGTATAAAATATAAACTTTCAGGCTGTCTAAATATTCTGATTACAAGTGAAGGATTCATCATTCACACATAGAGTTAACACTAAGACAAATTTAATTGTTACCACTTGTTAAGTTTTGAGTTAGATTCCTCCCTAAACATACTACTGTTAAGCTTCTTTGTTTTGTCTATTTTCTTCTGTTTGGCTGTCTACCAAATCCATACCTTATTCTACTTCTTTCAAAAGAATTAACTGCAACAAGAGCTCTTAGATTTGTCAGAGAAACTTCCCATACAGTTTAACAAGCTACTTATTACAAATCTTCTTTAAGAAAATCTTGTACAAAATTGCGTAGCTTGCATCTGAATTTATAATGTTGAATTCACATTGTTTCACAGGTTTATAGGAGTAATAACAAAAAAAATCTGAAGTAAGCTTTTTAAGGAACATCCATTCCATTTTGTCTGAAGATAAAGCTGCAGGTTAGAGATCATCTCTCTACAGAAACATCTTCTCTGATCAAACAGCTGGAGGTAATCCTGAGTTAAAGGATGTCACTTGCTAAGCATCTTATGAGAAATATCCATACGCTTGCATAGCTAATCCAAAGAAACATCTTCAAAAAGACATGACAACACAACACATGGGCTGTAACTTGTAAAAATGTCCATAAATCATTATGGCATGAATAATAAATTTAGCTGAATATACGGTTGTCTTTTCTATAGGATTAGCAGGTTCATTTGAAGGGTTCAATTTAAAGGGTTCATATAAATATCCCCCAGGCCTGGCATTAATGCACAAGTTACTCTTTAAGTCTTCTTTTCAAATTACCAATGACAGCTAAAATAGATTTTTCTTCCTCCATATAAAACCTTTCCACAAATGACATAAAGCCTACATGCAACAAGGAGTAGGACTAGGACTAGATCTAATGAAGAACTTAAGCACCTACAATGACTGTCTTAGTGGTTAGCACCTGTTCACTAGAAAAATAAAATCCAGAAGGAGCTTTGTATCATATAACATACACAGCCTAAAAATGACTTTTCAAGAAGACTTTACAAAGGAAAGAAAGATGGACTAGAATGAAATGTCAGAATCGGAGAATGTCATAATGGAGTCTTCTTTTATTCATCATTTTTAGAAATCTTTTCTTCTTTTTCTTTCTTCTGCTGGAAAATGTTTGAAGATTTTAGTAGATGTTTTGTGTTTTTTTTTAACCTAACACAGAATAGCTCAGTGTATTTTCTATAAATATTTTTTTAATTATGATTTATGTCCAAGGACATACATTCTGGACTTTGTAAATGAATTTAATATAGGACATATCCCTGTATTATTTCTCTTCTGGATGGTTCAAAATGTCTATGGAAACCCTAGATAAACAAACATAATCGTATGTCTGTCACAGTTTTTTTTTTAATATTAATCTTTACAGTAGAATCTTTGTACCAAATTATATCTGCACACTAATGCTCACAGCTATACAGAAGCTTCTTTTGTACTTAGCTTTTTCTTTCTTCAGATTGATTTAAATGTTCTTTTTCATAGAAAAGTTGGATTTGTATATGTGATCATTTGATCATTTCAACTATAATAGGAAACTTTGCTCCTTAAGGAAAGTCTCGCAATAAGCTTTTAGCAAGACCTGAGTTTGTAGCCACATATTTATTTATTTACTTATTTATTTTGTATTTATTGTGTGCCTGTGTTATTCCATCTATTAGAATATTCACTCTTAAATCACATGCAGATTCCTTTATGTGTTTAAATAGTCATTTAATATGCAGCTATATTTCAAGCTACTACTAATTTCATAGCTTTGCATCTTAGATATTTTCATAATAAAAAACTTGCTCAGTTTGCTGACTTTAAGAGGCAGTAATTTTACAGAAGTAATAAATCACGAAGTCCAAATTGAAAAATGACAGACTGGTCCAACAATTTGCAAGGAAAATGGACATTTTCATACTTGCCTATTTCGTGCTGAATGCCTTATTTATTGATGGAATTCCATCATCTCTGAAATGATGCTACTAAATTGAAATGTTAGTACAGACTCTGGAGGATTAGTAGAAATATAAAGAATGGCTCGATTTTTTTTGTTCTTTTTCCACAACGAGATTACAGTTACAGAACAGCAATTTTAAAAATCTACACAGTGTGGAAAACACAAACACAGCAGTGTTAAGTGAGGAAAAATTATGAACAGGAGAAGTGGGTTCAGTATGTAAAAAGCTTTATATCTTCACATAAAAGGAACCTTGTATGTTGTTAAGTGATTGGCATATGTAAATCAAAAAGGATACAGAGGATTTTAGGTAAAATCTTCCAAGTTACTATGGTCTGAATATTTTTTAAAAGTAGGCCATGAGAATATTTTTACAGAGGTATTTGGTACTATTGTAGTACAAAATATACTGAAGGATTTATTCAGCTTTTGATACTATGCCCATCAGGATCCTATCTGATGATTACATGTGGTTTCTAAGTGTGGTTATTTAAATAGGAGGTTCAGTTTCAAAACCGTTTACATTTTTCCAATCAGTTTCCAGGCTGGTAAACAGTAACTTTTCAAATATCTATGTTCTGGAGTTAATGTGTATTCTTGGTATATATATAAATATTTTCTTATTGGTGTAAATGTTGAAAAAAGTACCTTTTGTACCTTTGCTACAGAAATTTGTGGCTCATTTCTTCATGTATTTGTATTAATTTAAGTAAAAGTAGTCAATGTTTTGGTGTTTGGTTTTGTTTTCCCCTAGTTCAAATTCTTGTTAATTTTGTGATTGCATTAAAAATATCTAAGTATGATATTCTTCCCCCTGCTTTCTTACAAAGTCAGTTGGTGAACTTTTATGCTTAGGAGTGAAACTGGTTTACAAAATCCTTTCACAACTACCTTGAATAGAAGCAATTTTTTTTTTAAATATTGTGCTTTATCATGAGAATCTGAAAGAATAATTTCTTAACAGGAAAAAAGAACCCAGAAACAAACAAAATTCTTTAATTTAAAGGAACATGTCATCTGGTAAAGGAATAGAGGCAACATCATGGATCTTATATAATCATTTATGAAATGATACAGGCAAATTCATTGTCCAATATATTCAGCACCAAGTCTGTTTTCCATATCATTACTTTTAGAAATATTTAAAAATGGAAATATTTAAGAGTAATCTTTCTGTTCTATTACAGTTATTTCAGAAAAAGTCTCTAATCACACTTCTGCAGAATTGAATCCTTCACAAAGCTAATGTTCCTGTGTTTCAGAAGCTATGCTGTAGGAAAAAATGATTCTTGCTGATGATATGCCATAACTTTTTAGACGTGGCATTCTGCCATTATCTTCTTGGAAACTCTGGTGTTGACTTAAACATATGATGGATGAGTAGACAGTCGACAGTTAAAAAGCAGGACTATGTGGGTGACCAAAAGCATGAGAACATAAGACAGTCTTCAAACTCAGAGGAATACATGCTATTCTTTTTATAGTCTCATTAAAGCTGAAAAAAAATCATTCTTTACAGGGGCTTGCCCACCAACTGTTACTTTTCATTGACTCAACACTTTTGTGGATAGCTGTTGCATCTATTTAGTCTCATGAACTTGAAATCTGCTACATTATATGAACTGAGTTGTATTTGTTCTTGCACTTTACACTCCCACTTTTTTATTGTGAGGAGCTGTCATTATAATGTTAAAAAAACATTTAATCCCTCTTTTGGAGGAATAATAAATTAATTTGAAACAAAGAAATTCATCCAAACAGCCATATCTTCTTCATACTCTTGAAATAATCTTTCTTTTCAAAGTGGTGTTTAATGGTAATATTTAATATAAATTGATTATCAGAAAAGATGTCTATTTTTTCCGTAGTGTCTGGGGCATGGCATTCTTATATTCATCAGCATGGTAAGAGTGGTCAGGCAACTGTTTAATCTTTGACTTAATACAGATATTTTAAATTTAAATGCTTCATAATCAATTATATCAGTTTGTTTTTTTTTTACCTACTTGTATGTACAATAACTTCAGTGTTATCACACAGTAGTTATATAAAAATTTGAACATGAACATACTGAATGAAGAATACATCACTGGTCATTTGAAAGTCAGCAACATTTTACCCTTAGGAAAAAAAAAATAATTCTTTGAGAAGTTTTCCAAACAGAAATTTAAAGAAATATTTTTTAAAATAGTAAGTATTATAAGATAAACAAATTCTATTAAATTAGGCTAAGTTCTGTAGTGATTTATGTATTTGAGGTCTGACATATCCCCCAAGGGAATGCATTTTCCTATTTCAAATTCCTGCTCTGAATAATTAATGAGAGAAGACAAGCTCTTGGTTTAGATGAAGCAGATCACCCAACCTAACACAATATATGTATTATTTACTGTAACAAATAGGTCTACTCCTGTCACCCACCTCTAAAATAAACCTTTCTTTTTATAAGTTACAGTAAACAACAATTTCAGAAAAGAAACAAAACACCAAAAAAACAGGAAATCCAACCAGCAATAGAAAGCAGGTCAGTACATTTGTACACGACTTTGAGGTAAAATGAGTATGAATATCTTCATAGAGAGCCATGTAAATCAACAACACTAGCATGAGAAGTAGTCAGTACTGTATTGCCCCACATGACACATCATTCTTCCTTTATGATCCCAAGAATTCTTGTTAGTGTAGCTTTCCTGTCATCAGTCACCTTTCTTACTTCCCTATTCTCTGATAATCAGACTTCTCATGTCTTTCACATTAGGTTGTTGGCTGTTATACTTGCTTCCTATAGTGTTTATATATATGCATATATCACTCATTAAGCTCCGAATGTCTGTCACATCAAGTGTATTACATAATTTCAGAAATAATTTCTCTGTATGAATGGCTGTATGAAATGAACATGAGAAAAGTATAGAATTCGTGTGGATCGGGAATGTTTCCCATATTTGACAAAGATTTATTTGCTCTGATTTTTTTTCAGAAAGAGAGTGATACTAATTAAATTCTTTTTTCCACATGCTGTGATTCATATTGACATTCTGTACACAAATCGCTCATTTTGCATGATGTGTTGCCTTTGCTAAGTCTATTAAATATTAATGTAGCAAGTTTTTTGTTGTTGTTACAAATCATTGGAATGCCTGCAGTCAGTGCTTTTGGGAATGTTTGCAAAAGAAATTAAGCACACACAAAAAATACCTTCTTCTGCCACTGTCCCACTTTTCCATTTGTGGTATAATAAACATCTTGTTCTTGATTCTGCTCTGTTACTCAGCAAATGAACTACAGATCAAACTATGTAAGTATTATTACAAAGGAAGTATGCATGTCAAATGCCCTAAGATTTATCATCCAAATATAAATGAGAAAGTGCTACATAAAGGAAATACCATTTAGGAAAAACTATTCTTTTCAGAATTATTCCATTGCATATAATAAATATTATTTGCTCCCTAAATTCAAGAGTAATTTATGAAGGATATAAAGGATTTTCAATGTCTACTAGGAATGTGATAGTTGCATAAGGCAAATGTCAGAAAACTGCATATGCCCAAGAATTTCAGTGCTGGATATAATGGATGATGACTTTCAGCTCAGCATTTTGAAAACCAGGATTCTACTCTCTTGTTCTCTGACACCACACCATAAATAGCTGGATTAGTGCTTCCTATTGTCCTTCAGTCAACTACAACTCCACAGAGGCCTTGTAGATGTCCAAATAGGTTTAGTTAGCCAGATTGCATTTCTAGGGTGATATTGAAGTACAGAGAATGGAGGATTACCAGTGTTTTGCAGACACATTGCCATGTCCCTCTGAGTTTGTTATAAATGTACTAGGAAGAAGAATATTTAAAAAAAGACTCACTGAAGAAATTGTTCAAAATCCAAGTTCATTTAAAAGAACAACACGACTTCTCTGCTTTGCTCTAAGCACAGGGTTTGCAGGCAAAGATGCAATTCGACAGACACTGTTCTGTCAAATGATTTGCACTGTAGAAGAGGAAGAAGAAAGTTATCTGCAGCTGCAGGCTGACAGTCTGCATAGACAGCCCTAGCTAACCCGGCGTGTTTGTATGGCAGTATGTGCTGACTGAAGGAAATGAGAAAAACTGATAGAAGAACATAATATGAATTTATTTGCTATTTTAAATCCAGTAATTTAAGCCTGTGTACACTTTGGCACACTTGGTTTTATAGGAATTTGCAGTATGAGCATTCATTGTGTTCCATGATGGGATCCCAACCAAGCCAGAGCACTGAAGTAGAACTTGGCATTTTCCTTATTGTAAGGACACCAAGAGACACCAGGGAGCTTTTTATATTTAATGACATTTTACTACAACACAGTGTACACAGTGTAACTTTTTAATTAAAGAAAAATTGGTTTTGCTGTGTAGATACAGGTTCTGAATATTACTTCACTCCACTACTTCGGCTCTGTAATCAGACAAGTAGCTTTCAAACTTGCTCTCATTTATAAAGTGTCAAGGGCTTCCTAAGTTGTAGGTTTGGCTTAGGGCTGCTCTCCTGCCACCCTAGGAAACTTCTGTCTCTCTCATGTGCAGAGTTCTCTCTCCCTGTCTGGGGTGGAATATTGCCTACTGTTCCCCAGGAAAGATGCAGTCTCCTTCCACCACCTAGTAGCTGTACCTGACCCAGTGTGCAGCAGCAAGAGCGTAGCAGAGGCAGACCTTATCCTTGCTTTTAGTCAAATACAACTTGAATTTGAATGCGAGTCCATCAGATGATTGATTATTTAGATTACAAGAGGCAAGCAAGCCATTCGAACTAGCTAAGCATGTAGGTACCAACCCACCTGCCAGCTAACTGATGTGTGCTGAGCTTAAAAAAGCGAAAACAGGGCAAACTTAAGATTTATACAACAGTTTGAATTGCAGTTACTGCCAGTCCATATGCTTTGTCAGCCATGTTATCACACAATCTATAGAATTTCCTGCTAGGAAATTTTTGAACTTCATACCGAAATTTGAGCTTAATATTAGCATGAAGTGGCACAAAGAGCAGCTTTTCCTAATAAAAGTGCGGTGTTGAAATCATTTTAATATCGAAGTCCCCATACATGCATCATCATATGTTTGTTTCAGATACTCACAACTAATTCATTCTTGATGTTCGTTACTCTCTTGGGAATCAAGGAATAACTTGTTCATTATAACTCATGGCTAAAGAAGTCTGTGTCAGACTACTTCTGTTGGCAGCTTTCAGATTGTCCCCTTCACCAGAAAAAAACTTAGGTGCTTAGTTTTTGAAATCATCTTTTTTGTGTGTGTCAGAACTTACAGTGGCAAACAAAATTGAAGTATTTATGTATGGATAATGGTTTTAATGTTTCTGCCTTGATAGTTAATCTGAAAGAAAATGAGATGACATGCGTAATACTCATAAGAATGATAACCTTGCACACCAGTTCTTTCTAGTGCCAGTTTGTTCAGTTCTGAAATATACTTTAAGTTCGACTGAAACAAAAGACCTTTTCTGTGCTCCTTTGTCTCTCATTCCTAAAGGCAGCATTTTGAAAGAAACAAACGTGAAATGGTCTTTCAAATTGCAGCATGCCTCACTGATTTTTGTGCTCAAAACTGCGTTCCCTTGTACTGCATCTGGCCCTTTACTGTGGATGTCTACTTTTGCTCCTGCAGACAGTATCAGCCAGGCAGAATAACGTTCCATTTTATAATCTGCAAATGTTGGAACACAATGCTATATATTCTATAATTGAAATTGTTACCATGTCCTGTGTATCTTGCAACATTTTTGTACACGCAGTCATTGTTATCCATTTTCTGTAAAATATTATCCACAGAGGTTTAGAAATTTTCATTATGTATGCTATAAAAGTCAGGTAAATAATATTTTATTTCTTCTTCTAAGTTGAAGTATCTTGCCACTAATAGAAAACACTTTGTAGACCACTTGCTAAATGAGTCTGTAGCGGACAAATAGTACAGATGATTCATTTTTATATGAAGTTATGATATTAAAAGAGTTGCAAGCTAATATATCTTTAGCTAATGCTTCTTCTTTTGTCTTTGGCACATGAAACATTATTTCATGCATATTTTTCTATCTGTAAAGCACCTCATTGTGTATTTGGACTAAGTTAATTTTTGCTGAATAAGTGAAATGCAGCCTTATACGTCCAGGTTTTTTGAAAGGCACTGAAGATAGATTGTAAATTAAAAATTTGGAGATGAAAAACACTTAGCTTTCTGATTTTTCCCCCATGCATCAGTCCAAGAGCCTTACAGGTAGGCTATTTTTTCAAAAGAGAAAAATAGTACCAGATAACTGAGAATGGTCATTAGATGTACAGTCTCAGGAGAGATACAGCAATATGTTTTTCTTTTCTGGAGTAGATAGTTGGAGTCGATCAGATGTGAGACAAGTCTGGCTCACTTTTGTAAGCTAAATTGCTATACAAATGACCTATGAAATGTCCCTGTGAAAATTTTTTATCGCAGGCAGGGCAAAAGCATTCAGGTTTTGATTCTACTGTAATTTCTCCTTTCCTGAGCTCTGAAACAATTTAAACTTTCTCTCGCTATGCTCTATGTGATACTGACATTTGTTAGATGAACTACTGCTGTTTGGGTGACAAGTGATAAAATCATAATCTTCCTTATTTTCATTTTTTTTAAACGCCAATGCAATATTTCAAATACGAGATGTACAAGTGGGGAGGGTGGTGGGAAAGGCAACTGCACGTATGAATATGGTTTCAAAAACTTAGAAAAAATGTATCATGTAACAGGAGACAACCCATTTGAAATCAAGGTTCACAAATTCCAACAGGGGCATTCGACTACTATACAGGTCTTCCTTTTCTCTCTCCCTCTCACACACACAGTTCAGACAGGGGCATAGAACTCTTATATAGGTCTTTCTCTTGTCTTGTATCCTTTTATTTTTTTTTTTTAAATCTGATCAGTTTTGCAACAAAAATTGTACTATGTGGACTGAGACTTGTTGAAAATCCCATCCTATTTAGGAACGGTAGATAAATACATTTCCTCTTTTTGAGAACTGTAGTGTTGAGATTTTTTATTTTAATTTTATAAAAACTTCCACTTAACAAGAAAATACAAGTGTATTTTCATGGGATGGATATTTAAAATGCTATTGAAGAGAAGAAAGTAATAAATGCCAGAAACTCTTTTCACAGAAGATACAAGGATATGTCAGTGATATTCCTTTTGTTTTGTTTTGTTTTGTTTTCCCCTTCTGCCAGTTTATTGGTTAGGGCACATATTATGGATATATTCAGTTTCTTCTCATGCTGGAATTTTACAGATTTAGGATCTAAAGACTTCATTTCTATATGTTCTGGTCTTGTAGGGTAGCTCCAGGGTTCTTCATTCAACTTATGTAAAATAGGTAAGATATTCCCATAGCAAAAATGACGATACCTCCTAGCTTTATCCAAAGACATTCCTCTGTGAAGCAGGACTTTAGGCTCTGATATAGATAACGTTTGTTCATAGAATATGGAACGTCACAAATACAGATTTTTCAAAATCTTCTCTTTAGTCAAAATGGCTGACAGTCCTCAGAATTTGGCTTAAAATATCACCAGATGGCAGTAGAAAATGAATTAAGTTGTCTCATATCCTGGAATAGTGCCCTAATGTTTTGATTCTTCAAAAAAAGGAAATAACTTTATACTAACGCTTGTCCTTTTTAATCCAGGTAGATAGAACTTTTGTCAAAGACCTTACATTTATTATCAAAATCATCAATACATTTACTTATTATTATTATTATTGCTGTTATTTTCCTTACTGAAAATGTGCCCTGCTCTGATTTTAATGGCATTGCATCTTCTTAGAATAAAATTTTCCAGCAAATCAGTTTAATCCTGTAAATCCTAAAATAGGCCCTGACAAGGGCCTATTTAAGCACAAAAATGCACTGCTGTGTTAGCACTATTGAGGTAAGGCTACTTCAGGTAGAGCAAATAAGCTCCCTAGGGCAGCTAAGAATACATGAGTTATAAAATATTTTTCAAATACTCTTGAAGAAGTTTCAAAGAGGTTTCAAACATCTTTTCATTTCCCAGATGCCACCCTATGTCAAAAACTTTAATTTTGCTTAAGGGTGATATGTAATTTGGCACCAAATGACCTTATCAAATTTTATCAAAAGGGAAAGCAATACAACTGGATTCCCTCAAGTAATGTCTTTGAAGCATTTTTAATATAATGTTCAACCAAGGATTTTTGTATCACTTTCTATTAGTGCAATTTTGGCTGGGGCCATCTCAAATTGATGTTAAAACACTTTCATCTACTCCAGCTCAAGCATTCACTTGTTCACTTAAAAACGTCATGTTTCATTAAAAAAAAAATCTTTAGAAACATATACGTGGAACATTTCTGCTCTTTGTACACCTTTCTTTTTCAGACCCAGCTGAAAACAGACTGGTGAATACATAAAGGCGGTAGGCTACAAACTGTTATCTCAGCTTGTAGATATTGTACTATATCTTGTGCAAAAGTTAGAAAATACTACCACAGCATCCCTGGCATGAACAGATTCTCCATTTGCTCAAAGCGTTCAGTTCAGGCTCTGAATCTTCATTTCTCTTTTGGCTGTAAAGGATACAGAATGGCTGAGATGGAAGAATTTGGTCTTTCATATAACTGCTAAAACAACATGATGTATGCAATATTTAAAAAAATGCATTCTAGCTGTATTTATAAAATTGCCAACTACTATGCATTTTCTGTTCCTTATCTTCTACAAATCGTTTCATAAATCCATCTGGAATTTAAACTTCAGTGCCATTTACTGGATTGCAAAACACTAATTAATCAAGTTTTAGGTCAGATGAGCAATCTGAACTGTTTCTTTCATTAAACAACCCACCATCTCTATGCTAGTTTATGGATGTGGCAAGCAATAATAGCCTCTATCTAACATAGGTGTAGAAAACCACAAAAGTAAAATGAACATTATTCTTAAAATTATAATAAATTCCATTTGACAATTTAGTTTAATTCCAGCATAATTACATGTAGCTGCATGGGTAACTTTTATGCTTATCAGTCTACACACATATGTGTGTATATATTTATAAGGTATGGAAATGAAAGAAAAAAATCTGTATCGGTAAATCAAAGGGCTACACTGAGAAAGTAAAACCACGAGTAAGTGTATCGTATGTAGAATACATGGTAATTAAAATGTAAATACCAGAAAGGATTGAAAGGAGAGGATTGCAATGGCAAAATCCTGAGAAAAGCAAAAAGGAGGTAAAGCAGAAAGCAAGTCTGACATTTGCTGTAGTTTATACCATATGATAAGCAAGTAACAAAACCCTAGCTTGGCTAGGAGGAAGACAAAACTCAAATAGAATACAAATTCCACTCCATTTGCTTTCTTTCTCTTTTTTTTTTTTTCTATTCTAGACTGTCATTTGCACATGTGGTGACAAAATTAGTCACTGATATGACTAAAGTGAATAGAAGGGATGATGTATAGAATTTCGTCTTAGCTAGTTCCTTACAACACAAGTGTATGTATTTGGTATTATAAAACTGCATTAAAATTATCTCCTATTTATTGGCAAAACAGTAAGGAAGGAAGACTAAAAAATTTTGCAGGCTTTTCTTTCTGAAATAACTGAGTTGTTTATACTTAAAATCTAGAAACATATGTAGGATTAATAAGTCTTGAAAATATTGATTTTCATATGTTCTAACTTTGGAAAAAACATCTCCCACAATAATTAACTATGTTATATACTGAATATCCCTTGAAAATAGTATTCAGATAAATGTGATCGTATTGCTGAAAATTGTGACTGGGAATAAGTGGAAGCAGAAGTATGACATATAAAAGAAAGGACTAAAAATGACTTTAAATGCCTGCAAAGTCAATAGCTCATTGTAGAAACAATGCAGGGGGGACTATGTTACACTACAACTATTGTATGATGAATGCAAATGGAGTGGATAAATCTGAGCTGTCAGTGGGTGACAAAGAAAATAGCAGTAAACATTACACTGTAAAATATAGGTTAAATTTGTGATAGCAAGAGGAAATTATAATTATTTGAAAGATTAATCTGTGCATATTACTATAGACGTTCTGTAATAGTATTCATGCATTCCAAAAGTATTGCTATTAAGATCAAGGAAATTTTTTTGTCATTTTGAATGGCAGAACATTGTAAATGTCATATCTAAGAAAAAGAGTTCCACTCGTTCCTTTGTTTCACACACAGCTGTGAAAGCTAATATTCTGAAAACTTGAATTACATTGGTACTGCAAGGAGGTCAACACTGTAGCACATTCAAGCAAGTTAATCATCTTGGTGGCAGTGGTGGTTGTTTTGGTTGGCTTGTTTATTTGTTTAAGTATTATTTAAAAGCAATAATTATTACATTTCAGATGCACAATCGTTGTTTATGAAATATTCTCTGAGGCAGTCGCCACTCAAAATCCATTGTGTAGTGGTTTACCACACAATTCACTCAGAGATATTGCAGACAGTGCTGGCCAGAACGCTGACCAGAATTTCCCTTCAAAAAGTTTATTTGATGAAATAATGGATTTTTCTTAAATCCATTTTTTTTTTTTTTGCACAAAACATCACAGTGGGAACAGCTAGTAGAGAGGGACGTGGTTTGCTGAAACAGATTTTTAGGACAATTTGTAACATATATGAAGATTAAAATAACTTCATTTATATTTTTGGAAAAAAATATAGAATTAATGCTAATTACATGTGAAATATTTTAATTACAAAACACGACTGAGGTTTTCCAAACTTTCCTCTTTCTTTTCGAGAAAACTGAAGAACTCCATAAAGATTATTAAAATGAGCACAGTTCTTCTGTTGAGCCATAATATATGATTTTGGATAAATAATTGTGATTTATTTGTCCTCAAATATTTTCCTTGTACTTAATTACCTCTTGTATCAGGTATTACACATAAATTTTTCTCACATTCCTCATTCTCTCACATTCGGTGTGCAAATTCAGTAATGTTAAAATATTTACTGGGGAAAAAGAAGTTTTGGTATATATTCTCTTACTTTGATAGACAGGTGTTAGAATCACTTGCATGAATGTCACATCTTTATCAAAAAGGGAAAAAATAGAACTTTTAATGCAGAATGACTTGCTTTTAAAAATACAACAAAAAACATCAGTATGAGAACTAGTAATAAGGTACAGACTTTCTTTAATCTCTCAGAAGTAAGGAAAGTAATTGAAAAAATAGGTCATTGTGGAATTTTTAATCAAATTTAATGTATTTACTTCTGCCAGTCTGTCACAGTTTTCCTATTTTACTAGCAATTTATTCTGAGAAAAAATGATTACACTGTGCATTTTATTACATATAAATTCAACAAGCTGTAGGTAAAGAAAGAAGTCGTGGCTGCTGTGGAGAAATTTTATTACCTTTCTGATTGTCTCAGGTTCCAACACGTGATGTTCTCTGTAATAAGAATCCTGCCTCTATACAGAACACCTTTTATTATTTTTCACAGTTTATATGGATATTATTATTATTTATTTTTCCGAAAAAGTCAGCAGATTTTGAACATCTTTGAAACCACATCCTGTAACTGAGGAAGGTATAAATATGCCTTTTATGACTTTTATCTGATCTTTAAAACGGGAGAAAAAAAATTATGCTATGAAGACTGGCAATGATGTCTCCAAAGCAAGGTCATATATGGTCTGCTAAGGAGCCAAACTCTCTAAATCTTTGGGGGGTTTAATGAAAAGAAATTGCAGCATAAAATATCTCTGATTAAGATAATGTTATCAAGATAAAAATTTAAGGCATAATTCACCATAACGTCACTCAGTTTTTTCAAAAATATATCCAGAAGAATCAACTTTAGCCAATTCATTCTACAGGGACACTGGGACATTGTATACTGGGATACTAGATACTGGATTCTACTGGAATGCAATGTCAGGAATTAGGAATCACTTAGTAATAATTAACGTTTAATCCTTTTTCAAGTGCAGAGAAAAACCAGTCATCCCTTCTCTTCCTGCCAATTTCATTAAAGCTCAGTAGCTGTATGGGAACTATTGAATCACAGCCTGAACCTCTGATTGGCCACCTGAGGCAAGCACTGAGTCAGCCATGGGAGCACAGGTGAAGGCAATTCACCTGTGTGACCAGAAGGGGTGGAGCCAGGCTTCACCTCTCCTAGACCCCATTTAAGGGCTGACTGCCACTGAGGAAGGGTCTCTTTCTGGAGATTGCTCCTTGTGGAGTTTTTGTGAGTGTACAATGCTGGTGAGCACCTTTTGTTTATATCTGATTATCTTTTCCACTGTGGTAATCTTACCAGCCTAACTTCTCTGTGTACTCTATAACATCTGTATACTTATTAACCTTATGGTAGCATTTTGCTGGTAACTTCATAGGCTGCAAATTTTAGCTCAGTGTTGAAAATTAAGCTGTCCTTCTGGAGTTTCTAACATTTTTTTCTTACCTTACAGCAAGTCAGTGTGCAAAGATACATAAACAGTTGTTTGTAAGTATTCTGTATATCTTACTTCAATGTTACAAAACAACTGTCTGTGAGCACCAACAGTTTTTATAGCTATCTAGTCTGATTAACACAATAACAAAGCATTAAAGAGTGTTTATGGTTTCAGGTTTGACTCCACAGTAATGTAAATTCCCATCTTCCAGACCACAGTTGGCTGAGAGGAAGTCTTCTTTCGCAATGCAGTGTTACAGTCTGAAGAGAATAATACCAACTAATAAGAACACTTTTCTCTTTTTTTTTTTTTGCTTTTCCCTTCAGAAAGATGGTTATATATCTTACAATTACAAATGAAAAATATTGTTTTAGAAGTCTTGTAGATTAGCTATTCAAAAGCTAGTTATGGGGCAAAACATAAGAAACTATATACTCATTTTTTGTTTAATAGAGGATATCTATTCAATTTACTGAATGAAACAGATTGAATAGAAAGATCAAAATCCATTAAAGACTGCAATACAGCATGTAATATTTGTAATAAATAAGCACAAAAGAATTAAATGGAGGCTGCATGTTATAACTTTACTGGGACATAGTATATAATTGTTATCATATCAGCTCAGACCAGATGTCCAACAACTTCTGAATCCTATTTTCAAGAACAGATTGATATAGAAATGCTTTAGGACAAAGAAATAACATAATGACACTTTTCCAGCTAGCAGTAATTTTCAGCTTGGGAACTTCATCAGCTGGTTAGCTTGTGTGAATTTTTGTATTCTGTGGGTTTATTTAATTACTTTTCAATTCTTCAGCATGCATAATATTTTGTGGTGGCTTAACTAGATATTGTATATGGAATCATATCCTTTAGTGTGTTTTGAATATGACACTTTTTAGATTCATATTATATCCTCTGATGTTTGCATTGGAGCTGGAAAGTAAGTTGCTTGCTTCTTATCATGTTTTGATAGACTGCTGTCTTTTCCTCCCTTAGTCAAGGGACTAACAACAGCATTATCACTTATCTGTTCTGCAGACATCAGCACTTCCATACCTCTGACCATCGCTCTTCCTTTTTTAAGCACTTCCCCATTTTACCGTTCTGCTTTTGAGATGAGAACACCAAAATTGCAGAGACGTTGTAGATGAAATTTCATGTATAATTGTAGGATGGCAATGTTTTCTCCTTTGTCCTCTGTTCTTTCCTGGATGATGCCCTGTATTCTTTCACCTTCTGCTCAGAGTTTCCTTTCTGAGAGCCTGTAGACTTTTTACATAAAATTAGGGTTCTGGCTTTCGAGTTACAGCATTTTACATCTATTTATGCTAAAGAGATTTATCATCTTACTGCAGAATTTTCTGTATTGTGAGATTCTTTTGCAATTTGTGTTCGACTAACATCTTTTCTACCCTGAATTCAGTACTGTCAGTAATTCTCTATTCTTCTGTTCCAGCCTACTGCTACTAATGTGTTTAGTAATGACACTTGGCTTAGTAGCTTGGAGTCTTATAAAGTTGCCTAAAATCTTTACTAAAAATTGACAACACATCAGCTGCCTTTCAGTAGAATAACACCAAACAGTTTTGAGAGAAATTTCATCTAAAGTCAATAGTTCAGTGATTTTGTCCTTTAGGAGTTTTAGCTGATTATCTGCTGATCCTCATGAGTTATTACAATTCATATTGACTTCTACTGTGTAACCTTTGTCAGCGAGATTTTAATTTAAGGCAGATCTTCCCATGGGCTGCCTTGTGTTCTGACATGAGTACTTCCTTTTCTGCTTCTCTTGTAACATAAATTGATTTCTTATTATATTTCTGACTTTTTGGTCCTCCATTTTATGTTTAAGCTACTGAATTTTTGTCATTTTATATTCCTCATATTGATTCACTTCATCTTTAGATTGGGTACTTCCTTTTGTGTAATGTCAGCCAGACCCTGTTGTTCACTGTTGGTATTCCCTTGGTCTTTGCAATTTTTTTTACTAATGAAATGAATTTTCACTCTGCTCAGGAAAAAAATTACTTTTGGGGGGTTCTCCTTTTAGCTTTGTTTAACCTCCTTTCTCTTTTTTTGTAGTTTTACTTTTTGAGAAGCTAAGTGTAACTTCTGTTAGTTTTCTGATTTTTTTTTTTTTTTGTGGTGACACAGTTGTCATCAATGAAAGCACAGCCCAGTTCCAAGAATGAATTCATGATATTAATTTTGGTAGACTTGCTTCTCCTGCATAGTCACTACTTTGCAATTGGTGTGAAAGACTTGCTAATGGAATTACTAATGCCTGAATGCTTGATTTTTGAACCCTCCAGAAGACTTCTAAGTAAAGTATTTTCAGATAGAAATTAAACATATCTACAAGATGTAATGCATATGGCACCTCAGTAGCACTGAATTCTTCTGGTTTAACATGCAAATTCTATTTGAGACAGGGGAACAACCTGATAGTAGATGTTTATAGGCTGTCCTCTTCTGTGTAGGTCAGAGGAAGAGTGGATTTTTATGATAGATTTTAGCTGAACTCTCATTCCTCATCTCAATAACCTTTCACTCTAAAGCAGACTCTGATCTCACTTCAAACTTGACACCTTTTGTTTCAAACTGTTTAGCACCACCTTTTTTCTATCCTACTATCTGTTTTTCCCAGCACTAATTTGTTTGCCTGATTATTTTGCTTAGGTATTTGGTGAATTTGGGCATGCTACTTGTTCTATCATTCCTTCTTTCCATCTTCTTCCGCTACCTCTCAGTTACTGAACACTGGCCTTTTCCTCAAATTCCCTTCTTCATCCTTCTCCAGCTGCATTTCTGCTGGATACCAAGTCTTAACATCCCTCTTATGCTCCTAGTCTTTTCTACTGACCTGTGATCTGATTTTCATTATCTATGCATTCAAATACTGCTTTTATACTCAGCAAAATATGATGAAGTGGGGTAATTTTCCAGCTAATTTTAAATGGCAACTTGTTGCCTGCAATGGGAGGTAAAACCAATTTTCTTATAAAGAGGTGGCATTGTTTAAAGGAAAATGAAAAGCTGTTATGTAAGCACACTGATGTTTTAAGAACGGGTTAGTTTCCTTATTTGTGAAATTAAGGTTTAAATGAAAGATACTGTGCTTCTTTCTACTTAATATATATTACCATGTAGCAAGGAAAAAAACACATACACAAGAAATATTTCTCTTGCATGAAACAATATTACAGTCTCTAGACTGCTTGCAAATTTTGTCTAATAATCATGCTATAAAGTTTAGGTTACTTAAATTAGAAATGATCATAATGTGCATATGCATATTTTTTGTTACTGGCTGAACATAAATCTTGGATTATTTTGCTTGTGGAGATACCTGTTTTGATTTTGAAATTTATCTTGCAGAAATATTCCATAATATTTTTGTCAGCAAACCTATTCTTCACTAGAATATTCCTAGAATATTATCAAAATGGGGGTCTCACACTTTTAAAGTTGTTATTAAAAGAAATCACTACTTATCTAGCTGCAAGTAAAGCATCCTTTGTTTACACTTCTTTCTTCAATTCTTCATCCATTCTCAATTACCAAGGGTAATACATGTGCAAGAATCAAACACTTATGATAATGCCTTACCAATAACTCACAACTAGCTCTTATTAGTGAAATGTGATTATTGATAAATTCATGTCTAGGGTTAATGATAACTACTGACTAGGAATATTTTCGAGTTGCCTCATGATGCTTACAGACTTCTGTTGTTAATTTTATTTTAATAGACTAGATCAAAGCAAATATAGTAATATCTTCTTGCCTTTACCCATTACCACAATTGTCAAATATTTCCTTCAGAAGAAGGAGTCAGACTTCCTTTTATGTTCCCCTGTCTTCCCTTTTTCTCTCCCCATCTTCCCTCCCTTTCACATTCCCCTTTCCTTTTCCCTCCCCTTCTGTTTCTCCTTCCCCTTCATTCTGTTAACTCCTATGAAATGTGTCTAACATTTTTGCTTCTTTTCTTGAAGGTATTGCTGTCACAAAAACAGAGACTCTTGAAAATAACCCATACTGATCTCCTACAAGAACTTGCTTATGCATCAGAAATGAGTTTTTTCAAATGTCATCTTCAGTGTATAAATGGACCTCTTTTATTTGTTCCTGATGTTTAGACTTGCCTTTTTGCAACTACTTAGAAAAGAAAAATCAGAAACCTCATAATGCTAGCATAAACACAAAAACATTTAGGATACAATACCTAGCACCTTTTATATGGATGTGATGGGTGGTTTGAAGGTCCGTATTGATTTTTTTTTTGGCTTTAACATATTTACATTAATGATCTGACTTGGTTAAGAATAAGATTGTTTGAAGTTTTATTTCAGTATTCAGTCTCAATTCTTTATAAATGAGAAACTTTATTTCAAATAAAGAAACAAACTGATATGGGGAGTTGCATCCCTGCATTGGACTAGTGAGATCAAATGGAAGCCCTCCAGTACCCAGTGTGCCATCACTGACGGATCATCTTATCTATTTTTCTTAGGAAAGAGGATGTGGTTAAAATACATTCAGCTGATGAATTTGTCACCTTTTTACCTAAATATCCCACAACTAAATCTCTGAATAATTAGTAAACCTTTGAGTTTACTTGGAGTGACTTAAATGCGTAAGACTCGCAAATGCTTAAAGTAGAGTGTAAGGAGGTGTCTTTCTGATTTGCAGCAACAAGGCTTATCTTTGAAACCACACTGCTCATAATAACATTGCATTAGTATCGTAGATGTTACAAAATCTAAATTGTTAGCAAATCTCTCACTAAATACCACCAGAGGAGAGGATGAATACACTCAGGAGAAATATCCTTTTTTCTCTTATTTCTTTTTTTAATTATTGAATCTTTGCAAAGTTTTTTTATGTAATACTTAAATTTTACCATGATATTTTTGCACTTTTTTCTTCATGTGAACAAATGTTATTCACTAACAATGCTATCTGCTTGAGTAATTGCACTTAAATAAAAATTGAAGTGCCACAGTGATTGAGATGATAATACTGCATATGAAAATGGATTTCCAGATGATAAACGAGGGAAATTCAAAGTATGCACCTTAAAAAAGAAACGGTGGTTTACAGAAAAAAAACTTTGCTGAAAGGAATTCCAATGTCATTTCTGGTAATAGTAAATATATATTTTAAAGAATATGAATTATTGATAGTAGCCATAATAGCGATGAGGAAAAGGCATATTTTGGCTCAGATTTTCACTGTAGTTCAGTGAATTATTCTGAAACAACTACCAAAAAGAAATCTAACTTTTCTTTCAATAGTTTTTTTAGGAGGCAAGTGGAAGGTGGTAACTTGTGGCCTAAGAAAAAAAGAGGGGATTTTTTCATAGGTATATTTGTGACAATAAAGCAGATAAACTGAAATATGAGCTTTCTAACAGATAAAGAAAGTTAAACATCCATACAATGTCATATAAACTGGTTTTACTTGGCATTAGTAAAACAATACATGGCTAGGAGTTGAATACATCTGCTCTCCATTGTGATAGGAGGTTAGAGAAGCAGGTGTGCAGGTGCCCCATGCTGGAGTATTTCCTCTGTCATTTCCCCTGCAGAATACATGCTTTTCTCTTTTTGTGCAATCAAATCAGAAATCAATATGAATCTGACTTAAGCAATCATATTAATGCAGGTAGACAACCAAAATACAGTAGAATAATTTTCTTCATCATACACTACATTTTTCCATTTATGTCATTATTCCTTTTTTTGTGTGTATGTAGACAAATATTGAATAGCAGCTTTTGTTTTTCCTCTGCTTACCACAGTAGAAATGTGGTGAATATCACTGCTTCCTTTCTCCCGAAATATTGCAAACACAGCAATGCTTCAGGTCCCGAAGTACGTTTGGTATCAATGACTGACTTTAGGGAAAACTGCCAAGTGTCTGTGTCAATTATTAATAAACACAATGCTTTATTATTAACCATATTTGCAATTAATGTTCATTTAAAATGATGGATTCAGGAAACAGTTTTTCAGCATTTGTAGTTTAGTCATGTAGAATTGTTGATAAAAATCATGAGGAAGAGGTGCAGGGGACTGCTACACTTGTATTTAGGTTCCACTGAATATAATAGAGAAAGGATGGTCTTATGGTCAGAACAGTCTTCTGCATGTTCCCTCTGAGCCTGGATAAGTAAAACAGTTTTCCATTCCTCTCCAATTTCAAATTAATGGCATTGTTACCTTCCCTGCAAACAAAGTGATGTCAAACTGTATTTGTTATTTGTGTGGCCCATATTAACAGTGGCCACTACAGTAACATTACTGGAGTACAGTCTGCCTCTCATCAGAGACAGTGTAGAGTTCTTTGCTTGGGCTTTTATAAAGAAACTGATAGTATAATTTTGCTGAAGGGAACCAAAGATTGTATCATTCATCTTAAAAGCTCCATTTATTTTTCAATTGATTTTCTTAGTTATCCTTTGAGTTTGTTTGAAGCTTTAGTAACTCCTTAGGTTTCTCTCCCTTGTTTCCCTGTCTGTATGCATTGTGGTGTCAAGGAGGCTTCCTTGGTTAACTGCAGTTAAACTAGTACCACCAGTGAACTTTGATAGCTATCAGGTGAGATGTGGAAGTATATAGTGTGAAAACAAGATAGGTTGTTGTTTAATGGCTTGTTTTATATTTGTGTAATTAATTTCTTTAGATATGACATCTTCCATAGCTTAAAATATGTATTTAACTACAATTCAAAAGTGAAAAGCAATATTCAGTGACATCTGGCTATGTTTTACAAGTTTTTCTCTATTGTATCTTTTTCTTTGTTAATAGCCATTAGAATGTGAAAATATATATATTTTTTCACAAGCAAGAAAAATATGAAGTTTTGCTTTGTTAATCATCAATCTGTTTTGAAATAGGATTTTTTTTCCTAAAGCAGGATTTGGGATTTGGAAAAGAAACTTTATGATTGTGTGGAGCAATATCAGCTGCTGTGAATTCAACATTAAAAAAAAAATATTTCATGTTAGCTGAAAAAAAAAAATTTTTGATTACTTTCCTCCTTTTGTTACAATCACTGCAAAAATTCTAATGGTGTTTTGTCAAGTTAATGTGCTTGTATAGACAGTGGTGACAGTGATACAAAGATATAAGGCCTTTTAACCAGATTATGTCTACTGATGATGTGGGCAGTGTAGACAAACGGTTTATAGTAGTATTATTTCCAGCCATCTGTGCACATAATTTTTTTTAGGGCTGACTTTGTACATGAAAGAATATGGCCAGAGTCCAGTATATTGCAACAATTTTCTGGTGAGGGATTTTTGAGAAGCAGAATGGTTATGACACTGCTGTATCTGTCTTACACTTGGAGCAGAGCTATGAAAATACTCTGAATATCATGCTACTTTGCTGCCTCATGTCTTCATTCTTCTTTCAAAATTAAGGACACAATACAATGAAAGATAGGACCATTAGACAAACACTTCTAAGCAGTTCTGCTGAACCTCTCACCCCTCCATTAAAGAACTTTACTTAAAAGAGAGTCTAGGGGGGGAAAACCAACCAGTTCTTTAACATACAGTCTTGTAGAATTTCACCCAGGACTGAATAAGGTTTATAGGCCATTGGAAAGGATATGTACAAATTATAATGATGACTTTTCTTAATACTGATGAGGTGAATGCAGTTATAAGAAAAGCTAATAAAAATATTTTTAATCCATTTGCTGGAAAGGTAATAAAATCCTTGTTCCTTGGTGGAATAAAAACCTAATACAGCTATTAAAGATAAGGCAGGGAGAGGGAGATCTAAATAAAGCTGAGACGTCATATTTAATAGTAGGCTTAATGGAATATAAGAGGCTCAGAAGGTTATAAGGCTGAGAGAAAGTATATATTGGCATAAGTTTTATTCAAGTGTTAGATGAATTACAGTGTCATCAAAACTGAGATGAAGAGAGGTCTACAATGCCAGGATAAGTAGAGAAGATAATTACATAAAAAATGTATTACTATGTGAAATTTTAACTGCGATCATATATAATAGAATCCTCTGTTATACTGTAGATCCCTGGCGCCTTTTGATAAATTAGGACAGCAGAACCATAAGAAGTACTTAAAGCAGCCGAAGAAGACATTCTCCTAAGAAGCAGATTATATACTTCTATTAAAAATAGTTGCTACATTTGGTTCGTTGAAACATCACTTTAAAGGGGAATGATATATGGAACATTTCACCTATAAGCCTCTGAGGCTGGCTTCACGAGAGCTAGAAGCTGAATATAAATCTTTTCCTTTAAAGGTGATCCTTTCTGTAAGGAGAGATGTCCATCAGCAAAGCAATACAGACAAACTAGTAGCTTGCATTAGCCATGCTCAGTCTGTCTGAAAATTTACTTGCTTTATTCTTAGCACTTTGAGTGAACCTATACGAGCATTTGGATTTGAACTGGAAGATTTCTACTGCTGTGAATCTCCTGATTCACACCCACTTGCATTATTTTGGTTTTAAAATTGGTTGATCTTCAATGCGTTTCTCTTGGATGATGCTACTGCCGATAAACTTTAGAAGCACATCCAGTATGTTGCATCCACGAGTGGAAGTCAGGGCACAGGACCAAATCCAGGGACCCTCTGCCCTACCATATGATATAGATGTTGGCCTGCCCTGTCAATTATTCTGCTTTGTGCATATTCTCTTAGGAGTTCACTAAGATGATGAGATGGACACAACCTTGGTGTTAAGTATTCTCCAGCCCATGATTTGAGGATGTCACAAAAAAAAATTAAAAAATTAAAAAAGCTTTGTAGCACTACTGTTCATTAAACAAGTAGACATAGTTAATAGAAAATGTTTAGCATTAAATCCTGCAGATTTTTGGTGTTGTCTTAAAATAGCTACATTCAAAGATTTTAATATGTGAAAAAAATTCATAGTGAATCATAAAATCATAGAATGACTTGAGGTGGAAGGGTCCTTACAGTACATGTGTGCCAACATTAGATTTTCTTTGTGTATTAGTGATCATTGCTTGGCACGAAAAATTTAGGAGAAACAAATCTAACTGTATTTATCAGTATCAGGTTTTGCTGTGTTTATAGAATTCTTGGCTCCCTAGAGAGGTATTAACAAACAATTGTTCTACTGATTGCCACCAAAGCAGCTATGGTTTACATGACATTTCTGATGTAAACTTTTACACAGTATTACTATTGTTCCCTACTATAATGGACACTTTTTTTTCTAAGAACTGAATGCATATTGTTCCTACTGGAGAAGCTCAAACTTTCATTATCTCTGCTTTTTGGCTTGCTTTCTCACTACCCTTATTTCATTTTAAGTAATCATATTTAGCAGACTGCTACCACCCTTAGGTATTATGCTTTCCTCCTCCAGTCATTTTGTCTTCTATACTTTATGCTGGCAAAGCTATTCACTGCCCTGGAGGATTTATTTTTCATTATTTGGACTTGAATTTACTTATGTGTCTGTGTTTTTCTATACTAAAAATTTATGTATAAAGTATTTGTAAATAAGAACAAATCCTATAGTTAGTATCTGGAATCAGCACAGCAACCCTCTGCACATACACTGAAAACATAGGAGACATAAAAATGAGCATCTAATGTGGTCACTGGTATAAAGGAATGCATTGGGTTAATTAGCAAATAACACCTGGGAGGTGCTTTAATAGAAAGATTTTTCAGATAGGAAGGGAAAGGCCATAACACATCACAACTGTTCTGGAAAATCTTGCAGGATACACAGGTCTGTCAGAACAGAAATGGAGCATATCAAGCCAAATGGCCAGTCCTTCCCAATTCACACAAAACTTTAAAGAAGCTTTTAAGCACTGGACAGAAGATAACTTTTTGATGGCAGTTTATTACCCAGAAAGGCAGAAAATATTTGTCTACACACAGAATATATATATGAATGTGTTAATTTATCTGTTGCACATTCTCATTTTATGTATTCAATTGTTTTTCAACATTTTGTACAAGATAATTTCTGTACTTGGAGATTAGGAAAATAAATGCTAAATTTTATTCTTTCTCTCACACATACTGTATATTTATCATGTCGTCTATTATTGTAACCCTTATCCACTGTCAGTATTTCCTTCAGCTATTTCTTGCCTATTCCAATATATTTTTTTCATCTCTAGTTTTCCCTAGGTCTTCAGAGAAATTTCTTCAATGACATAATGCTTAACTGTTCCTGGGCTCACGGAAGCCATGCTGCTCAGGAGTTACAGGAGGCCAGGCAAAGGTCTTGATCTTTGCTTACAAGGTAGGCATATTACAGAGAGTGCCAACTGGGAAAGAAATCCTGCAGCTCATTACTTAAACCCTGATTATAAGGTTTTATTTTGCTTAAAGGGCCCCAAGACAGCCCAAAAGAATGACCCTACTCTTCTCAGAATCACCCTTTTTGGAGCCCCATTAAGCATGCTTTCCGTGAGGGTATAATTCCACTGCCATTTGTGCCAGTTGCACCAGACCTGTGTCACTGGGCAGTCCCAAGGCTCCTACTTTAAAAGAGCTCTCCCTTCCAATGCACAGCTAACTTCCACTTTGGTCACTGAGTCACCTGTCAGAGGGGGTAGGATGGGTCAAGGCACCATGGGAAGAGAGAACATTCATGGAGAGGATCATCCAGGCTGCCCATGGTGATGGCACACCAGGCTACCTGTAGTGACAGAGGCGCAGCTGATGAAGAGGAGTGGGCTCAAGAGCTACATAGAAGGAGCCTGCAGCCTGGAGGAAAGTGTCTGGATCCCCTTTGCCTCTCCTTCCCATTCTGATACTGGGCTACTACTCAGTTGCAGTCCTTCTAACAATTTCTTTTCACTTTGAATTTGGGTTGAAGGCAAAAGAGAAGCTCTATACAGATTTGAATAAAACTGTTATAATCAAGGCACCAGTGTTAACAATGCTAGCAAATGCCTAAACTCTTGGGAAGTGGTCACTGAAAACTCACTTTTGCCAGCTAAGTGAGATTTTTGAATTAGTTGCTTTCAGCTCTTAATATGTATTCAGGTTAATGACTATGCAGTGTATGCCAACTTGCTACTTTTTTCAATAGCAACTTTTAAAATTTTTGTAATGTTTTGCTTTTTCATTTAGTTTGTTGAAGCTTAATAGGACATGAAAATCCTCTGTAAGTTCAGAAAGACTTGTTTAAAAATCCATCTAAAAATAGCATTAAGGTTGATTTTTTTTTTTTCCCTCTTTTTATTCCCAAGATATTAAAAAGACATAAAAATAAGATGTTTTCTGAACTGGTTAAGCAAACAGATTAAGAACTGATATTTAAGTAATTCTTTAACCGGTTGCAGTATTTTTTCCATGCTGAAATGTGTCCTCCTAGTGGTAATCAAATTTAACCTCACTGCATTAAATAGAATTGACTTCATTTTGTAATAACTTCCTTACCTAGCTAATTATTGTTACTAATATTTACATTATGATGATGCATTTTAAAATGTTGTTGTCACCTCTTATCACTGCTAATGTGCTGCTGCATTTGATAAAATGTTTTCCAACGTTTCCCCAACTATAAGTTCTTTCTTGAAGTTTGTTGTGTTTGTATGAAAAAAATGAAACACTTCATATTAGAAAGTCTTCATCCCTATTTCACTGCTCCTTGCAGTGGACACAGTGAAAAAAGATCCTTTTTGCAATGTAGGGTATGAGTGACTGACAAAACATGCTTCCTGAACAGAAAACTTCCTTCTTGAGAGATCTGCAATCTCTTTTAAAGAACTCTTTTAAAATTTTGTCTTACAATAACTGTTTTGTAGAGATAAAGATCACATCTGTGGTAAACTGCTTTGAGTTTCATTTATTTTATTCTTCTTTAAAGGGCCTTGTTCTTCAAGGAGATGCACATATTGGTTGATAGTGTGTTAACAAAATAACCTCTCTCTACAATTTTCTGGCTTTTACACAGTCATAACAGTCAATTAAAATTTGTTGGATGTTTTACCCAAAGAACAAATGCAACACATAAAAGTAGATAGAATTTAAACTATGACAGTAGTTAGAAAAGCTTCACTCTAGAGTGTTTGTAACACATTTTCTGTTTTATAGTCATGGATGTTATTTCTGTTAATGATTGAGATTTATCCTAGTGTTGCAGAAAGGAATTCTCAGAGAATCCTTCTGAACAGCTGGAACACATAATTTCATCGGATGAAAAGTCAAAACAATAGTATATGATATTCTTCAAATGTCATGAATGTAAAGATAATTGTAAGTGTCCTAAAAGCTAATGGATATTTACCCAATCAAACATTATTACAGTATAATAATTTTACCTGTGACTGCATCTGCATTAGTAGCAAGGTTTTGCCTGGTACTAGATAAGTTCCTGACTTTTAAATGATACTTGTTTTGTTCACAAATTCTGACGGTCACAAAAAATATATCCAAATTCCGAGTTTCAGTGATGGTGAGCATTACCAAGATGGTTTTTTGTTAGTGTATCCAGAAATACTCAACAGGTCCCTCGAAATAGTAATCTGACTATGTTCTCCATTGCTAAGGCATCAAAAAACAATGATTCTGTGGAAATTGAGGCAATGAACTCATTTTTGTTCTCTTTTATAATGGATAGCATAAGTATTTCCCAGGGAATTTATAAGGTCCTATTAATTAATGCTTATTAATGTATTTAAAATCCCTGAAGAAAGGGCATTGTGGAATTGCAAAATATTATCATTTGTTCTTCAAAGCTTGAGCTTCATTCCTCTTTTTACAAGCGGAACATTTGGTCTGCTTTTCTGCTGGCTAATTGCCAAAGTGGGAAGCCTTTTAATTACCTGCTGGAATGACAAGGGCCATTAGGCAGCTTACAGTGCAGCTTCTTTTTGAGAAACTGGTGCAGAAGATAATGTGTGCCATCTACTGCACATGAGTCAATTAATAATTTGAAATTTCAGCTAAAGAAGAGAAGGATGAGCTGTGATGACATTATGTTAATTGATTCCTGTAGTTGTAATGAAGTGAGTGATAGCACTATTTTCTAGAAATAGTGCTTTGGATGGATTGAAAGTACTAGATGACTACCATTTCTTGTAAAGCTCATTTTGTATATCTAACTTCTGAATAATGATTTTTTTTTAAGTGTTGCCATTTCCTGCCATGTATTGATTACGTTAATTGAAAAGTACTCTAATATCTCAGCAAGAGTGCAGAAATTACACATTCATCTAAGCATGCTTCTTGTGTAAACAAAAACCTTATTCACTGTGAACTCGTATTGACTCATATTCCTGCTAATATCTTAAAACATATGATCTCTGTCTTACAATTTTCTTCTTTACCGAAACATTTTAAGCACGTGTGATTCTCACCAGAAATCTTTTGATATATGCATTGTTTTTCCATTTGAATTATTTTCCCATTATTATGTATTCACTAATATTCAAAAAAGGAGGGAAATATGGGTAGAAATCCTTTCCTACATTGATTGTTGGGTACCTCATCGATGTATTTAAGAGATTCGGACACTAATTTTACACATACAACAGTAGGCAAGGATTGAAAGATTTGTAAAATGTGATCTTCAAAAGGCTGAAGAATATTTACCATCTCTGCTTTGTGATATTGAGTATTAAGAACTGGTCTATGATCATAATTTCATGAAGTCTGCTTGTACTTACTCTGCCTATGCATGAAGCTTTTGGACTGAACTGCAGCTCTTTTGATTACATATAATTCAGATATTCCCTGTACATACTGTTATGACTCAGATAGAATTGTTAATTAAGAATTAACTGAGATCAAACACACTTAACTAATAGTAATGTAAGTAATTTATATCATATTGATTTATTCTGATCTTTGAAAGTTTTCCTTGTAGGTATAAAGGAATGAGTGGGATATGAATAGAATAAAAAAAATCAATTACTTTTGAATAAATAGTCAATTATATAAATGATAGCAGTAAACAGGCTTTATCGCAACTGCATTTGTCAGATGCAGGTCATAAAAATAAATATAGGTGGGGACCCAACAGAAAACTAAGCCAGCATTTCTAGTCATTCAGTCAGGTATTATTTATGATCAACTTTAGTAAAAAAAAAAAAAAAAAAAAAAAAAAAAAAGTTGAGTACAAGATGGCTATTTATTAGCAAGTTAAAAATTTATAGAACTTTTCTGAAATGGAATAGTGCTTGAGTTGTATATAGGCAATTTATGAAGCAGTGGACTTTCCTTAATAAGCTTGAGAATGATGCTTACTGCTTTGAGTTTGGGTCAGAACTGTGCTACAGGGATGTAGCTACAAAGAGGTAGTTAACATAAGGCTGGGGCTATCAGTGAGAATGTAAACTACATGGCAGGGTGAACCCATGAGTGCCAGAAACTGCCCTGAAGTAATTGTCCTAGCTGATCTCTACTGTGATTGTTTCTTCCTGGAGCCTGCACTAAAAGGCAGGATTCTCTGTGAGCATGGATTCTTTCTGTAGGGTGAATGCTTCTTGGCTCCAGTGCAGCTCTCTTCATCCCTTTGTTCTTCTTAAGTAGCCTCTTTTTGTGTGCCTGATCTGTTCTCATCCACAGATAGTTCAGGTTTCCATTTTCTTTCAATCCGCAGATACCTTTCACTAGGTTGTATGTCTAGTAAAATTGAAAAGAGCTCCCCAACAGGAGAATGAGACTTTTCAGAATGGTACAAAGTGGAAAAGAAAATGCTGGGGAAAAGAAATCTCTGACCTATTTTCTCTGACCTAGCTATTTAAGAAAGAGTGTTGGTTGTCAGAGCGGTACTGACACAGCATGTTGTTTGTCTTTGAGTGTAGCTTGTACTTATTAATAGGACACAAAATAAAATTTGTCACAGCTCAAATTATTTGATGCAGTTGTTCTCAGATATGACAGATATGATGAAGAAATAAAGCAAAGGGCCCTTTTTTCCTTTTTTTCCCCAACTTTGCTACATTGTTCCTTGATGCTGTATAGGTAATTCTGACATTTTATTTCTGGTATAACTAAAAGTGTCTACCCACAAGATTAAATTATATTTGAAGGACGGAACACTGCTGTCATTGATTAACGTTACACACTCTGTGCAGTCATGCTTTCATTGCAGTGAGACCTTGGTAGAGTGTTCAGAAGGAACATTCTCATGGATTTTGGGGAAATTAACCAGTAAACCCAGTTCAGAGGATTGGACACTTACTTGCTTTGTTATTACTTTAGAATGCATAGTATGAATGCTTATCTTCTGCCACCCATTAAGAAAGGAAAGGCTTATTTAATTTTCACCTCTTCCTCCAAAAACAGCTGGGAAGGCTCATGCGGCAGCCTCACTTTCTTGGATTGCCTGCTCCACAGGCAGACCGCCACCTTTGGTCACATTTTCACTATAAAGTAGATGGGGGAGGTGGAGAAAGAGATGTTCTAGCCAAGCAATTGGAGGTACTGAACAGGGTGATTTTTCATCCATACCACCAGAGTACTTCATTTGGGCATCAAGAATGCAGGATTTCTCAGGAAAAAAAAAAATAGAACCAAGCAAAGGCTTCTGCTCTCTGGGGGAGGGAGTAAGAGACTGTGCTGAAAGAGGGGAGTCCTGCATTGCAAACCATACTCTGCTTGCTCTGTGTATTATGTGACAAGTCTTAAATGGAAAATGTACAGACTGACTCTAAAATACTTGTTTCCAAACAGAAAAAAGAGTACTCTTTGTTAAAATGAAGAATGTCTCCTCTTGTCTGTAATGTCTGCATGCTGTTAATCCTGTATTCCGAGACTTAGACTGCAAAATAGTTTTGATTCTCATAAAATAACACTTCCCTTTGGTTTACTCTAGTAATCCTAATTACTGGCTTAGTAGTGTCAGAAATTCTTAAGTGGGAACAGTCAATCATACCTGTTTCAGGTACACTCAACCTGTGTCTTCCTCTTCCATATGGGCCATCATGACATATGTTTGTTTTTCCTCTAGATAGATAGCAAAGTATGAACAACCCATTGAGTATCACACATGACCTTAAGCCATCCGATAAAGGGTGAAAGCAGGAAGCAGCTCCACAGGTGAGTGTTGTTCAGTTTGTTCCAATTATGTGTGTGTTCTGTTTGTATGCATGTTTTTTTTCTTATTTTTTTTCTTTTTTCCCCTCTTATTGTTGTTTTTTACCTCAGGCAGCTGTTTGCCTTTAAAAGCACATTTTCAGGTCAATTTTGTCTACCTAGTTTCACTGTCACCAATCTCCAATGTCAGTGAGCTCAATCTGGATCTCAGTGGGAGATCTAAATGTTTCATCTTACATTGTTTTCTTGAATCACAAATGATCTTATTTCTGGGGTGACTCAATGTAGTATCACTGCCCTTTCTTGCCTCCCACATCCCTGGAATATCCTTTACAAAATGTTCTAAATTCAGCTTTGCCTCTCATTCTATTATCCTAATTTTGCTACTTAATGAGAATAGGGAAAAATTCTTTAACAAGTTGGAAAGTGCTATATAAACAAAGGGAGAAATTAGATTTCAGTAAGAAGATAGTTTTCAATGAGATATAAGAGAAATAAATACAAATGAACACATGCTTTTTTTCAATTCCCATCTGATTTGAAATAAAACATATGGAGCATTTGTATGAACAGGAGATAAATGACTGAAAGGGCATACAGTATTTTTTGACCAAAAGAATTGTTGGGATTTTTTTTCTGCACAGGACCTGCTAATGGTAATTAGCATCTACGTGGAACTCCTTTTTTTTCTTTTCAACTATGCTGAGCTGTATCACAACAGAAAATAAATAGCTTATTACATTCTTAGACAGAAAATAGCTAATAAAGAGGTGGTTGACTGGGGAGATGAAGCTTCTCTGTATATGGAGTGGAATGACTTCGGTGTTATTATTCATTTCATTCTACCACTTTAAAATTATTTTAGAAGTGTTTAATTTAATCTCTTGCTATTTTTATATGATAGAAGGCCTTTCCTCTGTGATGGAATTAACTTTGCACTCTTCTAAATGAGCCTTATTTTTCAAAGGTTCATTAGTACCAAATCTAAACTTATTTCCTAGTGGATTGTGTACAAGTTAGGATGAGTTATGTATGGAAATAAGGGTGCAAACTTGTTTTTTGAAAATTCAGATGAAGCAAGGGATCCGGTTTCTCGATAGCTTAGCCCTTGAATTATCTCAAATGGTATAAAGAACTCAGGTTATATTGAATTAACCCCATGAGTCATGGAAGGAAAAGTGGGAAAGGGTGGTCTTAACAAAGTGTCAAGGCTTGATCAGAGGTTGCTACTCAGAAACAATATCAGACATACCTCAAGTATGGTTGTGAGAGGATTACAGAGGTAGTAAGAAGAAAAAAAACATGATTATTGGGTCAAAACTTTAGGAAGGAGTAGATAGTGACAGGACAGTCAGGATGGAAAGAGACAATAGACATAGAGTTACAGAAACTACTGAATTCAGATGCATGGAATTTGATCATTTTTCCTTTGTTTGAGGCTGCTGAAGATGCTGTTCCTTCAAGAAGGTACCTTCCAATCAGAAGAAGTAAAAGCACAACTCTTGCACATGAAAGAGTAAAACTGTGTAGTAGAAGTTCTCCCCTCTTAAGAGGGTTTTCCTTCAGGGCTCTCTGATATCAATAATATATTTTGTTTAGTAATTTATAATGTGTACTATACTAACAGATGTAAAATGTTATTTTGTGAAGCTCAAAAAAAAAAAAAGCTCCATAATCACTGCAGGGATCATGTTGTGAGACTGTACTGATACTTTCAAACATCATTACCTGTACATCACAGTAAAAACAGGAAACTGAAAGAACATTTTTTTTTAATGAGACAACAAATTGCATCACTGTGTGCTTAGCTGGCTAGGGAAATGTATTAAATTTGTTCTGAAAATGAATATCAATTTTGCTACAAAGAATACTCACTGCTTTATAAAACGCTTGATATTTTTCTCCATTATGTTTTTTGACTTCTCTCGATATGATACAGTCTTCATATTTTGTCCTGCTGTAAGCAGAACATTCAGGACTCCATTTCAAACCAGCATTTTGACACTCTCATCATGACAGCAAAAGCTGAAGTGCTAGATATATCACAGCATTTGGTGAATATTTCAGCTTTAGAAATACCATGTTTTGCTAGACTGAGTTCTTAGGGTTTTTTTTTTTTTGCTGCCACTGGTAAATTTTAATGTTTTGCTGACCCACCTAGCCAATGCTCACTCAAGCGTGCAAGATCCATTAAAAATTTTCTTGCCCCATATTGTTTTCTGCCCTTAGCAAACACCTGTTCCATACATATGGTAGAGTAGACTTGATCAGAGTTAGTATTTACAGCAATCATTATTAGATTCATTTAACCCTTTCCTCCCCCCCCCAAAAAAAAGCAAATATAAACAAGTGAACAAAAAGCTAGTCCCACTGACAGTGAAATTATTACATCTGTGTTAGAAATAATTTTGAGTCTTCTTTCCCTAGTGCTTGTTTCTATAATGTCATATAATACTTAGGGACATTCTTTCTAGTAATAGGTAAATCTGTTTGCTTTTTCAAGAAGTGAGATTTTAAAAAATCTATCCTAAAAGATCCAATTGCTACTCTGTGCATAGCAACTCTTGCAGTTATATCTAATCTACCTGTATGCCTCATGAATTTTTTAATTTCGCTCCAAAAGTTATGAGTCTTAACTTTCATCATTTCTTTTAATATTAAAATGCTTTTATATGACAAATACATATTTCAATGAGATAAAGCAGGACCTTCTTTAACTGGTACTGATCTTTTTAGCTAGATAAATCTTACCTTTTATGGTAGCCTGGTGCTACTTAGAGCACAGCCTCTGGCATGCTACTGGTGCTACTTAGAGCACAGCCTCTGGCATGCTACAGCTAATCACTTGATTGCTGTATGTCTGGTAAGCCAACTGCTTCCTGGAATTTCTGGATTTACATAGCAAGGTTTACATACAGGATGCAGTGTTGTTGGTCCGTGCTTGGGAAAGACAGAAGCTCAAAGCAAGCTACTGTTGCCTGAGCAGTCTGCTGCAGCCACACGTAAATGACTGGTTCTGGTAGGTGTTGAGATCATAGCAGTGACTCCTGGAGACTTAAATGAACATTCCTCAGCATCTAGAAGGTGTGTTTGGAACATCTGGGAAATGGAGAAAAGTTTAAATTAAATAGGTACTTCAAATGAACTTCTATAGAATAAATTAACCTAAAGAAATTGTCTAATTAATTATGTAAGTTAGATAATGATAAAACTTCAGCTGCATAGGCTATTTCCATGACAGAATAACAAGATCACAGAATTGTCAGCATTGGATGTGATTTCTGGAGATCATTTAGTCCAATCCCCCTGCTAAAGCAGGTTCCCTACAATAGATTGCACAGGAAAGAGTCAGCAGGGTTTTGAGTATCTCCAGAGCGGAATCCACAACCTCTCTAGGCAGCCTGTTACAGTGCTCTGTCACCTTCAAAACAAAGTTTTTTCTCATGTTCAGATAGAACTTCCTGTGTTGTGGTTTGTGCCTGTTGCCCTTTGTCCTGTCATTAGACACCACTGAAAAGCACCTGGCCTCATCCTCTTAACAGTTGTCCTTTATATATTTATGAGTGTCGGTAAGATCCCCTCTCAGTCTTTTCTCCAGGATAAACTTCTCCCAGGTCTCTCAGCCTTCCCTCAGAGTTTAAAAAAGGTAGTAGCTGGTGTGTAGGTCTAAATGCAGCAATTGAGAGAGTTATAAAGGTTACAAGATGATGTTGTCACAGCCCTAGTTTTTCAACTGTAGATAAAAAAAGCCAAAGTCAGAACCTAAGAGAATTCTTTTGAACTTTCAGCATAAAATGGGCCATTAGATTACCTCTTCTGGGTAGCTAAGTCTTCCTTATGTTCTGTCTTAATGGCAATCTCCTACACCTCTCAGCTTTGAGAAGTTTATCAAGGTTGAATCTTACAAATAGTGCTCAGGGGAGGAGGGAGAAAAATGTCAGCTCTTCTCTGGAGATCTGTGCCTGGCAAAGCATTCCCAGGAGACTAAGTGAACTGAAATAGGCACAGGCAATTCTAAGGATTGTGCAAAGAGAAAAGACTAAGTAAGAGCATCAAGCTTTGATCCATTGGAACTTATATTTGTGACTTTTACATTTTGTGGAGCTGGGACAGTAAAAATGCTAGTAAGCTATAAATAACTCAGACTCTTATGTGAGGCTGCTGTTGGTAATGTATTGATTGCAGAAAAAGATTCAAGTTATAAAGTAGCAGACTTTAATGAAGGTTCAGTCTTAAATCAGAGTAAGGTACTATGAAATTGCTTCATATAGGTTGCTAAGAAACTTTCTATGGGGAGTTACTGAGTTCATAGCTACAGGATATATCACTTGGTACTATCTATAAATTACTTAGAGCCAAACATGTAAAGAGGTAATGCTGGAATTATAATGTTGGACTACTGCCGACATTACCAACACTAACCAGAGTAATAGGAACACTATCACTGTCCTTGATTAACAACCTAGCTTAATAGTCATAGGCATTTCTAGCAAAACTCATCTATTATGCAAATTGAGAATGATAGTGGTCCTGTCGCTGCAGATAACTGCAATGTTGCCAGTGCAAGCAATGTTCTACCTGTATCATTTAGGAGTGTGATGGGGTTTAGAACATTTATTTACAGCTATGGTAACGATCCAAGGGCTCAGATGGCTTTAATTAATAAAAAACTGACTGCCAGAGGTATTCAGTGAAGAACGCATGGTGTCCTTCCTCTGACATTTAGTTCTTAGAAAGCAGTGGGGAGAAAGAGAGAGACTGAAGAACTGGGTGCTGGCAGCCCCAGCAGCTTTGGTGTCAGTGTCTCACATCCTGGGAATAAGCTTTTTAATAGTGCAGTACTGTCTGTGGTATTTGTGTGAGCAGCTGCAGCTGTCACTGCCTGGCAAATCCCAGCCCAGGTTCTCCATGGCTACCCAGAAAGGTCAGTTGGGTGTGCTGAGGAAACATATAGCATGTAGTTTGTTTTCCCTATGGGGGAATTAAGAAGTTTAAGAAATTCAGCATTTTCAGAAATGAGAGCCAGAAGGAATGAAATGCACACATGCAGAAAGCTGAAGGTGTTACTAAGTGAGCTGTAGGCTTTGAAAGAGAATGTTTTGATCACAGTACTCAAAAGACTGAAGGTACTCTGACTACCAAACCTAAGCTACCCACAGTATGCCCTGCATTTCAGTTCATGGGTTTGCACAACATTCTGCTTCAGGTTTTATGTCTGACTTTCTAGTTTCTAGACTGTATTCTAAAGTAGTCTCAATATGAAGATTTATTGCAGCAAAAAAAAGTTTTAATTAAGTTATATTTTAATAGTGGGTCTTGAGGCTGTTCCTGTAGGCCTATTTTGTATGGATGGTGATAAGTTTGTGAACTGGAGACATTTTATTTTGTTTCCCCGTGGTAAAGACAGATGATAAATGAAAACTGCTTATCTAGACAGAAAACAGAAGAAACAAAATTGTGGAAAAGAAGGCTGACTTATTTACTTGTAGCAGCTGCCTTTAAATAAAAAAAAAAAAAAGAGGGAGTGAACAGTTTCACAATTAGGACTTTACCGAGGTCTTCACACTACCACTGTCTTATCAACAGAATCGCTGTTTCATCTTGAGCACATTTAATTGTCAGTCTTTCAACTCTGTTTGAGAAATAGAAATACTAACCTTTCTCTGCATGAGGTACTATGAGAGAAATGTATAACCCTTTAAACATAGGTTGCTCCAAAAGTAATGCCTCCTATTTATTTCCACAGAAAGTACAATAGATACAAAGAGGTCAATAACACTATTTGATAGAGCAAATTCTCAGCTACAAAACAGTTATTTTCAACATAGTCACTACCATTAGCTATGCATTTTCACCCATGATCAACAAGAGCCTGCATGCCTCACTGTCATGGTTTTATGATTTTTTGCAATCAGTATTCCACATCATAACATCATGTAGTGAACTGGGAGTTAAATGCTCCAGTTCCAGGTACCTGGTTCTCAGAAGAGGAGAAGAACTGCATACCACAGGGGTCTTTGTTTCCGTTTTCCATTCAGAGGAAAAGATAAAAACTGTTTGCAGATCATGACACCCTTTTTTTCCCTTTCTGCTTGTCCTGGCAGCGTGTGCTCCCTAGTCATCTCAGCATTAGAGTAAGGCGTTCAGTTTTTGGACACCCTCTCATTTTATTTATTAGCTTCAATTGTAATTATATTGTATTATATTGTGTTATCTTATCTTGCATTCCAATATCATATTTAGAAAATTAGTTTGTTTCTCCTCAGATTGTTGCTGCTGTTTTGTTTTTAGGCCCATCTCCCTACCCTTTTGCCCTTTTCCCTCGGCATGGGTCCATGGGTCCCCCTGCCCCATTAGTCACAGAACTGGGCCGAGCCAGCCTATAAACCATTGACATGCACTCATAAAAAGCTACACCAGCAGAGGTGAGCCCACTCACTGTCACTACTGCTGAAGTGCCCTACTATGCTAACATCCACTGTTTGGTCTCCATAAACTTTTAGCGTCACTGAATGTTAGTGGGTGCCATTTTTTGCACATGGAGGAATGCAGTTCCACACATTTGATTCATACACAATTTCATGTCAGACACCATTTCGTCAGAATCCCCCTCTGCTGCCATACCACCAACATCCCATAGGCCAACATAATAAAATAGGAGGCACTGCTTTTCAAGCAGCCCTTGTAGACTACAGTAACTGAATCTCAAAGAAACATCATAGGACACTTCTACATGTGTACACATGCATAATATCCAATGTTTGTTTATAAATATATCTTCATTCTTATGAGAATTAATATATAGGCAGAACTTCAGTACTTTTTATTTCCTTATTCTTTTCTTTCTTCTCTCATTTGCGTAGACACAAGGATGACATACGAAAGCAAGCACATTAAAAAGCAAGCACATTAGTGTTCAGAATATGTTTGTTTCATCTGTGCATAATAATTTATTGAGTTTTATTTTGAATAAATTATTATAGAACAAAAATGAATGCATTGGTTTATGCATAAATTTGCATTGTTCCAGACATAGTCTAAGAATAGAAAAACTTAACATAGAATTCTAACTGAATTTTAACTCAAAGTGCTATATTACAATGTTCTAACTATTTCAATTTCTGCATCTAGTATGTGTATCTGTAGTTCCCATGGATTTATTTGCATGTATAGTTAAATACTGATTACAAAAGTATATTTCTCATCTTCTACTGTCTATTTTTACAACTGCTGGTGTGTTTCATAAAGAGATAGATAGCATTTTTATTTCATTCTTTTTACCTAACTTAAGATTTTTTTTTTTTTTAAAGTAATGTGTAGTTGAGTGGTATTTCTTTCTTCAGACTAAATTAAGGGTAAAAGGGCATTCCATAAACTGAGACTGACTTTTCTTGGCATGACCAATGAGCAGCATAGCAGAGACTCTTAGAAAGTGGTGTCCTGCACTGTGATGCTTTTTGAATGCATCTAGGTAATCTGTACCATTTTAGAGTACCCTGCAGGGAATAACATCATAAAACCACTGAAATGCATCACATGACAGCTATTTGTACTGTAGAGCAACAGATTAATCCTAGATAACATGCTTTAGATGTACATGCCATATTACTAAGCCACCCATAGAGAACAATCAGACAAGGTCAAAGAGATTCCAGTAAAGTGGAAATAGTGAAAAAGTCAAAAACAGATAAGTGTCAAGCTAACTGCTGGCATCTGTTCTCATACATTACAGCACTGTTTTTGTCTCAGTTCATCTGGTGATGGAGGAAAAAGCTTGAAACACCACAGTATTAATCATAGCCTAAAGCTAGAGTAATGCAGAGATGGTGTCAAGACAGAATTTGTTACATCCTCTCATTTTTGTATTTTTACACAACACTCTATTACTTTTTTGTGTACTTTCATTTCCATGCATTAGGCATGGATTTACCAAAACAGAAAGACAGAAAGGGACTCCATGAAGATCCATCTAATTCCAGATGAACATTTCCATCTTCACCTTTTTGGGCCAGTTCATAATTCTTCCTTGCTTGCCTTGGCTACATACCATCTCACATTCAGACAGGGGCAGCGCCCACTGCTGCTTGCTGTATGTTAATACGATGTGACAATGAAAACAAGTTACCTGATTATTAATAATATATCAATAGATGTGTATATAAATATATACAAAGGTAATAAAATTGAATCCTCATATACACGAAGAATACAGGAAAAATATCTCCAAAGTATTACAAAAGATCTATGGAATAGAATATAATTGAATCTTTCTACTAAATTGTGTCTGTTGCTTTAGTGGAGTGTGGTAGAGTTTTAAAACAAAGATGCTCATGCTCATAATGATGTCAAAAAGCATTTAGAAATTAATAAGCTTTTATACTGTAATCTGATTCAAAATCATTGGGCTAGTCTTGAACCATAACAATTAGCATTACTCTGATGATCAAGGACTTGAAGAAGAGAAATTTTAAGCTTTCTCAACTTTTGAGCGGTTTAATGAGCTAGATGCTCTTCCCACAGGCTGGAGAAAGTAGTAGGAGAAGTTCAAATGGTAAAAACTTATTCTGGCAGTAAGCCAAATTTTGTGGTTTTGGCACAAGCAATCAAAAATGAGCAAGGACATAGCAGACTTGTTCTGCCTGTCAGCATATGGAACGAGACAAGCTTTCTGATCCCTTCCAACACAAGACATTCTATGATTGTATGATTCTGTGTGTTTCTGTGATTCTGTGTGTCATAGTCAAGTACTGACTTTGGCAAAGGAAAGGCATCAAGTCTTGATTCATCTGTAGTCTTTATCTGAAATACAATAATCTGAAATTTTATTTTAAATTTTTGGTACAATTTTATTCAGTTGACAGAGTTTCATGAGCAAAGTAAGCGATCATTCCCCCCCTTCTGATTCTGTTTGTGCTGGAAAAATCTTTAAATACACACCCCATACTTCTTCTTACCCATTTTCTAAATTACATTTTGATATCTTAAGGGTGTGCTCGCATGCTTTTTCTAAATAATCCATTTTTTTTTTTCAGTGAAGTAATAAATTCTATAAGTATTTAAAAACAAAAATAATTTCTATGTCTGAACAGATAATACCAAATATTTTGTTAGATCACACATTCGCATTGAAAAGTCTGTTGATAAATATCAGAAGAAAGCTAATACTGTGGTTTTTTTTGTTTTTTTTTTTTTTTACTACTTATTCCTACACCTGCAGCATTTGTGTTTATCTAATCTAATTTCTTTAAATTACTTCCAGAATTCAAGTCCCAGCTCCTTAATCCTTAAATTAAAAGCTTCAATCCACCTTCAAGGAAGTGCAATCAAATTGCAAGGGAAATTTGATCTCAGCACCTACCAAAAAAGCCTCCCCAAACTGCTGGGCTACCTGTACAGACTTTCCACAAAGAGTCTATCAAAATTTCCTCTTTCTAATTTGTCTCTTTAAAACAGAAGTGCTGTTATGACTCCTGAAATTTCCCTCTAGCTCATGATGTATTTTAATGCAATTAATTATGGATTTGAGGGGAAAATAAAACAACAGTACGAAGATGACACGTGACCATCAGTGATCTCATCATAAGAATTAATTTAATTTTGGTTAGAAAATTCTAAGGTAATATATATGGCATGATGGGAAAACAATCTGTTTGTCTAGGACAAAAGCATTATTTTCAGGAAATTTTTTACTCAAAATGGAGTGTGACAGAAACAAGTATGTGTTTTTCCATTCTATGTATTAGTTTATATACAGCTCCAGCTGTCATTTCTACTACTTAAGTTGCAAAAAATCTTTTTTAAAAATAGGGAAGTATAAGGGAATTGCAAAGCAATTTTTTTTGCAGAAGTATTCCTGTATCTCAATTTATGTGCCTCTCTTCAATTTTACATTATGTTTCAAGTTTCATGTTTTCCTCTCATTACTTGGAATGTCTTTTGGATTGAATAGGTTGAGAGTTTTAAGGACACCTGTTCTTATTTGTTTTGGTTTTACTGTCTAACACCTCTGATGGTATTAAAGAGATGATGCTATAAGACATTTCTTCACAATCTAAGATTGGGACCAACTTTTTGCTGATGATCTGGCACAAGCTGGCTTTTTTTTTTTTTTTTTTTTTTTTTTTACAGAAGCGTCTGGACCAGTGAATTAAAAACAACCTAGAATGATGAAACAGCATTTTCTCACTGAAAAATCTCATCATGATTTATCTATTATTCCTTTACTAAGCACTGATCTTAGAACTCAAATTCCAAAAAAGGAAGCTGTCCCTTCCTGAAATGTCTATAGTATAAAAATTAAGAAGAACGAAACGGCATGTGTTGGTAAATCTGGAAGCAGGACTCTAAACCTGTAGACCGTTATTCATTAGCAATATTAAAGATAAAGCATTTACCAGAGAATTATATGCAAAGAAGGAGACTGCTTAGTATATCAGGACTAGGAGCAGGAATATAAAGGATAGCAGATTGATGTAATTGAATAAATATACACATGGAATTAATAGGTGCAAGGTAATATATATCTAAGATACTATATGCATCTTACTGGAAGGAAAATGCACTTATGCGTGCCTTGACTTGTCACAGCTTTTTGAAAATGATCTATCATTGGCTAGTGTCAGAGATAGGTTACTAGGCTAGATGGATCTTCAGTTTCACTCAGGACAGATTCACATAGCCAAATTCTAAACTGAGGTCAATGATATATATTTCTTCATGTATAATCAACAAATCACAGAATCACAAAGTTGGAAAAGACCTGCAAGATCATCTAGTCCAACCGCCTTCCCATTCCTATTAGTACCACAAGCTACTAAACCATATCTCGTAGCTCCTCATCCAGGTGCCTCTTGAACACTGCCAGGAATGGCGACTCCACCACCTCCCTGGGCAGGCCATTCCAGTGCCTGACCACCCTCTGAGAGAAAAAGTTTCTCCTAATGTCCAACCTAAACCTCCTCTGGTACAACTTCTGGCCATTTCCTCGGGTCCTACTATTTGCCTGGGAGAAGAGGCCAGACCCTTTTTCATCACAACCTCCCTTCAGGAAGTTCTGGAGTGCAATGAGGTCTCCCCTGAGCCTCCTCTTCTCTAGACTAAACAATCCCAGCTCCCTCAGCTGCTCCTCATAAGGCTTGTGCTCCAGACCCCTCACCAGTTTTGTTGCCCTTCTCTGGACTCATTCCAGGGCCTCAATGTCTTTCTTGTAGTGAGGGGCCCAAAACTGAACACAGTACTCGAGGTGCGGCCTCACTAGTGCTGAGTACAGGGGGACGATTACCTCCCTGCTCCTGCTGGCCACACTATTTCTAATGCAGGCCAGGATGCCATTGGCCCTCTTGGCCACCTGGGCACACTGTCGGCTCATGTTCAGCCGAGCATCAACCAACACCCCCAGGTCCCTTTCCTCTTCACAGTCATCCAACCACTCATCCCCAAGCCTGTAGCGCTGCATGGGGTTATTGTGGCCAAAGTGCAGGACCCGACACTTGGCCTTGTTAAACCTCATCCCATTCACCTCAGCCCAGCGATCCAGCTTATCTAGATCCCTCTGCAGGGCCTCCCTACCCTCAGGCAGATCGACACCACCTCCCAACTTGGTGTCATCTGCAAACTTACTCAGGGTACACTCAATCCCTTCATCCAAGTCATCAATAAAGATATTAAACAGGATGGGACCCAGCACCGACCCCTGGGGGACACCACTTGAAACGGGTCGCCAGCTGGACTTAACTCCATTGACCACCACCCGTTGAGCATGGCCCTCCAGCCAGTTCCTTATCCAACGGAGGGTAAAACTGTCCAAGCCACGGGCAGCCAGTTTCTGCAGAAGGATACTGTGAGAGACCATGTCAAAGGCTTTGCTGAAGTCTAGGTAGACTACATCAACAGCCTCTCCCTCATTTACCAGTCTGGTCACCCAGTCGTAGAAGGAGATGAGGTTGGTCAAGCACGACCTGCCTTTCATGAACCCATGCTGGCTGGGCCTGATCCCATGGACACCACGCACAAGCCATGTGATCTCTCCCAGGAGGATTTGTTCCATGACCTTCCCTGGCACTGATGTCAGGCTGACAGGCCTGTAGTTCCCCAGATCCTCCTTACGGCCCTTCTTGTAGATGGGAGTCACATCAGCAAGCCTCCAATCCTCTGGAACCTCTCCAGTCATCCAGGAGCGCTGGTAGATAGCCAGGAGTGTCTCAGCAATCATCCCCGCCAACTCCCTCAGCACCCTAGGATGAAGCCCATCCAGTCCCATGGACTTGTGACAGTCCAGATGGAGGAGGAGCTCCCTAACCGCCTCCACCTGAATCTCCAGGGGGATATTCTGTGTATCAGCCCAGATTCCAGATCAGGGCACAAAGTGCCCTGAGGCTAACTGGTCTGACTATTAAAGGCAGATGTAAAGAAGGACCTCAGCCTTCTCCTTGTCTTCCGTGGTCACATTCCCCACTGCATCAATTAAAGGATAGAAGTTATCCTTGGTTCTTCTCTTGCCATTGATATATTTGTAAAAGGATTTCTTATTCTCCTTTACTGCAGTGGCCAATCTGAGTTCAAGATGGGCTTTTGCCTTCCAGACTTCCTCCCTGCATACCTTAGCAACTTCATTGTAATCTCCCCTAGTAGCCTGTCCCTTCTTCCAGAGGACATACTCTTTTTCTTCCTGAGTCTCAACAGTAGTTCCCAGCTCATCCACACTGGTCTTCTTCCCCTATTCCCCTATACCTTATGGTATTCAGGAACAGCCTGTTTTTGTGCCTTTAAGATTTCCATCTTGAGGAGCGTCCAGGCTTCCTGGACCCCTTTACACTTAAGGAGTGACTCCCAAGGGACCCCTGCAACAAGTATTCTGAACAGGTCAAAATCCACCCTCTTGAAGTTCAAGATAGCAGTTTTGCTAGTCACCCTTCTGACATCTCCAAGAATAGAGAATTCTACAATTTCATGGTCGCTCTGCCCTAGACAGTCCCCAACCTTCACATCACCTACCAGTCCTTCTCTGTTAGCAAAGAGCAGGTCTAGCAGGGCACCACCCCTGGTAGGCTCTTGTACCAGCTGTGTAAAGATGCTATCTTCCACACACTCTAGAAACCTCTTGGACAGCTTCCTTTGAGCCATATTATATTTCCAACATATATCAGGGAAGTTGAAATCCTCCACGAGAACGAGTGCTGGTGATTGCACAACTTCTGCAAGCTGCTCATAGAACGCCTTGTCCATCTCCTCATCCTGATTCGGCAGTCTATAACAGACCCCAACCAAGATGTCTCCCCTACAGGCCTTCCCCCTGATCCTCACCCATAGACACTCCACTTTACCATTTGCAACCTCAAGCTCTTCAACATCAAAACAGTCTTTAATATAAAGGGGCCACACCACCACCCTTCCCTCCTTGTCTATCCCTTCTGAAGAGCTTGTAGCCATCCATCACAACACTCCAGTCATGGGAGCGGTCCCACCATGTTTCAGTAATAGCAGCTAGATCATAGTTAGCCTGATGCACAATCGCTTCCAGTTCCTCCTGCTTGTTGCTCATGCTGCGTGCCTTGGTGTAGATGCACTTCAGCCAAGTCATTTGCCTCACTCCCAGCTCAAACATCATTCCCCTTGGCTCTTCTCTTGTGAGGCCTGTACTGTCCCCTTCCCCCATCATAATTAAAGCTCTATCGATGAGCCCCACTAGCTCCTGAGCTAGGATTTGTTGCCTCCTTTGAGATAGGTGGGTTCCATGATTGGACAGCAAGCCAGAGGCCAAGTAAACTACCCCATGGTCAAAGAACCCAAAGTTTCTGGCTCAGCACCAGCCTCTGAGCCAGTTATTCATTGCTTGCACCTTCCATGCCCACCCCGAGTCCCACACTGCCCCTGACAGTACAGAACAAAAGATTACTTGCGCTCCCGCACCTTGAACTAAGCGCCCTAAACCCCCTGAAATCCCTTTTCATTGTCCGTAGGCTTGTCTGAGCAATTTCCTCACTGCCCACCTGAACTATGAGCAACAGAAAGTAATCAGTGAGCCTCACCAGTTTTGGTATTTTCCTGGTTATGTCCCTGACCCGGGCCCCAGGAAGGCAGCACACTTCTCGGCGGCTCAGGTCTGGTCTGCATATGGGGCCCTCCGTTCCTCTGAGGAGGGAGTCACCCACCACGACCACCCTTCTTTCCTGACAGAGGCAGTCTGGAGGCATGGGGGTGACCGTCTCGCCTTAGGCTCCTTCCTCAGCAGATCCTCCATCACCTCATCACTCAGCTCACCTTCAATTTCCAGCATGTGAAACCTGTTGCTAAGGGGAATCTGGGGAAGCAGGGTAGGCAGGCATGGGGGATTCCCATGACGTCGAGCAGGGACTCTCATCCAAACCTCCTCATTAGTCACACCTGTCCTGTTCTGACAGGGCTGGGGGTCCACCACTTTTGTGAGGGTGTCTCTCTGGCACCCTTTCCTCTGACATGCCAGCGAGTCACTCTACCAGTCTATCTCCTGCTCACATTCCCTCATGGTCCTGAGTCTCTGCACCTCTTCCTTGAGCTCAACCACCAGCTGGATCAACTCACCCACCTGCTTACACCTCATGCAGGTGGAATCCCTGCCACCCTCCCCAGGTAGCAGCAGGCTCAAGCAGTCCCTGCAGCCAGAGACCTGAACAGCCACATTTTTGGGCAGTCCCTCCGTCTGGGTTGCCACAGTCATCTTGGAATAAACTCATTGTCTGGTGGAAACCATGTTAGCCTCCCTGTTCTCAATAGGCTGAAACAATGGTTACTCACCTGCTTTGCTGTGTGGGCAGAAGATATCTTCTGCCCTCCTGGATGTTATTTATGGATTATTAGAAGGTGTGAACTGCTTATTAGCAGGTACAAACGTTAAGGGTGGGGGTTTAAACTGAGCAGTAAACGAGCCGGCTCCACCCCCACCAAGTCAAGATCCCGCCCACAACCTATTAGTTCCCCAGTAGGAGCACGGCACTGCTGCTAGCTTCAAACTAGGCCTAAAAAGAGCTTTTTGGTTCGTCTCTTTTACTCCAGATCCCTCGCCCAGCACAGTCTTACCTGCTCTGATGCACATCTCCGCAGCAAATATACAGAGTGGAGTAGTTAGGCTGATATCTACAGATCATATAACTAGAAAGATTATCATGGTGGAAAGGAATAATTGAGAATAAATGAAAACGCTCACCCATATCCTAGGCTCACAGAAGAACTCCAAAGGGAGAAATCTCCAGAAATAGACCCTTCCCCAGTGGCAGTCAGCCCTTAAATGGGGTCTAGGAGAGGTGGAACCAGGCTCCACCCCTTCCAGTCACACAGGTGAATTGCCTTCACCAGTGCTCCCACAGCTGGCTCAGTGTTTGCCTTAGGTGATCAATGAGAGGTTCAGGCTGTGATTCAGCAGTTCCCATACACTCAAACAGGAAAAAAACTTCTTTTTTCCACTTCTGTGCTTTCCCAGTAGACTAAAAGCAGAATTCTGACTATCAAAATAATGCATTGTTTTTTCTTCAACTAAAAAAAACCCTGTGACATCTAATCTCACTGAAATGTTAACATATTATGTTAGTAGAAGCAACTTCTATGTTATAATAGTACTAAAGGTACTGCTCTACCTGTGCAAAGTACTTTACTTGTTGCAAAAATATGAGATTCCACTGTAAAAATATTCTTGATTTTTGAAGGCTGTTCCATGATAGAGTGGAATGAATCATTCAAATGAAGAATGACAGTTTTATATTGACCTTTGGAGAGAGTGAACATGCACTGATAGTAGAGGGAGAAGCTAAAGCATCTAATTAGGCTATTAGTGTGACAGAAACTCTTTTAGGACACATTTGTAAGTTTTCCCAACTGAAGTCACTAGGAGGCCCAAGTCCAACACAGATGCAGAACAAGTTTGTAGTAGAAAAATGAAGAAACAGGAAGTCAAGTGTCTGCTCTTCGCTCATCAGGAAAGACTAAAGGGCAAGGAAGGTTAATACAGATGGAAAACTGGTGATAAGAGGAGTAGGTAATGATTTTTTTTCTGTCTAATTTTCTATTTTTCTTGTTCCAAGGCTTGTTTTTTGTAGTTGGTAGTTTGTGTTTTGTTTGCTTCTGACAAATATCAATTGTGTAGGTACCTTATTGATATGTAAGCTGAGAACAAGAAGAATTTTAAGAGGCATCTTTTTACCGATGGGTTTGTTTCTTTGTTTGTTTGTTTGCAAAACCAGCTTAAGGTCAAAGATCAAATCGCATCTTTTGATGCACTTTCCTAACACATCTTCAACATCTGAATGCAATAGGAAGGAATCCTGTATGTGTTTCTATATATGTATGTTTATATATTCACACTTCTTCCTCTTTTTCTCTCACACGTATGTGCGTAAAGAGAGAGAAACATTTCCAGCAGTCTTTGGCTGCACATTTTTTAAATGATGCATTTATGTATAATGTTAGTAGTGATATAGGAAATAGAACACACTCTATAGTGATTTACAGAATAATAGTTTTCTTTTACACGCTGCTTTTTTTTATGCATTATCTCTACAACCATGAACTCACGTTTTATGCTGCTTGTAACCATTTGCTGCTTAAGGAAAAGAGAAGAAAAACCAGAGGCAAAGAGAGGAGCACCAAAGAAAGGACAGTGGAACAGTCCACCAAAAATCTTCATTTATAAAATATTAGAGTCTCACAATTAATTGACAGTATTTAAACATGACCTATAACAGTCTAGCAGTAAAAGACACAACAGAACTTAACATTGAATGTGCATTTATTAATTTATAAATCAGTAAGCAGTAGTGGATTTAAATTTTTATTATAGAAGTAAGTTTGGTTACCTTGTTAGGAGGAATTAATTGCCCCCCTCTGCCCCCTCCCTATTAAAGGATCACATTAAATTTAGTTTATGCAGATCAATGAAACTGCTGACCTAAGTGTGTTTTAAAAATGGCATGTTTTGCTCTAATTTTATTGAACTGCACTATCTCCAAATAGATCAATACTTCATATAGATTAAATGTACACCTTATTCTATTTTTTTACTTAAAATATTATGCAGATGCATCTTTCTTATGTGTCATAAATATGCATTATTGTATTTGTATAATGATTTTGTTTATGAAAATTCACCATTAAATAAAACATTTTGATAGCTAAATGGTAACTTTCTAAATGAAATGTGCATACAAGTGCTGCTTCTCTCAAAAGCCAAGTGGCTACATCTGCCCTTTTGTCCAGACCCTAAATAATTGTCTGAAGCTATGTTTGTTTTGGGAAACACCCAATGAAGCTAGTGTGCATCAAAAAAACTGGAGGCACAATTCCTTTTATCTCTAGTTTGTTCCCTCAATGGTGCTAAGTTGATTTACAGATATGCTCCTGAAGTTGTAATGTCTAAGCTCACACGTGGGATGATTTGGGAAGAATACTTGTAGAATCATAGAATCATAGAAGCATAGAATGGCTTTGGTTAGAAGAACCTATAAGATCGTCTAGTTCCAAGCCCCTTGCTCTGGGCAGAGTTTTCATCCACCAGATCAGGCTGCCCAGGACTCCATCCAGCCTGGCCTTGAACATCTCCAAGAATGGAGCATCCACAACTTCTCATGGCAACCTGTTCTTGTGCCGCATCACACTGCGTGAAGATTTTCCTCCTATTATCTAATCTAAATCTCCCCTCTTTTATTTTAAAAAACATTCCCCCGTGTCCTGTCACAATCAGGCTGCATAAAAAGTTGATCTCTGTCTTGTTTAGTTTATAAATACCACAAGTTTATAAAAAACATTTAAGTACTGAAAACTACAATGAGGTCTTCCAACAGTTTTCTCTTCTCCAGGCTAAACAAGCCCAGAGAGGTGCTGCAGTTCTCTGATCATCTTTGTGGCCCTACTTTAGACCAACTCTATCAGCTCCATGTTATTCTTGTGCTGGGATCCCTAGGCCTGGACACAGTACTCCAGATGGAGCTTCAAAATGGCAGAGTAGAGGAGGACAGCCCTCTACCTCTCCCTGCTGGTCAGCTCACTTTTGATACAGCCCAGGCCTTCTGGGCTGCAGGCACGCACTGCTGGCTTGTGTCAGACTTGTCGTGCACCAAGTCCTTCTCCTCAGGGCTCCTCTCAATAAGTTCTTCTCCCAGTCTGTACACATATCTGTGATTGCAAAACAGCAGTATGAAGTATCATATGAAGCATCTTGCAAATGGGATCTGGGAAACTGGAAAACAACAATTGGCTGTTGCATCTCTGATTATTTTCTTTTGTAAACTAAATATTAAGTGTTGAATGAATTGTCCAAGCAGAAGACACATTTATTCAATCCTTTAAGTACTTGTAATCTGGACTATTAACAGTTATGTTAGTAATTATTTTAAAAGAGGTGATCTGGATTAAAAAAAAAAATTCCTCAACAGTACTGCTGCTCCTCCATATCAGCCATTTTCAGTACACTGAACTCCTAACACAATAAAGGGAAGTTCATTACCTATCTCCAGTTCAGCACTGTAAGGATTGGCAGCAGGAAATAAAATAAAGTATACAGACAAAAATTTAATTGAGGTTAAATGAGTCTTAGCTATTTGCTAGCATAGAAAACATTGCTCCTGTTGGTGCATTCTGCCATTTCTTTTCTTAGTCTATCATTCTTTCTGTGAATTGCAATTGTTTACAGATCTAGTGATACAGGAAAACAAAACAAAACAAGAAAAAGCCACACAAAACAAATCCTCCAAGCTGAAAATTAAATGATAACACTGATTGCTCCTTCTTGAATATCATCTATTTATTTCAGATACTCATTTCAAACATTTGGTCTTGAGGCAACTCGATTTTCTGTGGCAAGTTGGTGACTTCCAAAAGCTGACATTCTTCACTACAAGTCCAACAAAAAATAGCCTTGAGTTTCAGAGGCCCCTCTTTTGTTAGAAATGAAATAACTTAGTGATTTTATTTTAGTGATATTGAAGGGATAGGTTCCTTTGGTTTGAAAAAAAGAAAAATGATACACATAGGAGGAGAAGATTCTCATGCAGAGAAAAGTTTAAAATTTTGATAATATTAAAAAGTTGGGTAACTAAATGTAAAAACTTAATGACAGGCCCGCTACTTTTATCTAGCAGGCTCATTTCCAATCAGAAATTGTAAAAACTGCTAATAAAAAAGGAATGTTGGGGGTCTTTCTTAATATTGTGCATGAAGTAAACAAGAAATAGTTGTTAAAAAGTTTTCTGTGATCTGAGAGGTGGGAGAATGCAGTTAATAGCCTTGTGTATAAGAAAGGGTTATGGAAATCCTTAGTGTTAACTATATTTTGTAAAAAACCAGAATAGTATAAGATATTAAAGACTGAATTAATTAGTAATAGAAATTAACAGAGAAAGAAAGGGTGGGGAACAGGGCAGTTAAAAGAATGGGATTACTGTGAGTGTATTATGTTACTGTGGGACTGACTAGTGAGGTAGAACAGGAAAAAAGAAGTAAATTAGGCATTGCATAAGCCATAAGCAGAAGCAACTTGAACTGTGCTTTCGTTTCCTATCTTCAATATCCCAAAGAATAAATGAAGAGACTGCAAAAAAGGCAGGAAAGCCAGCTGTACAAGCAGTTTCCTCATCACTGTAAAAGTGCAAAAAAGTTTATGATTTAGGAATTTAATTTTAACCTATTTATCTCCTTTCCTATTTATTTTTTTTTCCTTTAGTAAAATTTGTTTGTGAATAAGGAAAATTAATTCTATAAGTACAAGAATGTTCTGTTTAATTTTGCCAAGATGTGGAGAATCCAATCTGTGGTTTTTTTACTCCCTAAATTTGACTCTGGCCTATATCCTTGCCAAACTTTATGTTTACAAACAAATATCTATATATGTGATGGCATAGAATCCTACTATATTTTCTTGCTGAAAAAATATGTTAGCTGGCCATAAAGTATAGCTAAAGGAAAATAATTTTTGGATTTTTTGTAATATTCATTGAATGGTTTGGGTTGGAAGGGACCTCAAGGATCATGAAGCTCCAACCCCAAACACATCAAAGATATTTCAACATCTTCAAATTATCCATTACATTCTGAATGCAAATGAATGCATGTAGCTCTTTTCAATTTCACTGGAGCTTGACTCATTTAAGAAATTAGTATTATCCTGTGTACCAAATTTAGAGGCATTGGTGTAATGAATTGAATACTAAACATAAATTGAATCCTGGGAATTTCTGCATGCCAAGTGCCTGTGAAAATAACTTCTGTATATCTGAAGATGGAAGATACATTTTTAAAAGAAGAAATTAATATCCTGACTAAAAATCCTACTCTAATAAAGAGATTAGTGAAATTTCTTGAGTAATACAGTAAATGATGTAATAGTCTTGATATTTATATCAGTAAAATCCCCTACATTATATAATCTGGGTAGTTTGAACTACTTCTATTCCCTATTTGACTGCACTGTCACTGACTCACCCTCCATTAGCCAAGGTTTTTGGCCCAACTCCATTATCCTGTTCATATTCCTCTTTATAATGCAACAATTTTAGAAGCAGCTATCTGCCAGCGTTACTTACATTCATTCTGCACAGCGTTTTGGCCCACCATCAAATGCAGATTAGATTCCTTGTGGCTGTTCATTCTAGCCAACTGTAGATGTTGACCGTGTGATGGTACATAGCAGAAGTCTGATTTTACTGAGGAATTTGCACCTTCTCTGTGTTACTTTACTGTTTTTGTTTGTTTGTGATTTTCCTCAAAGTAATTACACAAAGACTACTGGAGGTTTTTGACTTTCTGAGCTCATACAAATTCAGTTTCATCATTCTGATTTAGCACTTGGATTGTCATCATTTCCCTTCATACTGAAATGCTTGATGTTGCTCTAAACTATCCAGCCTTTGGAATTATAGCATCCCTGTTAGGTATTTTTAAGCAATAAGCTCTGAAGGGTGAAAACATATAGGACAATGAAACTTATGACACAATGTGCCATTAAAAGAATGTGGCTTTGCCTGGGCTTCTTTGGCAGTGAAAGTGGTTTAAACATGGTGACAGATCTGTACTTCTTTCTGGCATCTTGCCTGAAGTTGTAAATTCTAAACAGAAAGGTTCTTGTTTCTGCAGAAGCAACAAGAATGATTACCACCATCACTTTTGGACAATACCACTACCTGAAGAACAATAAATTTTCTAAGTGAAACTCAACTCTCTACTACTATGCTCAGCAACTAACTCATCCCAAAGAATTTTGTAACTGATCTAACTGAGCATCTGAAAGTGAGGGGATACTAGAGGATTCAAAGCAGAAGGGGAGGAAATAAATACAATTAATTGTTCATTTCTGTAGTGCCTGAGATGTTACCAGCAAACATAGTTACTGAAATATCCATTATAGGCCCAGATATACAGTCCTCCAAATTTGTCTTCTGACGCATAATAGTAAAAAAAGATCTAACGCTAAGATTTTTTTCATTTGTCAATACCATATGGCTTATATATACAACTAATATGACTATCAAGCTCATTTTGATATTTTATCCTCTTTGCCCACAGTGTGAAATAGACATGATAGGTATAACACCACATTTCTAGCACCATCAAATTTCATCTGTATTGATTTATTTTCAAACACATTTGAGGTTTTGGTGTCTTTCTTCTCTCCAGAATCCATGGAAGATTAAACAATTGCAGGTGCGTGACGGGCAAATTATAGACAAATGCAACCCTCCACATCTACCATAGATTCCATATCCAACTGGCTGACAAGCAGGCAGATAGTTCACATTTCAAATGCATAGTCTATTCTGTAACTTTTAAAATAGTGCCATCTTTAGTTTTAGGATGAAGTAGATGACTTGTTGAATTCTTTTGTCCAACACCATTGTAGAATTACAATGAAATCAATACGCCATATTAACAAGAGCTAATCCTAGAATTTTAGCTCTGCAATGCTAGGTTTTTTAGTAGCTTAGTAATAATATGCTTTCCTTCTTGCTTTATAACTACGGCAATTGAATTGCATCTACAGAGAATCAATCCATGGTCTTTGGAAGAAAATCTCTTAGGGAAACAAAAGATAGTAGGGATTCTGAAGAGCAGGAAGTGCACAATGAGGCTTAGTAAAGTTTGATGGCTCTTAAACACGATATCAGATGCAGTTTCTGTGTAATTGTCATGAAACTCAGACTAAAAACTGGTTCCTTTAAGTTCTGTCAGCAAAGACTGGGATATCAAAAATCATAACTTTCTGAAACATTTTTGCAGGCATGACGAACTTGTGCTTTGAACCTATCTATTTAAGAACAAAATATGTGATAAAGTAGTGCATTATTTTTCTCCAAGATTTTTATTTTTTTTTGTCATTATTCATTTCCTAGTTCTTTGGATTTCTAAAGTATCAATCACAGTGACCTCTGAATAATCCTCCTGTACCTTTTTCCTCCAGATTTTCAAATTCCAAAATCCATGACACTACAAATTCAACACAAGACAATATCAATTTCCTTAAAAATAGTATGAATGGATGCCAAATGATTCTGTAATATTTTATCCCCCTTCACCTCCACTCTCACCACACACGCGCACACACACAAAGGAAAAAAAAAGGCTCTTCAGAATTAGGAAAAATTCTTTTGGTTGGTTGTTGATTCTTGTACATGGGGACATGGAAAACTGCATGCTTGTTTGTAAATTTTAATGAAAGTCATGTTCCGTTACACTGAAACATTCCCAAAAGTGAATATCTCCTCAATTTTTTTTTTCTACTTAAAAAATGGAACAAAATGACACTGTATTAATTAATATCTGAAAACACTGCAAAGTTTAAATTAAGTTGCAGTAGTGCTACAGCCAGCTTCACTGGTCTTGCTAAGGTACCTACATTTACACCAGCTTAAACTGCAACCGAATCTGACAATTATTCATAAAACCCTTTTTTAAACACATGAAAATGCATTTTCAAATTTGACTTAAACTTCAGTATACATTTATTTTACAGCAGGATTTGATTAGTTTATAAAACTACACAATACTAAGAAATAGAAAAATGTCTCTGCTTCAGTGGAAGAAAAGAGCTTTTCGGTAAATACTGAAGTCTTTCTAACAATGCTTGATAACATTAATATCCCCTAATGAAAATTGATTTTGTTTATGTACATTCAAAACAGGTATGGCTGCATAATTACTATGTGCTAACTGCTAGTTATTAATTATTTTATTTTCTTCTATGATTTATATTCTAGAAAAACTCAATTCTGAGGTAACATCTCCTTTCCAGTGAAGTCCTGCTTCAACATAATTTTACAGCTGAGCAGAAAAGGGAACAAAGAGCTTGAGTAACTTGCCCAGGGTTACCAAGAATGCAATCAGCCTTGATTAGCGCCAAGTGCAAATTATTTTTCAGTCTCTGGTTCTAGACAGTGAAGTTGATGTATTCTTAGTCTTCAACAGCTCTTGCTGAAGTTACCCAGAGAGAACTCCCAAAAATATTGGATCACACCAACTCTTTCCTATACATGGCAGGCAAAAATTCTCAGAGGATTTCCTTATGCTTTCCTGAAAACTTCAGTGTGAAAGAAGAGCAGTTAGAATGTAAGAAGATAAGAAATTCTCAGGTTTTTTTTTTTTTTTTTTTTTTCTGTGTAAGAAGAGGATTCTAAAAAATTAATGCCTGTGACAGAGTTGTTATCGTAGACTCAAATCAATCCAGTGGCTACAGTTTTAGAGTTGGTACCATCAATTCTGCTTCTCTGATGGATGTCCTTGTCGCTAAGATAGACTCCTATACTACTGGATTAATTCCTCATGCAGCATAGTTTTCAACAAGATATGTTAAAATAGGCCCAATGTTTAAATTTTATTTATTTTTATTTTTATTTTGTGTCAGGCTAAAGATAGTAGAGGTTCAGCAATGTAACCATAAGCAGATCAAATTTTTTGTTTTCAATTGTGACAATTCTCATCTGAGGCAAAAATCAGACGAAAGTGGTAACAGCTTCAGCTAGTTCACCTGAGTCAACCCTTTAGGTCTGAATCTTAATTTGGAAGATTTTTTGTGTGCTTTTAATCAAGTCTTGTAAGACTCACATTGCCAATGAGACATTTGCCAGATGTGTTCTGTGTACTCCTTTGAAGTGATATTGGTGTTGTCCAAGTGGTGTTTGAGTACACATATCTCACTGTTCTCCTAACCTGTGTCTGTAAAGGAGCAGATGTTCTAGCTGCATGAACTCCAAAGGATCACATTAGGTTAATGGGACAGATTGTGTTAGCTTCGTCTATCACTGCAACTCAGTAGATCTGTTTTAGACAGGGAAGCTGGTCTGTGTGGCTTCCAGGTTTCTTTCCAGTCTAATTTTTAATTTAATCCTGTAGTCCTCCTTCTGAAGTTTATCATCATGCAAGAAAGCCTGAAGGGTTCTTGGGATCAAAAATAAGATAATCATTAGTCTGATTCTCTAGCCTACTGATTCAGTCCAGTAACTTTGTTGCAACAGAAAGTTGCTGAGTCCTGCGGGTGCTGTGCAACTTAAAGTGCATGTGCAATGCTCTGCTGAACTGATTATGAAATCTGGCCTGACTTCTCCTCAAAGAATTAAATGTCATGTTTCTGCCTAAGCAGAGATTTCCACTGCAGTTTAACCTCGAGGTGTAGTGTATTTATGTAATAAAAATATATGATGGCATATTATCTTGATGACACCAAGCTGATTGGTGTGGTTGACACAGCAGAAGGAAGGAATGTAATTCAGAGGGACCTTGATAAACTGAAAAGGTGGGCCCTTGTGAACCTAATGAGGTTCAATAAAGCAAAGTGCAAGATTTTGCACTTGGGTCGAGCTAATCTCAGATATGTATACAAACTCGGAGAAGAAATCCTTGAGAGTAGCCCTGCTGAGAAGGACTTAGGGGTCCTGGTTGCTGAAAAGCTTGAGCCAGTAGTGTGCGCTTGCAGCCTGGAAGGCCGATGGTATCCTGAGTTCCATCAGAAGAGGGGTGACCAGCAGGGCAGGGAAGGAGATTGTCCTCCTCTATTCTGCCCTTGTGAGGCCCCAGCTGGAGTACTGTGTCCAGTTCTGGGCCGCCAACACAGGAAAGATGTGGAGCTTTAGCGTGAAGATATGGAGAAGGTGCAGAGGAGGGCCACAGGGATGATCGAAGGGCTGGAGCACCTCTCCTGTGAAGACAAGCTGAAGGGACTGGACTTGTTCAGCCTGGAAAAGAGAAGGCTGAAGGCAGACTCATTGTGGCCTTCCAATATTTAAAGAGAGTTTATAAACATGAGGGAAATCAACTTTTTACATGGGTAGATAGTGATAGGACAAGAAGGAAAGGTTTTAAACTAAAAGAAGGGAGATTTAGATTAGATGTCAGGGGGAAGTTTTTTAAAGAGTGGTGAGGTGCTGGAACACGCTGCCCAGAGAGATTGTGGGTGCCCCATTTTTGGAGGTGTTTAAGGCCAGGATGGGCCCTGGGCAATCTAATCTAGTACTTGACCTACTGGCTGGCATCCCAGCCTTTGACAGGGGGCTGGAACTTGATGATCCTTGAGGTCCCTTCCAACCCAGCCCACTCTAGAATTCTATGATCTGTGTTATCTCTTTCCACCAGTTTGCTGGAGAGATTTCTTTTCTCTCTTATTTCTAAAGGAAAATATATCGTAACTTCTAAAGGAAAATATCCTGTAGAACTTACTTTCTGGATGATGAAAAAACAGTGTCTCTCTGTTCCCTTTTCATAGCTGAAAAGCTGTACTGTATATCACCTCTATTATCTGTTTTTCTCATCTTCTCATAGCATCAGGCAACTATTTGTATATTTGTAGTAACTTGAACTTGGGTACAAAGGCTTTTTTGTTTAAATTATTTTTATCCTTTCATAGGACATTGTATTAATGGCAATAAAAATATTTAAGAAATGTTACAAAACAAATGGAGACTTAAATAACATAAAGATAGTATAATGACCCAATGAAAAGAAGATTCCAGAGATAGGTCTTAGAACCATTATATATATATATATATATATATATGTAGTTACAGAAATTCGTTGGATATATACATAAGCATAATATGCATATCTTGAAGAGATAACTGCAAAGGAATTAATTTGGAATACTTAGCAAATTAAAGTAAACATTCACAATGGTATAAGGTAATAGATTATAGTACTGTGCCTTAAAATGTACTGCAAAAGACCAATAAAAATAGGCAGTAGGAAGAACATCATTAGATGTGAGTTCATGAAACTCAAAGTTCTTTAAAGAAAACAGAATAATTTTTAAAACCTGTTTTCCACTATAGAAGGGAGGTGGTTATTATGCCAGTGCTTTGGAGAATGACTGCATAAAAGAAACATTTTTCCATTTGAAATTATGACACAAGCTTCCAGCTAAAGCTGCCAATGCAATTGTAATGTCCATATTTTATTATCTGACTGGATAAGAAATGAAGCCTTATTTGAAAAATTCATGTACTTCATATGAAAGGATACTGCTGAGCAAACAAGAGAAATGTCTTACTGCTTCCAGGAGAAATCAGGGTTAGTTTAACAACTTTCTAAGACAGTTTTATAAGAAAACATATGGCATAAAAATAAGCTTAGTATTAAAAGGCTTGTTCCATTTAATGGTTATAAAGGAAAAATAACACAAGCAGAAATCAGAAAAATATAAACAACAAAATAAAAAGACAGAAAACAAACCTGGCACCACATTTTCCCAAATCCTTTGGAAGATTCAAGTCAGCAAATAACTCATAAAACTGCTAGAAAAAATGGGTGAATAACTTCTGAGGGAACATTTTGCAAGAGGATGCCATGTCTGAGTAGTGCTAAGAGAAAACACTATATATTATCTTTGTCAGAGTGTTAACTCCAATGAATAAGGAAAATTATTCAGTATAGCAATTGAAGAAAGAAGTAGGCACTATAAAATTGGATTAATAATGAGGAAGTAGAGATTGCTGTGAGAAAGACTGTCACAGCAGTAAGATGTTTGGAGTCAGTCTCCAAAGGCATTGTTTGGAGGATTCGAATAAAATATGTAGTGCTTTTATCACTAAGAAAACATACTTTTAAGAATCATAGCTACATTTGCAAAAATTAGAAATCTAAAATATTTTCCTTTTGTAACTCACCGCACAGGTACACTGGAATAAACTGGGAGCAACAGGAAAAGCATATTAACAAATCTTTTATAATGACTCTTGTATTCCACCGTTCACTTATGAAACATGAAGAAATACATGAGAGAGAGCCTTTGTTTTGCATTGGCGAGGGATGAGGAAAAGTGACTACGAAAAGATAGACAGTGCTTTTATAGATAGAGTTTTTACATACTTCCTCGTTGGGAATCTAGATCTTTAGTTACTAGGGTTCCATTCTTGGCGTATCTGGTGTAGGAGGATGCATTTCACAGAATCACAGAATCACAGAATCGTAGGGGTTGAAAGGGACCTCCAGAGATCATCGAGTCCAACCTCCCTGCCAAAGCAGGTTCCCTACCTTAGGTTGCACAGGTAGGTGTCCAGGCAGGTCTTGAATATCTCCAGAGAAGGAGACTCCACAACCCCCCTGTGCAGCCTGTTCCAGTGCTCCATCACCCTCACAGTAAAGAATCACACAGAATCACAGAATCACAAGGTTGGAAACGACCTGCAAGATCATCTAGTCCAACCGCCTTCCCATTCCTATTAGTACCACAAGCTACTAGACCATATCTCGTAGCTCCTCATTCAGAAGTTCTTGCGCACATTTGTGTGGAACTTCCTATGGTCTAGTTTCTGGCCATTTCCCCTTGTCCTGTCTCCACACACTGCTGAAAAGAGTCTGGCCTCGCCACTTTGCCCCCCACACCTTAGATATTTATAGACCTGGATCAGGTCCCCTCTCAGTCTTCTTTTCTCAAGGCTAAACAGACCCAGTTCACTTAGCCTTTCTTCGTAGGGCAGATGCTCCGGGCCCTTCACCATCTTTGTGGCCCTCCGCTGGACTCTTCCAGATCCCTGTCTTTTTTGTACTGGGGGGCCCAGAACTGGACACAGTACTCCAGATGAGGCCTTACCAGGGCAGAGTAGAGGGGGAGGATCACCTCCCTCGACTTGCTGGCCACGCTCTTTTTAATGCACCCCAGAATGCCCTTGGCCTTTTTGGCCACAAGGGCACACTGCTGGCTCATGGCCAACCTGTCGTCCACCAGGACACCCAGGTTCCTCTCTGCAGAGCTCCTCTCCAGCAGGTCATCCCCCAGTCTGTACTGGTGCATGCAATTATTCCTGCCCAGGTGCAAGAGTCTACACTTGCTTTTGTTAAACCTCATCTGGTTTCTTACTGCCTTCTAATATAAGTAAATAAAGTTTCCAGAATTGAAGGTTGGCTTTAAGGTCCACCATCTTTTGAACTCTAAGAAATTTATCCAGATATTGAACTGTGAACTCCAGGCAAGACTTTTTCCAAATTGTATGCTTACAAATATCCTTCTAATTCTGTATTTAAGAATCAAGAATAAGTGGCCTTTTTTTTCCTAAATAGAACTTAAGAAAAAAAAAAAGACAGATTCTTTGAGACAAAAGTAGTGCTTTATACTTACGATAATCTGACTTTAGAATGAATTTAGGAGGCTAATGTCAGGCATGTGCAGCCCCATCCTCAACTCAACAGCTGTTGTACCATTCTGCTGTACTCTGCTGAGACAGTCTGAGCAGGATGGGGGACTCCATTCCCCACCACGGGACTACTGGAATTATTTCCTTAAAATAAAGCCTTTCTTCTTTCTTCTCCTTTCTTCTCCTTTCTTTTCTCGCCTCACTTCGCCTCGCCTCTCCTAGCTGCAAACTGTCTCTGAACACATTCTAAACAAAACAAGGCTCAGACCCAAAGCTTTTCTTCTTTTTCCTTTATCTAACCTGATTGGTTATAGAGTTTTGTATCCAAGGGTCAGATCACCCAATCTGCTGGGTCTATCTACAAAAGGGATGGTGCAATCCAATATCTGGGTTGTTTTTACACTGCTACTGCCAAGCAGATTGCCATTTAAATCCAGGCAGTCAGCTTCTGTTACTGACTACTGTCATTAATGCTGTAGCTTTGAGCACTATTTCACCGCTGCAAACATCTCTTAAATTAGTTTTCCTCCCTTCTGCTGTGTTCTTGTGAAAACAACACCAGTAGGTTTTACTGGGAGCTTTGAAAGCAACCGGCCTCCATGGCATTTATTAGTAGCAGGAAGCAACAGACTTTTGTGGGCTCCTACAGAGAAGTTAAATAGCTTCAAACATTTTCTATCAGCTTAGAGCACTGTGCTCGATGGTGCAAGCACACTTTGCTTCCTTTGCCTTACCGTCACCCTGGGATATCCATTCTGAAAATAGATTTCAATGGACTTGGAAATTCAAGATAAGCTTGATTGCCAATCTGTCAACAGTCCCTAAAAGAATGAAAAATCAAGTGACAGCTCGGAAAAGCTGTTTGGTACACTTCCCTCAGTGTTCACTATCTTGTCAACCATCAATATTTATGCTCAGTGGGGGAAACCTCGCCAAATGAGAGGATGTGAGAGGGCACTGATGAAATCAAAACTCTGCCACAAGTCACAGTTGGGCTTGACTTTTGTTTCATTAAAAATTTAATTGGAACCAAACTGTGCAGTTGCAAAGCTCATCAGTGCTTCCTGTTCACAACGTTGAGGAATCAGATGTTCAAACATCACAAATTAGTGAGGAGCGTGTTTACATTCTGCTCCCTTATTACAGAAAATGATTATTTGATTAACAATGACGGGCAGCCAGGAAGAAAAGCCAGCATTTGTTGACAGATTTAGCGTTCCTTGTGATGCACCTCATTCCGCCGGGTGGACCACGAATGGTGCTTCAGTGAGTGCTCTTGAAGAACCAATAAATAAAAGAATGCAGCCAGCTGCCAGTGAGCTCTAAATTAACCTCAGAGCAGAAACGTTTCAGGACTTTGTCTTCATGCAATATTGACAGCACTGCTCCAAACCATCAAGTTTGCATATGTGCATAAAAGGGAAACTTGCTTGTAACATGTAGAAAGAGTTCAGAGGACAGCACACTTAGGTAGACAGGATCTTTCTTGCATTCGGGTATGTTCCCAGCTGTGTTGAAAGAACACATTACTCATCGGTAGATAGAAACTCTTGCTTTCGTTTCAGTGGAAGCTGTGTAATACTGCTGCACTGCTGAAACTATAACATTTCAAAGCTTACCCATCCAACTACTCTGTGTGGCTATCTGATGAAAATTAAACTGGGAAGAACAGTTCTTCTTTCTGAGGCTTTGAAGGGACAAGTTTTCCCCTGGGAATGAATGTAGTGCTCCATATCAGAGGGGCTTCTTCTTCCTGGTTTGATTTTAAACAGCTTGCAGCTGAAAGACAGAGTAATAAGATTCTCTTACAAAAATAAGAAATCCTGTTCAAGGATAACTGAACAAATATTAATTTTGTATAGTAGCTTCTTAGCTGAGATCAGGATCTATATGCAAAACTGCAAATCAGTCAAAACTTATACATGGGTAAACAGAAAGAGGTAAAAATAAAAGTAAATTTATAGTCATCCATGAAATTGTTAACTGTGAATTCATTACATTATGTAATTTAATAAGAAAATATTAATTTAGTAATCAAAGGTGTTAAAATTAATTAATGTCCCTGCCAGTTTTACTGCCAGAGGGATTGCCATGAAATTGTTAGACACTAAAAAAACAGGGATTCTTAAAGGTACTTAGAAAGTCTTCTGTATGTAATTGGGAAGTTCTTAAATCTGCTTAATTAGATCTGCTTAATCACACAGGGAATAGATTTAAAGTTAGAGACACTGACAGTTGCAGTTTATGTGGCTTCAATTTCCTTTCCAATGGGATTCAATTGATGTAATGTAATGCCTGTGTGTGTAGGTTGCAGAGCAACCTTCCCTCCGCAACACACATGAGCACCCCTCCAAGAAACCTGGTCTGAGCCACGAGGCCAGAATGTAGTCTGTGTGATTGTAGTGTTCTATCATGACATCCCTCAGGTCACTGAGTCTGGTATCTTTCCCTCACTTCCAGCACTAAGCAGGCATCTGGTTCCTCCTTTCCTCTTTCACGCTCTGCATGTATTTAGAATAATATAATAATTGGTGATTTTTATTAATTATTAATTATTAATAATTGTATTAAAACATTTCATTAAGTTTCCTTTTTTTTCCAATCATGACTTTTAGCTCTTACAGTTTTCTTTTTTAGGAGTCAGTCCTTATATTGCTGTTTAATTATTGATTACTTTAATAACATCTGCGTTGGCAAGAGCACTCAGTTATTCAATCCATTGGCTAAAATCTTTTCACATTTTCTTTTCTTTAGAGGTTCCAGAAGTATTATGAACAGAGTATTGTAAGACTGACCATATAAGGAACTTCTTTATTAAACTAAACCAGGGATCCTAGACCTGCCTTTATCCTGATACAAGAGGTCAGTATACTGACATTTTCCCATCAGTGAACCAGCTTCAGTATATCTCCTCTTAAAATGCTCCCCAAACAGTCACAGTTACTGTTGTGAAATATATATCACAAGCCTTCTAAATGATTATTTAGAAGTACATGCACATATCACTGCACAACATACAGTGGTCTGAATTTAATTTTTGAATCCACAAGAAATTCTTGCACTTGCATCATGCAAGCTCGGGTCTATCTTCTGATCATGTTACGAAACTAAAGCCTTTTCTAGCCATGTTACTGCCCAGATTAATCTGTATGTTCCTGTTATTAATTGAGATTTATGTAGCATACCAAATCTTGAAGTGGTATTAGTTTGTGTAGTTCCACTTCTGGGGGAAAAAATCAGGGCAGTTTTAATCAAAAGTTTTTGTCAGGAGAAAAGTATATAAAATGTGTATCTGTGAATATTGGAGAAGTTGAATCTTGATGTTCTGTTTGTGTTGATGTTGTCTGTAATTGCAGAATTTATCAATTTGTACCCACAGGAATGTACAAATGCACAGCATGTTTAAATGCAAGTGAACTTAACAAATCTCTCATCTCATGAGGATGCCAACTATCAATAGCTCCAAAGGCCGTGAATTCCTCAGCAAAGGCCAATTCCTCTTGAGTACACAAACAATCCAGAAGACAGTGACAAAGTTAGCCTAGTGTCCTAAGTCTACATCTGCAGGTCTACACAATAATTCAATTAGTAAAATGCATTCTGAAACTTTGTCTGTGACAGAAACAGGAGATATTAGAGCTATGTGTTAGATGTAACTTTGAGGTAGACCTCCTGATCATACTACCGAGCTCAGGTCCTCCCAAGAACCCCACTGAGCTGCAAAGGATTTACATACCTTGTTTTTAGTACAACTATTGTGCTGGGATTTACTAAATTTGAGTGACATTTAATTCAGTTATCTGTAAATAGAAGAGAGATAGAGTAAATCTGGATTAATCTATCATAAGAATAATAGAACTATAATAAATTAAGGAATTCCAAAGCTCTAATATGTATAGAGCTTAGGTGTCCAGAATTTGGTGTCTTAATGCATAGCATATTCACAACTAATCTACAAATGAAAACTCTATATTTTTCTCTCATTTACTTTTCCTAATTAGGCTGGCTATCATCAGCTGAGTAGTCAACATAAGAATTTCTTCAGAAATAGTATGGCACTAAAGTAGTAAATTTATAATTTAACAAATTTTTAAATTTCCACACAGAAAATCAAATTACGACCAGGTTTATAGGGTTCATTTCTTTCCATGCAATTTTATTATGGTCAAACTCCATGAATAACAGATGCTTTATTGTCATTCTAAATGAAAGGGGACTTGTTCCCTGTTTTAGTTAATTACATTGCTATAGCAGTAACATGGTTTACTATTCCTTTACGCTCATCAGCTTAATGCAATATTAAGCAGTTATTGACTTTAGAAGAGGTGAACCGTCATTATTTATTTAGCTGAGAGGTAAATATTCAGCAAGCCAGTACAATTAAGCTTCTGCTTCTGTTCTCCATTTGCAGAAAATGTAGGTGGTAAAGGGAGGTTTATCAAATGCAATAATAACTGCATCATTAGGGATCAATTAGGAACTGATCTAAAGAGGATCTGAAGAACTGTAGTATAGTCAGCACAACTAAGCTGTCTTATAACAACAATAAAAATAACAAATCACTAAATAAATTTTCACTCTTCAATACTAAGTCTTCAGACCTAAAGAGCCAAGGTGAAATGATAAATCATGTACAGAATCTCTTACAACCTCAAACTGCTGTTTAATGTTGTTCACATGAGGCAAAAAAAAATATTTCAAAATTGACATTTTAAATTCAACAGTTTTGTTGGGAATCATTTTTCTGTCACTCCCAAATCATTAAACAGGAAACTGCCAACAACAGTTTCTGTTTTACAGCTCTAGGAAAGTGCTTTGAATACGAACTCTAACATGACAATACTGCAGTCTTCAGTACATTCAACATTTAGAATAAGAATTTCCCATTGTATTTCCTTTCCCCCTTTGTATATTCAGAAAAGTACTGTGCTGTTGGTGCATTTTGATGCAAGAGAGCAAATCTGCCTTCTTGAGGATGGACTGTTAAAAGTGTTTCACTAATTTAGATTTAAACTAAAACTGAGTTGTTGCAGGAACCACCACTTTTTTTATGATAAAGTATAATCTGCCACCACATCTACAGAGCTCATGTTAAGTGTGTTTTACACAACATGAGGATGAGTGTAAAGCAAACAATGTTACCATTTACAAGAAGCCTGTTAGTCTTTTTTTCTTGTTCATCATATTATTCCAGGCATACAGAAAGTAGTTTAAACTGTGTAGAAAATGGGACTGGCAAGGAATGACTTTTTCTAACCTGGCCCTCATCTATGTTCTGATTATCAAGACTGGGAAACACCATAGTTTCTTCCCTTTCTGTTCACCTCTTTTTTTCCCTGAAAGGATGGGAACTGCTCTAGCTTAGTCCAATTCCAACATTCAGTTCAAATAAATTCAGGTGCTGAGATGTGCTCTTGTGTTTTTTTTCTGAAATAGCCACTGTTTTCTTGAGCTGGCATGATTTTGGAGATACTGTAAAATCTTGATCACATGGTTACCTGCCTTTTCTCTTGATTGTGTACATGTGAGCTACTGGGATAAACTTAGAATAATATTTAATTTATGCAACTGGTAATTGATCCAAGTGTATTTAGATGCTATGACCATATAAATTGATATGAAACAAAGTAATTTTAAATGCCATCATTTCTTGCATCTAGAAGACGTGTTTTAATCCTTTTTTAGCTACGGGACTAAAATCTCCTTTCAGTCCTATTGGTGAAAGTACAAAGACCTATGGATGATCGGGTACGTACTCCGCTTTAAAAACTGCTTGTGTTAAGTAGGTATTTGAATATTTTTGCCCGCTGACCTTAAAAGCAAGAATATACAATTTAAAATGAATTCTAGAATAATCCATACCTGTATACTTGTATTGAGTTCAATGTCAACCTGATACATGGATGGTAAGAATCAAGGTTGTTTTGAAAGTATTGCCTCCATTCTACAACAGATAAAAAGAGCACAATACCACTATTTCATAGAGCAAATTCTCAGCTAGAAAACACTATTTTTCAACATAGTCACCATCATTAACTATGCATTTCTGCCAGCCATGAACAAGAGCCTGCATGCTGTGTTCATAAAAATCTGCACCAACAGAGGTGACTCACTGCCGCTGTCACCACTGCTGAAATGCACCACCCACTGCCTCAAAGGAATAAATAAATTTTTGTACGAGCCTGATCTACTGTCAGTGAACTTGTCATTTGCAGCAACTGCAAAATAAACAAATTTGTTTAGATATTTATTCTGGTAAATACAAGGGGGAATTACTCTCCTTGCGTTCCTTTATGCCAGTGTTCATGCTGCTGTCAAAGATTAAGTGTTTGTCCCTGTGCGGCAGACAACTGTGTACTCAGGCTTTACTGCAAGAAATGTGTGGTGAGAAGGCATGCTCTTCTGCTGATCCACTGCTACAGCCTTAAGTTACGGCAAAGCCCTCTCCTCTATTAGTTAGTGAAGGGACATCTAGGTGTTTAATACTTGCAATTCCCACATGATTTAATAAATAACACCATCATGTTCCAGTATGAAGCATTGTATTAGTGGTGGAAGTGTGCAATAAGCCTTTTGCTGGAATTCTTCAAAATTTAGCTCAGTGTAAAGGAAATTGTTCGTATTCCCCTTTAAGACACAGAGAATGTTGATGCAGAAATTTCATTGTTACAGCTTTCGCATAATGAAAAATTCCACCCATTTAATTTTCTTTTACAAAATGCATAGTATAGCATGCCTAAAGAAGCAGGCCTGTAATTATATATAAGTGATATGACATTTTATCTTCAGTAGTATGAAAAAGTAAATTTATATCTCTAAGATATCTGTGATTTTTGGGACTTTTTTTTTTTTTTTGAAAAAGCCATGTTTCTTTCCACAGTCAAGGTAGTGCCTGTGGTTACAGTCTTATTAGCACTGACTCTTTTTCATACAGAATGATAAGATCTATTCAAATAACCTTCATGCATTTATTAATCAATGTTTTTTGTGATGTCCTTAACTTAGTAAGATTGAAAATGTGATACTAATAAATTATAAAAAATTGAAGGCATAAAATGCTGTGCTAGCTGCCAATTATGTAAGAAATCCTTTGTAGGCTTTATGGAAATATTGCAAAAATACAAATAGAATATGTCAACTGTAGAAGGAGATTACACGATGATCGAAAACAACAGCAACAACAACTGAAACTTTATTTAGCATATTTACTCTGGATCAAGTTGTATTCAAGAATATATTTTTTTTGAAAATGACTGAATTGTGAATTATTTCATATTTTACTATGCATTTCAAATTATTGTTGCCATTGTTGCTATAAGCAATGTATGAGAGGGTAACTTTCAGCTGTATGTTAATATCCTGGTAGCTAAGACATAATCATGAAGTGATTAAATAGCTATAAAAACACATAAGTATTAGATACGCACCTATTAGATACTAAAGATCCATGACTATTTAGGTTTTAAATTTGGGTCCCATTTTCACTTATTTTTCTGATGTTATAATCACTACGCATTCAGAAACAGATTGGTTATTTTAAGAAAAATAAATCCTTTACAAGATGCTAAGAATTGGTAGGTGTCAAGCTTTCCATAGAAGTCTACTTGGACTCTTAGTACTCATTTCATCATATCTGTACATATTTTTACATGCAGAAGAGACACGATCAATTGCCATTTTTTGTTGGTCAAAGCTGTGAATTTTTTAAAAAATGTTTATTGGAAATAAACTATACTCTATGTTCTGTTTAGTTAGATCATACTTTCTAGGCATACCTTTCTATGTTCAGTCTTGTAGCATGTGAGAGTTTTTTTTACCCGTGTCAGGATACTGTATTCAGGTAAGAATGACAAATTCTGATTGCTGTATCTTCCATTATTCTTGCAAGCACTGTTTTTCAACTCTGGATTAGTTCACCAGATTTCAATGTGTCCAGGTTGTCAAAATATTCAACTTTCTGTTTGTTTGTTATTCTCTGAGAAACCGTGTCTCTCGCATTTTTCTTGCTTAGTCTCAAATATTTGCTTTCATTCCTACCATACAGCTTACCAGTTTGCTTCCAAAGTCTTTGTTACTGAAAATTTCTTATACCAATTAGATTCTGGAGCTTTTCAGTGGTATTTTAGGAAATTAAGCTAATATCTTTTCATCTATTTTATTTATTTTATTTTTTTGCTTACATTTCTTAATAACAGGTGCACTTAGACTTTCAGAAATTTCGTATTTCCAGAGAACATTGTTTCTAGAGAGGCTTTTAAATGTCCAGTTCCACCAGGGAAGCTATTTTGCTAATTTGTATCCTAATATTTTCCCAGTAAACTCTTTGGAAGATTCCACTGGGAGCCAAGAAGTCTGCAATGCCTGTTTTATTTAGCACCCAACTCCTATTAGCACAAGATCAGCCTCTTCCTTTGCCACCAACGTGCCATATCATCAACATCAGCCTCTAACTTCATGGACAAACATAATGAAATAAGAGGCATTGCTTTGGAGCAGAATGTGTAGAATATACATTGTATTCATCAGACTGTTTTCTTTTTTATTGTAACATTACATATTACATTACATATTGCTCAGGGATGTGATTTAGCGGAGCGTTGTTAGTTATGGTAGTATGGTTAGGTTGCAGTTGGACTTGATCTTTAAGGTCTTTTCCAACCTGAGCAGTTCTATGATTCTATGATTCTGTTAAAGATACGAGATTTTTAATCTGTTTGAAAATGATCACTAGATCTAACATTTATTCTTAAGTTATTTAATATTTCTTTTATACAATGTAAATTTAATTGTAAGCATAGTATTTCTCAAATACAATATATCTCCTGTCTTTCCAGGTGACTGTAACATGTTAATGAGACTGTCATTCATTCAAATTTAGCTTTATAAATTAAGTAGCAAGAGTCATACTGAGATGCTAAAACAGATATAGTATGATAGTCAAGCTTTTAGTTTACTTAAAGCAAATGGCAAGAATGTTGGTCAAAAACTAGATCAACAGAAAATTCCTCTTGCTGCCTCATGTATCTGATTAGTTTTTCCACAATTCTGCCAGGATTTTCTTTGCCTTGCATTTATTGACTCAGTGATTTTTGTCATCTCCTTCCTGTATACTAGTTCTTTCCACTGTATCTTCATGCACACATTTTTCATGCTGCTTTTTTTTCTATATAGTGTCCTTTTCACCTGCTTCCTTCTATTATATGTATATGCATATATTTCTTTAATGACAGTTAATGTCATAAAATCACAAGAAAGTAAGAAATACTTACATAAGCTGTTTAAAAGTGTATCCAATTGAGTAGCATATATCTCATAAGCTTTTCTGAAATGAAAATGCATCTACAGGCTTCTTCAAAATATTTTGGAAGCTGATATTCTGAGTTCACCAATAGCTTGGTCTTTTAGACTCACATTAGTGACCATTTTCCCTCTTGCCTCCTTTCTAATGTGTTGAATTAAGATGTTGAGTCATTATGGGAAAATAATAATAAAGATGAAAAAGATAAATTTGGCTCCAATGGTTTACTAGACTAAAATTTTAACAAGAAAAAAGAGAAAGAATCAGCTGCGGGTGAAAGCATTATGTGATTATTTGTAATGATCAATATCTAATTATAACATAATTATGGTTTTTAAATTAATGTAGGCACTTTATACCTTAAAGGCAATAAGAGAAGTGTATGTGGTGGTGTTTTTAACATGTCTCCATGTAGCCATTACTTTAATATTACTTTTAATGTCAATGTGATTGCCTTTGTGCCTCAGCTACTCATGATAGGCATATGGTTGTAATATTATAGTAGCATTACATATGTAATCTAATTTGAAACATTAACTACACTTCATATCTAATTATAAGGGCTGGTTTGAAAGTAATGTCTCCTATTTTATTATATTGGTCTATGATGTCAGAGGTAGATCTGGTGGTACATTTCCCGAGTGGCAACAGTGACAGTGGGTCACCTTCACTGGTGCAGATTTTTACAAGTGCAGTATGCAGGCTCTTGTTCATCACTTGTGAAATTGCATAGCTAATGGTGGTGACAATGCTGGAAAGCAGTATTTTGTGGCTGAGAATCTGCTCTATCAAATACTGTCATTGTGATCTTTGTATCTTTTGTAGGCATTATTTTCAGAGCGACCTATGTATTTTGACAGCAGTGAACTCTGGACAATATGGTGTCATGTTAAAGGGAAGCATTCTGAGTGACACCAAATCTGGTGCTGTCAGTCTCGTTGCATTTAGTATATGAACTATCATGATTATGGATTCACAAGTAGAGCACTGCCTGATTCATCTAGCAGTGTTCAATCAGAACACACACAGCTAGCGTAGTGAATGGTGCAGTTTATTAGCAGCAGATTACAACTTCTTTTGTATTGCCAGTGATAAATTCACTGTCTGCAAAGCATATGCAAAGAACTAAGAAAAATATAGCCTGGCCACAAGTGCACTAAGTTATAGAACAACTCTATCAGATCACTAAGTTTCCCAGGGAAGCTCTCAGCATGACCAAGTGGGTGAATCTTACCCAATAGGTGTCCCAGTGAGGGAAAGAGAGGCTCAGCCTGTCAAATGATCCCAGAAGTCAGAGATGTTCTCCTGACTTATCTGAAATGGTATCTTCCCTAATCCTCCCCATATTCTTAGGTCATTTTTATACTATTTCTTATTTTACAGGTGGAGCATGTATGACTCTAGTCATACATATCTTTATTTTGATTGGTGTAAAATTCTCTCACTTCTCTTCTAAAGTTATAGGCTAAAAATTATAGAATGCCTGCTCAGTGAGGGATAGTTGCACCTTGAAGGTGGGTGGTTTTTGAGATGGAGGTGTGTTTTGGTATAATAATGAGCATATAAATGAATGAGGTTCACCTAAGGATGGTAGTTGATAAGAAAAACTGGGAATTCCTCAGTGAACGTCAGTTCCTTAAAATTTTGAATTCCCTCCCCTAGATCTAGAATAAACACAGAAGAGCTTGTGGTTCACCCTATAGTTAGGTAAAAATAACATGATGTTGTGTGTTTTTTGTTTTGGTTTGGTTTGTTTTTTTTTTTTTTTTTTTTTTTTTTTT